>JANAVB010044814.1:3862065-4174681 GCA_029216955.1 Iris pallida | reverse complement strand
TATATATATATATCCTTGTATGTGTATATATACACACACACATATGTGTGTGTGTGTGTATATATATATATATCTATTACAAAAAAAATTATTGAAATAAAGGATAGCTCAGAAAGAGCGTTACATGCGGGTGCAGGACCGAAAAACACAAAAACGGGCCTGATAGACAAGGTAGGAAAAGAAAAGGATCTGAAAACGAGATTGGAAATTCATCACCAAAATTCGAAAAATCGAATTGACAAAAACTGAGATTTCAAAGTGAAAATTTCGAAATAACAGAAACAGAGATTTCGAAATTTCAAAACTAAATTTTCGAAATTTAAAACTAATTTCAAAATAAGGAAATGTGGGGGAGTGAGCCATGGTGGGGGGTGAGGGCACTCAGCCCTGATTTTGTTCTTCTTTCTTTTTTTCTTTTTCTCTTTTTTTTGGAACAAAAGAAATTTGAATTTTGAAAACGTTTAAAATCCAAAAGGCCAGGTCGCAATCGCGCGAGGACCCGAGGGCGGGCAAACCCCGCACGGGCCCGAAGGAACAGACCCACGGGGGCCCACGGCCGAGGAGACAGTCCGCTGGTCTGCCGAGGGCGCGGAGCGGGGCGTGCCGCTCGAGGGCTCCTCTAGAGAGCCGTCCGGCACGACAAGTCCGGCGGGAGCGGCCGAGATGGGGGAGGAGGAAGGGGGCGCCGGAGGAGAGGTCAGCGGCCGAGCCGCGGCTGCCGGAGGAGAGCTGGCAAGTCAGGCCCGTGCGGTTTATGCGGCTGCCGGAGGGCCGAGCGGGACGACGACCGCGAGAAGAGGAAGGGAGGAGAAGGGTTGGAGGCGAGCGGCCGGGAGGGAGGGCGGCGGGCCGGGGCCACCGACTCACCACCGACTAGGGGAAGGGACCGCCAGCGAGCGGTGGTGGGGCGCACGGAGCTCGTATGCAGCGCGGACGTCACAGCGACGAAGAGTCGCCGATCGACACCGGGGAGGCAGAGCTCGCCGAGGGCGACGACGAGCACGGGGGGCGCCATACCGCTCCCAAAGCCCACGAGAGGGGGGCCTCCGCCGATTCGGAGAGCGCCGGTGAGACAGGAGGGACGGAGGCGATGGCCGGGCAAGGGCTGCCGGGAGCCGGGAGCGAGGGGATCGGCCACTGGCGAAAGAAAAATGCGGTCGTCTCCGATAGTTGGGCGTCACCGCGAGAGGAGGGGCGCCGGGCTGGAGAGTGGAGCTGCGACAGGAAGAGGCACCGGGGAGGGGGAAGGAGCCATCGTCGAGGGGGTAGGTGGCGACGGCAGGAAAGAGAACTGACGATCGAACGGCGTCGGGGGGGCCGCGAACGAGGCGGGAGTAGGCGCTAGAGGGGAAGGGGACGCGGAGGACGGAGCGACCAGCGGCGGAGGAGCGACTGACCAAGACGGGACGGTCGCAACTGCTGGCGGGGACGGCGCGGCGAGGCAGACTGCCGGAGGCACCGAAGAAGGGAGAGACGCGCCAGGCTTGGCTGCCGACCCCGGAGGTGGAGCCTGCCTTCGTCGAGCACGACGGTGCCGAGGACGTCGCCGAGGGGGCTGGGGTGGGGGAAAACCCTACCACGAAAAGATGGCGGCGCGGGAGGGGCCTCCCTACGGCGAGAGCACGACGTCGAGGCGGAAGACCCCCATGGGGAAGGTGGCCAGGAAGCCGACCGGCAAGGGCGGAGACGATGGCCTCCGCTAGGGGAGAAGCCGGGGGCCGGGCCAAGGAGGCCAGCCGGCCGCGAGCTGCGCTCCGCTCCCCAGGGGCCCTCGAGCCATGATTATATTTTTTTTTCACGAAACCATCATTTTATTCATTCAGAGGACAAAATGTCAAGTACAAAACTTTTGTCTCACTACAAACTAGGATCTCCCAACTAATGCGAGCCATAATTATATATAAATATATATATATATATATATATATATATGTATATAAAATAAAAAAAATAAAAAATATATATATATATATAATTTTTTTATTTTATATATATATATATATATATATATATATATTTCAAACCAGTCCTTTATTCCATATGTCAAAAGAAGAACAAGAGATCAAACGAGCTACAAAAGCTAACTACAAAATAGAAAGCTCGACATGCGAACATCGAATCATTGCCTTCTTCACCTGACGTTAAACTTCAGCTATCAGTTGGACAGAGGAGAAGGAGTAAGCTTCATAACGCTACTTGTTTCGGTTTTTCCACAATACCCAGCATATGGCGCCAACCACAACTTGCTTAACATGCTTCTGTCATTTTTTCCACCAACACTGGAACCTTTGTAACATATCAACCCTACTTGCCTGTACGCCGACCTTTACTTGAAAGTAACTCCACACAGCAGTAGCTAAATCACCTTCACCGAAGATATGGAGCACAGACTCCCCATTCGGATTAGAATAGCAGTGACAAGCCGAGGCCAAGGAGAAACCAAGTTGCTGAACATTATCATCCGTTGGCAATTTATTGAAGAGGATTCTCCATAATAAGATAGACCACTTAGAAGGCATACATTTGTTCCAAATGTTCTTAAAATAAACCTGTTGAGGAAAATGGGCACGGATCTGATCCCAAGCCGAAGTAATCGAGAACTTCCTTGCCGGGTGAGGGAGCCAAGCAATATTACCGTGATCATCTTCAAGAATGAATTCTTCACCTAACTAACGACCGCGAAGGAGACGTTTCCAAACATACGAAGCAGCCGAGGTAACCTCCACCTGTTGAGGATGAGAAGAAGCACAATACTTGGTTTTCATAAACCCTGCCCATAAATAATTTGTCGATCTAAGCTTCCACCATATTTTAACTGTCATCGCATCTAAAACATCCCCTAGTCTTCGAACACCAAGTCCTCCTTCGATTGTCGTTCGAGCTACACGCTCCCATCGGAGCCAAGACGTCTTAGGCATTCCGTCTTTCGATCCCCACAAAAAACTATCAAGCATACTCTCAACACAATTAAGCACAGATATGGGAGGATTACATGCTGATAAACAATGTACAGGAATAGAAGAGAGCATAGCCTTAATTAGAACCAACCTGCCACCATAGGAGAGTATTTTATTGTTCCAGCCAGATATTCGCACCTGGATTTTGCCTATCAAATATCATACATCGAAGCGTTTCTTCGACCAGCCATAATAGGGCATCCCAAGTATACTAGAGAGCCCTGATGGAGTTGAAAACCAGTCATTTGATGTAGTTCCAACCCTTTATAGGTCGATATTTTATCAGACGACATCATGGCCGATTTCAAAGCATTTACCCGTTGTCCCGAGTTAGCTTCTTACATGCATAAGTAGCTGAACCGACCGTTTGTCTGCTCCTAAGAAAATAAGCACATCATCAGCATACGCGAGATAGAAGACTCGAGGACAGCCTCTCGGCTAATATTAGCCTGAAAAACTATTAGAGGAGTTCAACCGAATAAGGCTCCTACTCAACGCTTCAGCAGCAATAATAAATAATGCAGGAGAGATCAGGTCTCCTTGTCGAATACCACATTGGCCATGAAAGAATCCCGACGACCTCCTATTTATGAGAGTGGAGAACTATATATTGTCTACCAAATAAAGGATCATAGTCCTCCATTCGTTACAAAATTTGTCACGACCCGCACCCTAGAGTAAGGGCACGAGACGTGAGTACGTCCAGCCTACGCCGCAATGTCGGCGGTAGAACGCTGTCCTAGGTCACAACATCTAACAATATAATGTTAAGAAGTTTATACTCCCCGAATGGGGGTGACATAGCAGAATGTAAACTCAATCACAACTAAGGAAGAAGAAGCACGATATGATATAGAACTCAAGGAAATACAGATGATCAGAAGAGTCTAAGATAACATCTCAGCAAATATCCAGAAATACAAGTCTCAACTACTGAATATGAAAGAATATATACAACCCAGATCTCAAGACAGAAATATAGTCTAACTAAACTAGTCTCAAGACAACATAAGTAAGATAAAGCCTAACTAAACTAGTCTAGGCAGTAGGGGTAAAGTCATCAGCTAGAGCTGGGTCCTCCTGAGAGTCCAGCTCATAAGTGTCGTCTATGGTTGCCCCGTAAAAGGTATCCACACAGGCCTCCTTCTCGTCCTCTGTAATATTTTCAACAGGTCTAGTCAGGACAGGAGCGAGCACAATATATCTCAACAGATCATAGCAGGTTAGAAAATATAATCATGAAGTAAAGTAAGATACATAAACTGAAAGAAATACAGTATGTAAACAGAGAGAGAACTGTAGTAGAAATATCTACTATACATAGAGAACTAACAGTAGCTAGTGAGTCAGAGTACAATATAGACATGTAAATGTCATAGGAGATTCTGATGCTACACTACGGAAAGATTCTGATGCTAACTACTTAGATATTATTCACATGTCTACTTCTACTCTCCCGTACCCCCAATCAATACACAAGGATCCAGCCAAGTTATGTTATGATTCCATGCAATGGCCCACAAGGGTGATACATGGTATGCCCATAAATGGGTGATTCTAGGAATGCCCATAAATGGAAGATTTAAGGAGACTCTGTGATCATGAGAGTACATGTCACAAGTGATCAATGAACCATGAAGCATAGTGATACACAATATAAGTAAAACGCACAGAACATGTAGTATTCGATGCTCCTGAAGGATAACATCTCAAGAAGGGATCCATGTAGTACTAATCCGTGTGACCAACGTGACAGTATCAAGTAAAGTAATTTAAAGCAGGAAAATAATTCTAAACAGGATATGAAATGATCAGAGAATGTACTCGTCTGTATCCTGAGTATCTGAACAATATCTACTGTCCGAGGAGTGGTGTCTGTCTCCTATAGAACAGTACAAGTCACCATAAGTCTAAAATGATATAACAGACTGCTACAATGCATCTACATGAAGTTTGAGGTCAAACTAGACTAAAGTCAACTCTTGGTCAACTCTAGTCAACTAGACTAGTCAAACTAGGTCAACTAGGTCAAGTCCTAGCCCAAACAAGTCTAACAAGTCTTACTAGGCCTAACCAAGCCTAGGCTAGCACTCACACAATCACAAGACAATGTGAACCACAACAATGCATAATATAAAATAGATAATATATATAAATACATACCTTCATACATACATGCATATCCATATTACATACATATTTATATATATAGGCATATGTTACATCATGCATATTTACATAGATATATATATTCATGCATATTTACATACATACTTTTATACATTATATATGTTAACATTCATTATAATGCATTATATTTTACTTATACCTTTGATTGATTGATTCATTCATATATGACATTCATTCATGCATTTATACATTCATTCATATCCCATATGCATGCATATTTCAGTTCAGGCATTATATCCATTCATATATCATTAAGTTGCATACATATACTTATTTTTATTACATACATGTCATTCATGCATATTACATACTTATATGCATCTATACATTATATACATTGTATACAACATGTAAAAATAGAAGAGGAAAAAGGAGAAAAAAACTGAAAAGGAAAGGGAAGGGAAGGAAAATGTACGAAAACGGGAAAATAGTGGACATATACATGCTTGCATCATAAATTCTACATTACCATCCATGCTATCATTGTATATTGCATTATATTATTTATATATTATGCATTCATATCTATCATTACATGTATACCTTGCATTTATATCTAGCATTCATTATATACTTTCATGCATACATTGTATATCATTCTTTCATTCATGCATTTATGCATTGCTTACATACATTATATTAATTGCATTCCTACATGCTTACATTCAACCATATATATACATTAATGTAAAGAGGATATATATATCATATATATATCATTTCATTCATCTAACATATCATGTATTACATACTCTATATTCATTTAATATCCATACTACATAGGTTCATAGGTTACACAAAATGCATATATCGTATATTTACTCTTCTACTTAAAACTAATACTGTACCAATTGGGCCTCTACTAAATTATAGGATTAAATTATGTTGTAGCCCTTCGTGTTACCTTTCCGAAACTTTAAACGGATCGCATTTTTGTGTCCGGAAGCTCCCGAAATCGCAAAAATACCGAAACACGTTCGTCTTTCATACAGCTGACACTCAAATAATTCTACAGAAAGTTACAGTAAGAATTTGGCTTATTAAAATATATATTTGGAAAGCTAACTTCGATACGGTTCTTTTAAAAAAAATAGAAGATAAATTAGCATTATAAGCTAAAAGTTATGACATTTCTAAGTTGCTTTGGTTAATAAAAACGTGGATGAATATTATGACAAATTTGAGTTGTTTTGGACAAAAGAACACATATAGGCCAAAATACTTGGATACAAACATAGGTATCCAAATGAAACTCATTATAACTATCCTAACTAAGATTAATCTACTCTCTAACCATTCTAAAACTGAATTTAATATCTATTTAAACTATTATCATACATACATACATATGTGGTGTCCTAATTTAGGATCTATCAAGTAGGACACAAGACACATATCTAAAATCCTCAAGAGAGCTCCAAATGGCCTCAAATTTGAATCTAAATGGGTCACATGTATGAGGATGGATTCTACGGATTTAAAATTAATTTATATGCAAAAAAAATTGATTTAGAGGATAGGTTTTATCTATTGGGAGTGGAATCCCAATGAAATCTTTTAGGACACGGCTCCGATACGAAGATCCCTCAAAGTAGAAATTTCTCCTTGCACACTCTTCCAATCCTTGGTAGCACCCTTCTCTTGGAGAATAAGAATGATTGAGGGAAGGTTTGGTGAAGGAATGATTTGATTTGGAGATCAAATCAACGGAAAGGCTCTCTAAAATTAGGGAAGAACAAAAGGAAAATAAAAGAGGCATGATTGTAATGAATGAAATGAATCATTCTCCCCTAAAGGTGGCTACCATAAAGTGTCCATTAGGGCTAATGGGAAATGTCCTAATTGTCCCTCTCTAGTCTCATATGGTTAAGTCTAGACTAGGTTCAAGTTTGGGGTCAAAATGATCTAGTTTTGAGTCTCTAACTTAACCATTCTAACATGATAAAAATTAGTTTAATGAACTAACTTAAATGTTGGGTCTTGTGAGCCATGCTTAACTTAATATTGGGTCCCATCTAGAGTTTAAGCTACCCGGTCACAATACAAGTCGGAACGAGACGAAACTCAAACCCGACTAAACAAATCCAATAAAAACAATATTAAAAATATAAATTTTTTCCAAAATATTAAAATATGAAAAATGACCAAAATTATAATACATCAATTTAAATATTATTAAAATAATCTAAAATTCACCAATTAATTAAAATCCTAAATAATTCAAAAGTCACAAAATAACTAAAATATCCTTAGCCTGAAAAGTTGTAAATAGTCATTCTAATCACCTGGTTAGGTCCCCATGGTAATGGTTTGTCTCTAGGCTCAACAGTTCTAGAGTTCACTAGCTAACACATCAAAATTATAATTCATCAATTTTAAATAGTATTATATTAATTAAAAATTCCCATAAATCATAAATCCTATTATTAAATAATAAAATTTTACAAAAGTTTAAAATTACCCTCATTTTAGAAAAGTAGGTGTTACAAGTCTAACCTCCTTAGAAAATTTTGTCCTCGAAATTAAGATGGTCGTACTTCTTCTAGAGTATCGTCCCCAACAATCAAAGTCTCAGAACTTACCTAAATTATACAATTTAAAAGAATGGCATACAGGATCATGGCATACGGTGGTAGTGAAAGTCTTATCTAGGTATACTAGTCATGTTAAACCAAAACGGTCATAGGGTATCAAAACATACAAGCAATCAGGGGTGTTAAACTGGAAAAGATACAGAAATAACAAATCATCTAAACTGTAAGGCAGTCTACCATCCTATATGAAAACTGGTACTTATCAAAAAATAAAATAAGATAACTACCAATTATCTATAAAGGGGTACTATTCAAAGAAAAATCAAAATCAAAAGTAAAAGAATGAAAGTCAATTGCATTGAAATCCAATCACAATATATATTTTATATATATATATATATATATATATATATATATATATATATATATATATATATATATATATATATATATATAGAGAGAGAGAGAGAGAGCGTTAGAGAGAGAAAAGCTAGCATTATGTAAAGGTTATGTGGTTCGTGTGTGTATGGGTGTATGTGGACATGTTCATATGGTTAGATAGTAGGCATGTTTGTATGTGAATATACATGAAAGTGTATATGAGGATTTGGGTTTCAAGACAATGGCTATCTAGTTACACTACTCATGGCATATTGGTTAACAATCTACAATGCACAACCTATTTACTCATAGCATGCGTGGCTAACCATATATATATATATATATATATATATATATATATATATATATATATATATAAAATAATAATAATAAAAACCCCTCTCTTTATTAATCAAGGCTCAAAATGCTGAAGCCTGACGCGTATACAAGACTGTACAAGTATACCACCTAAATAAAAAAGAGGGGGAGACACGGGAATGTCGAGGACTACGGAAGGGGAATCCAGAATGAAGATGGGATGTGGGAGCACAGAGTGCTCCTTTTACGACATTGTCGAAAGATCTTCCGGGTGAGCTGGTCGGCTGAGTATTTGTGATCTTCGTATCGAGCCTTGTTGTGATTCTTCCAAATCATCCATGTAGCGGTTGCGGCGATGATCTAGTGGCCGTGGGATGCTCTACCCCACGAGATCGCTAGATCGGGAAAGCATCCGGCACCTGGCTCCAATCTGAAGGTTTGGCTGAGGATCCTCCATATCCTGTCTGGCAGGTTTCCTTGGCAGAAGATGTGATCGATAGTCTCAATCTGACGTTCGTCGCAGCCATTGCATACGGAGGCCAAGCTAATCCCTATGGCGTTGAGGATATCGTCGGTAGGTAATTTCTTTCTAATGACTCTCCACATGAGAAAGGACCATTTCATGGGGATGCAGGAGTGCCAGCATTGGTTGATATATATATATATATATATATATATATATATATATATATATATATATATATATATATATATATATATATATATCCTTGTATGTATATATATATATATAATGTATATATATATATATACATACAAGGATATATTTATATATATACATTATATATCAATGATATCGAATTGTCCCATGGTCTTCGTCCCCTTCCCCCCCGTGCGTCAGGCTTCCCTCCGCTGGCCGGCCTAGGCCGGCCGCGCCCTTCTCTTCCCACCCTCCTCCGGCTCCATTCGCGCACCCCATCGTCTTCCTCCATTCGCCTTCTCCGATGCTGCCCCCTGGTCGCCGGAGGTGCTGGAGTGGCTCCGCCAGCTTCACCTTCTCTACCCTCCCCTTCTCCTTCCTAACTTCCCTGCTCCGCCTGCTCCTCCCCCCGCGCCTCCCGGAGCTTCTCCTACGCTGGATCAGCGGAGCAGCTCCCCTTCCCCTCCTCTGTACTCGAGCGGCTATCCTTCCCTTTCGCTGTCCTCGCAGGCAGTTCCCCAGCCCCTCTCCGCCCCTGCGATCGATCCCGCCAGAGCCCGCGTCGTCGGCATCCTGGCGTAGCGTCATCCCGTTCCCGCTTCCCTGATTTAAAACCCATCCATTTCCCCCTCGGGAGACGTGTCCCTCTGCAGGGCTGGCATCGGGCCCCTCGCCCTTGTGCATCTCGTGTCCCCCACCCTCGTGGGTGCGCCCTACGAGGCATCCTATCTCTCTTGCACGGAGTCCCCTCCCTTCGCTGCGCAAGACAAGCTTTTCTCCTCAGTTGTGCAGCTTCAAACGCTGGTGTCCACTCTAGTGGCACAACAGCACTGGTTTGCGCAGGCACTCGGTCGCCTGCTCCCCTCTGTGCAGTCTGTCGCTTTCTTTCCCTCCCTCTCGGGGCGCTACCCCCCTCTCTGTGGCGTAACCCATCCCCCCTCCGCCCCTCTGTGCGCACCCCACTCCGTCCCCCAGCGCCTCAGCGCAATCTAGCCTCTCCTGCGGCGTCCCCCTGGACCAGCGCAATCCAGTCTCTTCCCCCTTCCCCCCTCCCCCTTTCCACCCTCAGGGGCGCCACGGCCTCCCTGGCCCCCTTCCTCACCCCTGGCTTCTCCGTCCACCCTCACTCGTCCCCGTCGCTCTCTTCTCCCCCTGTCCTCGTGCCCACCGTAGCCCCTGCTTCCACTTCTGTGGCGGTGCTCGCCGCCCTTGCGCCCCCTGCACAGCCTTCCGCCATCCCCGAGGCCGTCCTCTCCGGCTTCCTTGCTCCCCCTGTGGCCTTCCAGGGATCCTCCCCCAGGGCGGTCGTTCCTCCTTCCTCCGCCTCCTCGCGCGAGAGGTATGCCCTTTCTCTCCCTACCCCTCCCCTCCCCGTCTCCGGGCATCCTCCTCCCCAGAGCGAACCTTCTCCCTCCCGTCTTGCCCGTGCGGGTCCCGCTCCCTCCGTTCCGCCCCCCTTCCTATGCCGCCATGCTTCGTCCGGACCTCTCACCCTCGAAGGGCCCTATCTTCCCCGACGTCCAGCTTCCAGATATTGATTATCCCCTCGAGCACTCCTCCTCCATCATCCCATTCTCTGACTTAGAACTGTCGTCGCTGTCAGCGGCTTTTCCTCACACTTTTATCCTTAAATTCTCCTCCGGGTGCCCCAAGCTTCCTAGGGTGCAGGAAGCGATCGCCAAATGGAATCTATCGTCTGACTATCGAGTGGCCCCCCTCGATCCCAGACATATTCTCCTACACCTTTCCTCCGATCGCAATCACAAGACTGTGTGGTCCAAGGGAACCTGCAATATTGACACCCACCCGATGAAGATTATCAAGTGGTCTCCTGACTTCAACACTAAAGTAGACTCGGCTACGGTGGCAGCATGGATTACCCTCCCCAACCTTCCTCTAATCTGTTTTGTCCCTGCGGCGCTTCAGCACATCGCCAAATCTTTCGGGACGTACGTGGCATCGATGCCCGAGACAAGTAACCTCTCCAAAGCCCACTACGCCAAGATCTGTGTCGAACTAGACCTCTCTGCAGAACTATCCAACTTCATCACTATCGAGCTAGGCAACCAAACCCACACCCAACAAATTCTCTACGACAACCAAAACCCCCCATCTCCTGAAACTCATCAATCCTCCAGCGCCATCCCTGTCGAGGACGCCCTCGTTATCCTCGGACCCGACCAAGTTAAGAGAGGTCTTCAGGTCCTAGCCGTGGGAGCTCCCCTCCAGCACCTGTTGATCGAGAGTGCTCACGACTCCCTAACTATTCCCTCAGAGGACACGGCAGTCGACTCAGCAGGCAATCAGATAGGCCCCTTCGACCATGGAGAGATCCACAAGTCTCCGTCGCAGGATCCCCCCTCGGACCCGGCTAACCACCAACGGAGCCAATCTGGCACCGACAAAACCGTCACCATACTTACCAGATCTGCCGCTAGGCGGAACAAAAAACACCCCCACAATCCCCTAAATGCTTAACATCATCTCTTGGAACGTCCGAGGTCTGGCTAACAAACCGACATTAAGGAGAATTGCCAGTCTTCGAAAAATTTACAAGATCGACATCTTTATCATCATAGAACCTAAAATCCCCTCCAAACATCTTAAATCTACCCAGTTGGCACTGGGCCTTCCAACGACTATTGCTGGCAGGCACGACATCTGGATTCTCGGGTCGCAGGACGTTAAACTCGACATCATTCAGGACACCCATCAGGCCCTCTCCTGCGGTCCACGGTAGCTGTGTCATCGCAGAACGAAAACACCTCTGGAAAGACCTTCTCGACACCTATCTCCACAACCCCAACATCCCCTGGCTTTGTATAGGGGACTTCAACGCCATCACCTGTAGAAAAGAGAAGATCGGAGGTCGTCCCCCGCCACTTTCAGCCATGCAAGACTTCAACAACTTCATCTTCAATGCTCACCTCACTCCCCTCCAGTTTAAAGGCAGCAAATTTACTTGGTGTAACATGCAGGACGGAGACCGTCGCCAATACTCCCGATTGGACAGAACCCTCACCAACGCCAGCTGGCACAACATGAGGATCAGCTCTACCTTGTCCCACCTCAACTCTACCTAATCAGACCATGCCCCCATCCTGATGGAAATTAAAAAGAAATCCCAACCTTCTAAAAAAACTTCCAATTCCTCGACTTTTGGACCGACCACCCGCAATTCCTGAGCATCGTGGCCGAAGCGTGGAACAGTCAGGACTCCCCCAATCCTCTTACGCGGGTCAGCAACAAGCTCAAGGCCACCAGAAAAGCTCTTTCCAATTGGAGCAAACAAGCTTTTGGGGACATTTTCCAAGCCATCCGTGTCGCTGAAGATGATGTTACCAGAGCAGAAGCCCTATTCCTTTCTGACCGTTCCCCGGCGGCCAAGAGAGCCTTGAATCTCACCAAAGCCATGCTCAAATTCAGGCTCAAAGTCGAGACCGAGTTTTGGAAGCAGAAAGCCAGACTGAAATGGGACAGCGACGGGGACAAAAACTCCAATTACTTCCATGCCTGCGTCAATGGCAAAAGAAATTAACTTTCGATACACCATATCGCGGACGAGCAAGGCATCACCAGATCCGACCAGAAAGGGATCCAAGAGGCGGCCACTGAATTCTACACCAAACTTTTCTCTAAGACACTTCATTCCTTAACCAAATCCCCACCATCATTACCGAACCCGACAATGCTCTGCTGGAACGCCCACTGTCCGAACAAGAAGTGAAAGAAGCGGTGTGGGCCTTGAATGCGCATAGCGCTCCCGGACCAGATGGCTTTTCTGGCACCTTCTTCCGCACTTGCTAGGATATCATCAAGCAGGACATCACCGAAGCGGCCATCGCCTTCCTTGAAGGAGCTCCCTTCCCCAAAGCCATATCCAACGCCAATCTCATCCTCATTCCGAAAAAAGACAACCCCAATTCCTTTCGTGATTTTTGACCCATCAGTCTTTGTACATTCATAAACAAAATTATCTCCAAGATCATCGCTACTAGAATGACAGAGACTCTCCCCAAAATCATCTCAGAGGAGCAAAGCGGATTCGTTCGCGGAAGGAACATTCAAGACAACATCAAGCTGGCCCAAGAACTTATCACCTGCATAAAATTTCTAGCTAGAGGGGGCAACATCGCAATCAAAATCGACATAGAAAAAGCTTACGACAGACTGGATTGGCAATTCATGATATGGGTCTTCAGAGCTTTCGGATTCTCAGAGAATTGGACCAACATTGTGTGGAGATCCATCAGCAACTCATGGTTCTCCACAGTTATCAACGGTCAAGCCGATGGTTTTTCAAATCAAGCCGAGGAGTCAGACAGGGCGACCCTCTATCGTCCACGGTCTTCATCATTGTAGCCGACGCCCTGAGCAGAAACCTCAATAACATGGTCAACACCCCTAACTTCCAGCATTACCACACCGCCAGCGGTTGCCCCACCATCACCCACCTGGCCTTTGCCGACGATTTACTCATCTTCTCCTCCGGGGACATCGGATCGATGGAGGTGGTTCACAATACCCTGCAGCGGTACTCCAGATGCTCAGGCCAGAAGATCAACCTTTCCAAGAGCGTCATCTACGCTCACCACAGCTTCAAAATCGAAAATGCGACCAGACTCACCAACCTAACTTCCATCGCGGTGGCCTACCCTTCTTTCAACTATCTCGGCTGTCCCCTGGTGTACGGGAAATCTAACGCCAGCATCTTCGAGAACTTGATCTCCAAAATCAGGAACAAAATCGAAGGATGGCATAACGCCACCCTATCCCCAGGAGGGAAAATTATCCTAATCAATCATGTTCTCAACTCCATTCCCATCCACACCCTAGCGGCCTGCTCTCCGCCCCGGAAGGTTATCGCGACGATTGAGAAGATCTTTTGTAACTTTTTCTGGGGGCACAACAAGGGGTAAGACAAACATCACTGGGCCAGCTGGGATACTATGGCTATTCCCACCGAGATGGACGGGCTTGGTTTCTTCAAACTTGATCACATCGTCAAAGCTTTCTCGATAAAACTGTGGTAGAAATTACGCACCCGCCAAAACCTGTGGACCAAGTTCATGAAGGCCAGGTACTTTAAACACATCCACCCAGCGACGACATCAGCCAACAGCAGATCTTCTGCGGCTTGGCGTGGCATTCTTCGTGGACGTGAGCTGGCAGAGCCCGCGATCAGACTCCAGCTGGGTTCAGGCGAGGCCAACCCCTTCCTAGAAAGATGGATTGGCAACTGCCTTATCCTGAACATCACCGATTCCCCCAGAAACAGCAAGATCAAAGACCTTTGGAACCCCACCAATAACGCTTGGAACTAGGACAGGATTCGTGAGTGGTCAGGCATCGACACAGTGGACAGCATTCGTCAGCTTGATCTGATCATTGGGCCCGACGCAGACAAACTGAGGTGGTCTCCGGATGCCTCTGGAGCATTCTCCGTACGGTCGGCGAGAATTACGATCCAAGAGAATGGGCCAGACCTTTTTATTTCGCGTTATTGGCACTCTTGTATCCCTAAGAAATGGTCCTTCCTCCTGTGGAGAGTCATAAAAAATAAATTGCCTACCGACGACAACCTTACCTCTATCGGCTTCAGCCTGGCATCAGCTTGTAATTGCTGTACTGAGCGCCAGACGAAAACTATTGACCACATCTTCCAGGAGGGGCGCCTCCCCGACCGAATCTGGAGCACCCTTAACCACTACTACAACACCAATCCTGGAGACGGGCGCTTTATCGATCTCCTGGCCTACTGGGGAGCCGTCTCCCACGGCCACCAGATCGTTACAGCGGCCGCCACCTGGGCAATCTGGAAAAATCGCAACAAAGTGAGGTACGAGGGTCACCATATACTCCGCCGACCAGCTAATCTGGGAAATTCACAGGCAATGTCGTAAATGAAGTTCACTCTGCTCCCACACATTGCCGGCATTCGGGCACCCGATCATCCCTTAGTGTCGGCGGAAGTTTCCGTCCTTCTCCCCTGCCCTTTCTTTTGTGGCATACTCTTTCCTCGTATACGTGTCAGGCGACGGCTGCGACCGTCCTTCTCCCCTGTCTTTCCTTTTGTGGTATACTTTTTCCTTGTATACGAGCTAGGCTTCTATTTTTGAGCCTTGATCAATAAAAAGAGGGGTTGTTTTAATATATATATATATATATACATTATATATATACATGCATATAAGGATATATATATATATATATATATTTTTTGGAAAATAAACTTTATTGATAGATAGGCACAAAATGCCGAAGCCTATACAAGTAAACGTGCCTCGCGCGACGAAGGACCCAAAAACAAAACCAAGAAAGAAATACGAAGTGTTGCCCACAAAACGGTAACTGGACCGAGCATCAGAAGGTTAGGCGGTCGAAGCAGTGCCTAAGGAAAGAGCGCCTCATCCCCTGTCAGGAGTCCAGTGTGTCCCAAAACTGGTTCGAGGTGTGAGTGCAATGTCTCTTTCTTTTGAAGATTTGCCGAACCACCTCACTGTACAATTGAGGGGGCAGTAGTTGACGGCCCTCGTATCTGTACTTGTTTTTGTTTTTCCATAAAACCCAAAATACGGCGGCAGCGACGATCTGATGCCCGTGAAAAGCGTTCCAGCTGGCCAGCAGATCGTTGATGCCCCCGGTTGTGGGGACCAAGTTGCACCTGTAATGAAGGAGCGACCAAATGTGGCAGGCCGAATCACCAGAAAGAAGAACGTGCTCGACGGATTCTGATTGGTGATCAACACAGCAGTGGCATCTAGACGCCAGACTGAAGCTGAAGGATAAGACAGCATCGTCCGTAGGGAGTTTCCGACGTGCGGCATGCCAAAGGAGGATGGACCATTTCACTAGAATACACGAGTGCCAAAACTTGGCGGAAGGGGCAGTCGTTACTTGGATTTCTCTGATGGTGGTTCTGGCCGAAGCAAGGGTGAAGACGCCACCCTGGTTTGGGGACCATCTGAGCACGTCAGGAGCATCGTTGATCGACAGATGCGAAGCACCCAGGGTCGCCATGGCCGCCGGTCCAAGCCAATCGCGAACTCTATCCTAATTCCAGCTTGACGCATCATCATCCCAAAAATCTCGGATCTCACACAACGGCGGAGTAAAAGCATTGGGCCTGAGGATCTCGTCCCCCAAACAGCGTTCCTTGCATGCCTGTGAATGACCATCGCCCAGTGTCAGGCGCAAGTGCGGTTCCGCGAGAAATCGACCGCGGATGATGCACCGCCACGACGCCGAGGATCTGTTGTTGGCAGATGCCTCTATTAAGTGACAGAATTTGGCGTATCTCGCTCTCATGAACCTAGTCCAGATTGAGTTATCGGAGCGAATTTTCCACCACAATTTCGTCGATTGGGCATCGACCATGTGGACAAGTCTGCAGAATCCCAGACCACCCTCTTCAGTAGGTTTGGCCATGGAAGCCCAACTAGCCCAGTGATACTTGTTCTTTCCCTCGAGATGTCCCCAAAAGAAATTGGCGAGAATGGTTTCAATAGAATGAAGCACTTTGATGGGGGGCGCGCACACAGCTAGGGTGTATAAGGGGATGGAAGATAGGACGTGCTTTATAAGAATTAGCTTCCCCCCGGGGGAAAGGGTGGCGTTATGCCAGCCCGCAATTTCTGACGAATCTTGCCCACCATGTGGTCGAACATCCCAGAGCTCGTTCTGCCGTACACTAACGGGCAGCCTAAGTACAGAAAAGGGGGGTAAGCTGTGGAGAAGGAGGTCATGGTGGACAGCACTACCGAGTGAGTTCTATCGGCTTTGTGATGATTGTAGATCACGCTCTTGCTGTTATTGATTTTCTGGCCAGAGTATCGAGTGTATTTAGTAAGAGTTCTAATAACCACCTCAATGGCTCCAATAGCGCCAGCGAAGAAAATGAGGATGTCGTCCGCATACGCAAGATGAGTTATGAGAGGGCAGCCGGTCGTTGTGTAAAAGTACTGGAATCCAGAAGATCGTGGCATGATTTTGAGGTTTCTGCTCAGGGCTTCTGCTGTGATGATGAAAATGGTGGAGGAGAGGGGGTCTCGCTGTCTGACACCGCGAGTAGCTTTGAAGAAACCTTGAGGTTGACCATTGATGATGGTGGAAAATCAGGAGTTGTTGATGGATCTGAAGATGATGTCAATAACCGGTTCCGAGAAACCAAATGCTCTGAACACCCAGATCATGAACTGCCAGTCAAGACGGTCGTAGGATTTTTCCATGTCCAGCTTGATGGCGACGTTCCCCCCTGACGGGAATTTCATGCAAGTGATCATTTCTTGAGCCAGGAGGATATTATCGATGATATTATGCCCTTTGACGAAGCCGCTTTGTTCTTCGGAGATGATTCTGGGAGGATATCCGACATTCTGGAGGTGATAATTTTAGAAATAATTTTATTGGTGAAAGTGCAGAGGCTGATTGGTCTGAAGTCTTTAAAGGTCTCCGGGTTGTCTTTCTTGGGAATGAGGATGATGTGGGCGGAGGATATAGATTTCGGGTACGTTGCTCCTTGGAAAAAGGCGGTTGTGGCCTCCCAGAGGTCGGACCGAATAATGTCCCATCATGTTCGAAAAAACATCCCGTTGAAACCGTCCGAACCCGGGGCGCTGTTAGCATTAATGGACCACACAGCGGTCTTAACTTCTTCGAAAGAGGGGGAAGCTCTGAGGCTCTCGTTATCCCTGTCCCGAATCAGGGAGGGGATCTCGGACAGGAAACCGTCATCTTTGACCACGTCCTCTTTAGCAAACATGCTGGAGAAATAGTTCGTGGCTGCCGTCTGAATGTTCTCTTGATCGTCCAGAAGTTGGCCATTTTCGTCACGGATGCGATGAATCTTAAGAGAGTTTCTGCGTCCTTTGACGCATTTGTGAAAGAATCCAGAGTTCTTATCCCCTTCCATGTCCCAGGTTAATCTAGCCTTTTGTCTCCAGAATTCAGTTTCAACCCTGATTCTAGATTTAAGGATGGCCTTGGCGAGGTTGAGAGAGGCGCGATTCTCCTGGGAATTGAAGAAGGCGAAGTCAATCTCCGTACGGGTTACATCGTCTTCAGCATCTTTAATGGCTTGGAAAATGTCCCCAAATGCAATTTTGCTCCAGGCCGTAAGGGCTTTTCTAGTAGCTTTAAGTTTGATAGCAATTCTGACCAGCGGATCCGGGTGAGTGACCGAGACCCAAGCCTCTTCCACAATGGGCATGAACTGGGGGTGGTGTTGCCAGAAGTCAAGGAAGCGGAAGGATTTATTGATGTGGCTATGGGTGTTGCTAATCTCGAGAAAGAGGGGGGAATGATCAGATTCGGTGGAGTTCAGGTGCGACAGATTACTGCTCAATCCCAAATCCGACCAGCAGTCATTCACCATGGCACGATCCAGGCGGGAGTACTGCCTACGCGGTCCATCTTACATGTTGCACCAAGTGAACTGGTTGCCGTGGAAGGGGATATCGGAAAGATGGGCGGTTAATGTGAATATGTTGAAGTCCTCCATGGTCGAATGAGGGGGGTCACGACCACCGGATTTTTCCTCTCTGCAAGATACTGTGTTAAAATCTCCGATACAAAGCTACGACATATCGTCGTGAGGAAGGAAGGGCCCCGACAGAAGCTCCCAAAGAACTCTACGCTCCGGGATGCTGCAGCTACCGTGTATGGCCGAAAGAAGGATGCGGGACTTGAAGGCTGGATGCTCGATCCAACAAGAGAGGGCTTGAGGGGAGTCGTTAGTAATGCCAAAGAGGAAATCAGCGGCGAAGAAGATCCAAATGTCGTGACATCCGGAGATTGCGGAAGGGAATCCCAGCTTGAGTTGAATTTTTTTTATTCTTTTGTGTGGAATTTTGGGTTCAATAATGACAAGTAGATCAATCCTATTGGATTTGGTAAGGCTGATGACCCGATTCAAAGTCTGTTTATTTCCAATGCCTCAAACGTTCCAAGAAAGAATATTAGGCATTAAGGGTGGATGCAGGGGTGTTTTGCAGCTTTGCGACGGATCTCGTGGTCATCGCCGTACGCTGCCTTTGTTTCTTGGATTTTTTCTTTTTCTTGAGATAGTTGTTTTTGGGGCTGGTACTGACCGGAACAAGGGCCCCATCAGAACTTGAGTTAACGACTGCGACTGCCAGGGTGGAAGTGTCAGAGTCTTCACACTCCGCTAGTGCGCAAAGAGGATTACCTCGATCAAGGAAACCCGCTTCCTGAGCCTGCCAAAATCTGCCGGTGAGCGGACGAGGAGGAACCATGGCAGGGCAAGGGGGGAGGAGGATTGGCGGGGGACGGGGCCCTATCACCCGTGCCGTTGAAGTGCGATAGGAGACTGTCCATAGGTTGAACATTGGGAATCACTGGTTCGGAGGAGGAGGCTTGGGGGGGAGCCTCGGGGGAGGTAGGGGTGGTAGGGGGAATTTGGAGGAAAACGAGTGTGAGGTCGGTATGGGGCAGGAATGGGGAGTTAGGGGGGCCGCCTGAGGTAGGCGTCTCCGGAGAGCAAATATCCGGATCAAAGTCTAGAGCTCCGAAGGAGTTATGGAGAGTGATGGCGAGAGAAGGGGATAGGGGGTTAGGGAGGCAATCGGATACCGTCGACTCTAGAGCGCCCTCAGCTGGGTCCGCGTCAAGCGCTCCGAAGGAATTATGGAGAGTGATGGCGAGAGAAGGGGGTGATGCGAAGACAGATGCGGTATGGATGGGGGAACTCCGAGCGGGAGTAGGAGGGTTGGAGGGGATCTGTGATGAGGGGCGGGATGGGGGAGCCTTGCCTGTATCGCACGCTTTCCTGGGGACAGGTTTCTTGAGTTCTGGATGAGCACGGAAGCAGTGTTGAAGAGAGTGGCCGCACATCTAGCAGTGTTGACAGAAAATTATGCTGTTGTCGTAAACCAGCGCTTGGCTGAATGACTGATCTCCGAGTTCTATCTCGATCTGTTTGGGTGGTTCGTTTGCGAGGTCCAGTTCTACGCAAATCTTTGCATAGTTACATTTGGATAGGTTTCTCATTTCTTCGGCGATGGCCACCAGGGCTCCGAAAGAGCTGGCGATCCTCTTAAGGGCTGCAGCAGGAAAATACATTAGGAGAAGATTGGAAAGGGTGACCCAGGAGGTGATGATGGTCGAATCAATCTTGGGATTGAAGTTCGGTGACCATTTGGCAAACTTGACAAACTGAGTGTCAACTTTAGTCGGGCCTTTCGCCCATACTCTGCTGTAGTCCTGGTCGGAGGAAAGATGAAGAAATAGGTGTTTGGGGTCGAGAGGAGCAATCCGGAATGACGCCGAGAGTCCCCATCTGGAGATGGCCTCCCGAACGAAAGAAATTTTAGGGCATCCGGATCCGAACTTGAGTACCAACGTCCTGGAGAAGGGGGAAGATAGAGAGCAAATCTCCTCGATGGAGAAGGAGATCCGGATAGGGTATCCGTCCTGCGGTGGCGAGAGAGTGACGTCCGGCAGGACAACTTCCGCGGCCGGAATAGGGCCAGACCGAGATCGATCAGGCCGCAGGGTATCAGCGAATGAGGGGAAGCTGGGGAGGGTACTGGAAACTGAAGGGTCCAGTCCAGATGGCAAGGGCGATCCGCGTCTCGAGGAGGGGGCAGCCTCGGCAATGGCCTGAAGTGAGAGGAGAACTGACGGGAAGCTCGGAAAAGCACCGTTGGGTGGCGTTGGAGGGGCTCGGTCGCCGGCCTGAATGCCCACATCGGCAGCTGCCGGGGGAAAGGAGGCTTGCTCTATGGAAGAACCCGAGCAGGCAAAGGCGTGGGGGGGGGAGATTGCCTCGCAGGCATCAGCCTGGGGAATCGATGCCTGGCCCTGCAGGGAGCTGCCCGGAAGGGAACATCGAGATGTACCGACGGGAGGCAGTGTATGCTTCTACAAGTATGGGGAGACGGGGAAGGGGTCCGACAGGCGCGGAGGGGAGGGTGGGGGGAGGTGAGAGTCCACAGAGGAGGAAAGACCCGCATGGCGCGCAGAGTCTGCTTGGGAAGTCGGGGGGCCCACAAAAGGGGGAGGGGCTGAATCAACAGCGCAGGAAGAAGTCAACTGCGCTGGATGAATCAAAGAGGGTGCATAATGGGGAGCTATGGGTCCCACGAGAGGGGGGGTCCAGCCTTATCTGATCCAACTGCACAGGCGGGAAGAAAGGGAAGGCTGGCTCGTGGGGGTGGCCCACGTGCAGCGCAAGGGGAGGAGCGGAATTAACTGCGCAAAGGAGAGCATCATGTTCCAGCGCAAGGGTGGCATTCACGTGCTCCTCCACAAGGCGAGGGCCCACAGGTGGAAAAAAAGACTTCCCTGCGCAAAGCAATCGAGAGAAAGAGTCCTCTGGCGGTTCAACCGAGGGAGCGATGACAGGAGCGTCAACGCTCGAGACACGAGCCGCGTTCCCCCCGAGGTGGCAGGCCCACGAGGAGTGACAGGACGGATGGGACGTCCGCAGCTCCGAACACGCCAGAGGGGGAAGAACCGAGGTCGTGCCAGCTGTGCGCTCGTCGACCGAACGACAAACGCCGGGGGCGGGGAGAAGCGGCCACCGCATAGGAGGAGCGGCCAACGGCGAGGCAACAGTCTCAGCATCCGGAGGCTGAGAGGCATGGTCCAGGGGGGCTAGCACAGCCGGGGCGCCTCCGCGGCTAGGGGCAGCTGGAGCATAGCACCCGGTGGCTGAGAGGCTCGGCCCAGGGGGGCCAGCACAGAGGGGGCGCCTACTCAGTTCGGGACTGCCGGAGCAACACCGAGGAGCACTCGACCAGGGCGACGAGCGCCTTCGACCAGCGCACGCGAGGAGGAAGAAGCGAGGAGGGGGGAAGGGGAGGGAGGTCGCCGACCGGTGGGGCCGAGGACGGCAAGTGACTGAACATTCCCACCTTCCGAAACGAGCAGCCCCACGCCATGCGACTCCGAGACGGCGGTACACGGCGCGGCCAAGACAGCACGGCTCGAAGAGGAGGCTAGCAGAGAGACCCCTCCGACTTCGGCGGGCAAGGCAGAAGGGGATTGGGGGTACCTCCGGGGAGGAGGAGATCCCAGAAGCGAGGGGAGGGAGGAGCGGGGGGGCCGGCGCCACTGCCCGAAGCGGGAGCGTCCGGTCGGGGACCAGCCGGCCGAAAGAAGAAGACCGCCCGCCTTGGGAGGGGAGACGGCGGGGTAGGGAGACGCGCGGCACAGGCGACCTCGCCGCCGACGGAGGACGCTGAATGAGGGCGTCGGAGCCTGCTGGCCGGAGGGCGGGAGGGCGGGCACGTCGGACGACGGAGCGGGCCAGGGGGGGCAAGGGGGAGGAGAGGGATCGGACAGAGCCATTTGATATATATATATATATATATATATATATATATATATATATATATATATATATATATATATATATATATATATATACATTATCCTTGTATGTATGTATATATATATATATATATATATATATATATATTATATATATATATATATATATATATATATATATATATATATATATATATATGTATATACATACAAGGATATATATATATTTATATATATATATATATATATATATATATATATATATATATATATATATAATATATATATATATATATATTATATAAAAATATATATATATATATATATATATATATATATATATATATATATATTTTATATAATATATATATATATATATATATATATATAATATATATATATATATATATATATATATATATATATATACATATATATATATATATATATACATATATATATATATATATATATATATATATAATATATATATATATATATATATATATATTATAATATATATATATATATATACATATACTATATATATATATATATATATATATATATATATATATATATATATATATATATATATATATATACATTATCCTTGTATGTATGTATATATATATAAATATATATATATAAATATAAATATATATATATATATATAAAAAAAAATATATATATATATATATATATATATATATATATATATATATATATATATATATATATACATTATCCTTGTATGTATATATATATATATCCTTAAAAAAAAAAAAAAAATATATATATATATATATATATATATATATTATATATATATATATATATATATATATAATATATATATATATATATATATATATATATCAATAATTTTGCCTTAACCGCCCACCTTACCGCCATCCCCTTCCACGGCAATCAGTTCACTTGTGCAACATGCAAGAAGGTTTGCGTAGGCAATACTCTCGCCTCGATTGCGCCATGGTTAACGACAGTTGGTCGGATTTGGGCTTGACTAGTAATCTGTCACATCTGAACTCCACTGAATCTGACCATTCCCCCTCCTTCTCGAGCTTAACATCTCGCATAATCGCATCAAAAAATCCTTCCGCTTCCTGGACTTCTGGCGCCACCACCCCCAGTTCATGCACATCGTGGAAGAGGCTTGGGCTTCGGTCTATCACCCGGAACCTCTGATCAGAATTGCTTCCAAACTTAAAGCTACTACAAAAGCCCTCACGGCCTGGAGCAAAATTGCGTTCGGAGACATTTTTCAGGCCATTAAAGATGCTGAAGACGATGTCACCAGCGCGGAGATCGCCTTCGCCCTATTCGGGTCCCAGGAGAATCGCGCTTCTCTCAACCTAGCCAAGGCCATTCTCAAGTCTAGAATCAGGGTTGAAACTGAATTCTGGAAACAAAAGGCTAGATTAACCTGGGACTTAGAAGGGGACAAGAATTCTGGCTTCTTCCACAAATGCGTCAAAGGACGCAGAAGCGCTCTGAAGATTCACCGCATCCGCGATGAAAATGGCCTACTGCTGGACGATCAGGAGAACATTCGGATGGCAGCCACCAACTATTTCTCCAACATATTTACTAAGAGGATGTAGTCAAAGATGACGGTTTCCTGGCCGAGATTCCCTCCCTGATTAGCGACAGAGACAATGTTTACCTTCGCGCTCCCCCCTCTGTCGACGAGATTAAGACCGTTGTGTGGTCTATTAATGCTAACAGCGCCCCGGGCCCGGATGGATTCAACGGGGTGTTCTTCCGCACTTGCTGGGATATCATTAAGTCCGACCTTTGGGATGCCACTTCCGCATTTTTCCAAGGAGCCACTTATACGAAATCGATATCCTCCGCACACATTATCCTCATTCCCAAGAAAGACAACCCGGACACCTTCAAAGATTTCAGACCGATCAGCCTCTGCACCTTCACCAACAAAATTATCTCTAAAATCATCGCTTCCAGAATGTCGGACATCCTACCCAGAATCATATCCTAAGAACCAAGCGGCTTCGTCAAAGGTCGCAACATCACCGATAATATCCTCCTGGCCCAGGAGATGATCACTTGTATGAATTTCCGTCCAGGAGGGAATGTTGCCATCAAGCTGGACATGGAAAAAGCTTACGACCGCCTTAACTGGCAGTTCATGATCTGGGTGTTCAGAGCCTTTGGTTTTTTCGGAACCAGTTATCGACATCATCTTTAGATCCATCAACAACTCCTGGTTCTCCACCGTCATCAACGGTCAACCTCAGGGTTTCTTCAGAGCTACTCGCGGGGTCAGACAGGGAGACCCTCTCTCCGCCACCATTTTCATCATCACGACGGAAGCGCTGAGCAGAAATCTCAAAATTATGTCGCGATCTCCTGGGTTCCAGCACTTTCACATAACGACCGGGTGCCCTATCATAACTCATCTCGCGTACGCGGACGACATCCTCATTTTCTCCGTCGGCACTATTGGAGCCATTGAGGTGGTGATCAGAACTCTTGCCAATTACACTCGCTGCTCCGGCCAAAAAATCAATAACAGCAAGAGCGTGATCTATACTCATCACAAAGCAGATAGAACTTACTCGACGGTGCTGTCCTCCATGACTTTCTTCTCCACCGCTTATCCCCCTTTCCTCTACTTAGGCTGCCCGTTGGTGTACGGCAGAGCCAACTCTGGGATTTTCGATCACATGGTGGGCAAGATTCGCCAGAAAATTACGGGCTAGCACAGCGCCACCCTTTCCCCCGGGGGGAAGCTTATGCTCATTAAGCACGTCCTTTCCTCCATACCCATTTACACCCTTACGGTGTGCTCCCCCCCACCAAAGTGTTTCATTCTATCGAATCCATTCTAGCTAAGTTCTTTTGGGGCCATCTCGAGGAGAAGAACAAGTATCACTGGGCCAGTTGGGCCACAATGGCTAAACCTACCGTAGAGGGAGGTCTGGGATTCTACAAGCTGGCCCACATGGTCGACGCACAATCGGCTAAGTTGTGGTGGAAAATTGGCTCTGAAAACTCGATCTGGACCAGGTTCATGCGAGCACGCTACTCCAGATTCTATCACCTAACAGAGGCGTCGGCCAACAACAGATCCTCCGCGTCGTGGCGACGCATCATCCGGGGCAGAAACCTTACGGAACCTCACATTCGTGTAACTCTGGGCAATAGGCGTTCGCAGGCCTGCAAGGAACGCTGGTTGGGAGGCGATATCCTCTGGCCCAATGCTCTTACCCCACCGCAGTGCGAGATCCGAGACTTATGGGATGGGGTCGCGTCTGGGTGGGATTAGGTCAAGGTTCAAGATTGGCTTGGCCCGGCGGCATTGGCGAGCCTGGCTGCCTCTAATTTGTCGGTCAATGACGCGGAGGATGTGCTCAGTTGGACACCCAATCCGGGTGGCGTCTTCACCCTTGCTTCTGCCAGAGCCATCTTCAGAGGAATAGAAGCCACGACCTCCCCTTCCGCCAAGTTTTGGCACACATGCATTCCAGTTAAATGGTCCATTCTCATCTGGCGTGTCGCACGTCGAAAACTCCCCACAGATGATGCCGTCAGATCATTCGGCTACTGTCTGGTGTCCAAATGCCACTGCTGTGTTGATCTCCAACAGGAATCTGCCGATCACGTCCTCCTTTGTGGGGATTCTGCCTCTAACATTTGGACACACCTCCAACACAGGTACAAAATGGCCCCCACGACCGGGGGCATCAACGATCTGCTGGCCTGCTGGAACACTTCTCACGGGCATCAGATCGTCGCTGCCGCCGCTTGTTGGGTATTATGGAAAAACAGAAACAAATTCAGATATGAAGGGCGCCAATTCCTACTCCAGCAATTGTACAGGGAGGTGGTTCGGCAAATATTCAAGAGAAGGAGGTGCTGTACCCACACCTCGAACCGGTTTTGGGCCGCCTTGGATTTCTGACAGGGGCCGGAGAGCGGGTCCCGTGGGACCTTGCTTTGCCCGTCTAACTTTCTGATGCTCGGTACTCGTACCATTTTGTGGGCACCACCTTTTATTTCACTCTTTGTTTTTAGTCGGTTTTCGCTCAAGGCGCGCTTTCTTGTATAGGCTGTGGCATTTTGCGCCTATCTTTCAATAAAGGTTGTTTCTTCCAAATATATATATATATATATATATATATATATATATATTATATATATATATATATAATATATATATATATATATATATATATATATATATATATATATATATATAGCCTTGTATATATATATTAAAAAATATATATATATATATATATATATATATATATATATATATATATATATATATATATATATATATAGCCTTGTATATATATATATACCCCCCCCCCCCCCCCTTATGTTTAGTTGTGGTGATGTTTTTTCCTTCACCCGTCACACTCTTCACTGCACACTCACAGTACACACACACACACACACACACACACACACACACACACATTATATAAACTTTTCTTTTCTTTTTCCCCTTCCTATGTATATATATATATATATATATATATATTTATATATATATATATATATATATATATATAGTTATATATATATATATATATATATATATATATATATATATATATATATATATATATATATATATAAATATATATATATATATATATATATATATATATATATATATATATATATATATATATATATATATATATATATATTTATATATATATATATATATATATATATATATATATATATATATATATAGTTATAGTTATAGTTATCATATATATATGGTATGTATATATGTATGTTATGAATATATGATATGTATATAAGTATATTAATGTATATATTTGTGTTACCTATGTTATATAGGTATTATACATATAGACTATGTATATAGCTTGTGGTATATAGCTATGCTAGAGGGGTATCCCTATAGGCTATTTGCATATATTACTGGCTTAGTATATATGTGTGCTATATATGTACTATATGTAATATAGGTTCCTATATCAGACTTTATTTGATCCTTTAGGCCAAATTGGTCTCATAGACTTGAGTTGGACTAAATCCTAGACTAGTTGACTAGTTCGACTAGAGTTGACCTAGTTTGACCAGAGTTGACCAAGAGTTGACATTGACCTAGAATGACCAAGAATCATATATAACGCATTATAAACTTCATTATTACCATCTTGGATACATTGTGACCTGTTTTGTTCTTAATAGGACCCAGTTACTCCAGTACGGACATCTATTCTCTTCAGTCATTCAGGATATCAGGCGAGTACATTCTCTGATCGTTTCATACTTGCTAGGATTTATATTCTCGCTCTAGACTACATTACTTGATGCTGACACATTGTTATCAGGGATTAGTACTATATGGATCTTTTCTTGAGATGTTATCCTCCTTAACGGGTGCATCGGGTACTTCATGTCATGTGTTTCATGTACATCCTGTGCTCTATGCATTCGTGTTATTCATGTACTCTCATGTACAATCATGTACGCTCATGTGCTCTCATGTACTTTCATGTGCTCTCATGTATACCATGTTCTCATATGTGCCTCATGTATAACCAAAAACTCATGTACGTAAGGTAACTTGACTGGATCCTTGTGTATTGATTGGGGATAGGGGTGAGTATAAATGGTTATGTGATCTTTTCCCATACAATCATGTTACTTATTCATGTGCAACTCAGTTAACTTAGACATGTGCAACCCAAGCCGACTATACATAACCATCTTGTACTCTAAATCACTTAGTCACTTATATATATATATATATATATATATATATATATATATATATATATAGTTTACAAAAAAAAAAATATATATATATATATATATATATATATATATATAGTTTACAAATATCCCTCTTATCTTTCATGTACGTTTCTTACAGCACTTCATGTATTTTATTCTATTGCTTGTTTTATATTTTCTGCCATGATATGAACTGCGTGAGAGTTATATATTCGCTTATGTCCTGACTGGACCTATTAAAATATTACAGATGACACCGAGGAGTTCTGCCCTACTTATTATCGAGCAGGCCTTGATGATACCTGTGAGTTGGGCCCACTGGAGGTTCCAGCCCTAGCTGAGGAGATCATCCCTATAGTCTACACTAGATAGCTAGGCTTTATCTTATTTCTTTATGCTATTTATATTTGACATCTGAGTTGTATTTAATTCTGGATGTTGAGATATTGTGTCGTTTAGACACTTAGACTTATTTTCTTTTGTTTGTTTGTTCTCTTTTGAGATTTTATATCTATCATATCGTGCTATTTCTATCTTAGAATTGTGATTAAGTTGTACCTTCTGTATTATCCTCTGATTGGAGAGTATATCTTGTACAGTTACTTTTATACTGTGTTAGATGTATGTGATCTAGGACAGCGTTCTACCGCCGACACTTTGACGTAGGCTGGATGTACACACTTTTCGTGCCCCGACACTGTGGCGTAGACGACAACAGCATTCCCCATGTGGCTAACCCTGAGTTTAGTGCGCCTGGCTTAGTCATACAGACTCTGAGAGGATTAACTCTAAAGATGTCATGGATTGTCTGTCCAGCTACGTAATAAAAGATCTTTTGAATAACAAAGACTAGAGCAAGGCATTCCCTTCCGACAAGATTATACCGATGTTCGGCTCCAATCATGATCCTGTTCAAATAGTAGATTGCCTGCTCGTGATCGATACCACCTTTTTGTGCTAGCAAGGCACCTAAAGAATGGTCCATATCACGGACATAGAGTAGGAAAGGCTTTTCCATGACCGTGGCTACCAGGAATGGGTGCTGTTGAGATAGTTTTTGACGTCATCGAACGCTTGTTGACATTCGTTGGTCCAGACGTAAGAAACTCCTTTCTTTATTAGTTTAGTGAAGGGTTGGCATCGTCCAAAAAGATTTACCATAAATCTTGGGATGTACGCCATGTATCCTTGTAAGCCACGAAGCTCACGGAGATTTTTTGGTGGAGCCATCTCCAGGATGGCCTTGGTCTTCTTAGGGTCAACGTAAATACCCTTAGCCGTAACAATGAAGCCCAAGAACTTGCCGCTGGAAACCTCCAGGAAAGTCTTGGTCGGGTTCATCTTCAGTTGATACGACCGCATTAAGTCGAATACTGTCTTCAAGTTTTCCAAATGGTCGACCTTTTTTTTGCTTTTAACGGTGATGTCGTCAACATAGTACTCTATCGTTTTTCAGAGGTGTTCACAGAATATAGTAATCATAGCCCACTGATATGTTGTCCCAACGTTCTTCAAACCGAAAGACATTACTGGTGTAATAGTAAATTCCTGTTAGCGTTTGGAATAAAGTGTGTTTTTCGTCGCCTGGGAATATTTTGATCTTGTTGTAGCCCAAAAACCCTCCATAAAAGATATAAGTTCGAAGCCACAGGTATTATCGATCATTATGTCTGTAATTGGGAGGAAAAACTCATTATTTGGACAGGATGAGTTGATATCCCTAAAGTCTATACAGACTCGAATCTTTTCATTCTTCTTGGTGACATGAACAATGTTGGCTATGCTGTCTGGGTATTGTTCCTCGTAAATGAATCCGCTAATGATGAGTTTGTTCACCTCGGCCTCAATTGTATTTATAACATCAGGGCGAAAGCACCACTGTTGCTGTTTGACCTGTTTAGCATCTGGTCGAATGTTAAGCTTATGCATTACGACCTGTGGGTCTAGCCCTAGAATATCCTCATAGCTCCAGGCAAAGACATTGATGTATTCTTGGATAAGTCGTATCAACGACTCTCTATCTTCTCTAGTCAAACTTTTGCTAATGATGATGGGCTTAGGTGAAGACTTGTATCCTAAGTCAATTTGTACAACCTCATCTTTGGTAGGAGGTTCTCGTTGTTCGAAGCGTCACTCCCACTGCAATCCTAGGCATTGAGCCCAGGGTTCCTCTTCAAAGAACTCTAACGTTTGGTTTTTATCCTTCATTAGAGGATTTACTGAGGTCATATTGACCGACAATACCCTCTTGAAGGCCTGGCCGATGCTGGTATCGGAGTCCCAGGTCGAGGAATAAGACGAATGAGAGTGTATCTCGACTTCAGCTTTTGAACTCTCCGAAGTTGTCACGGGCATAACGTAGCCCAACCCCCGACGAGTACGTTGGTAGCAATCTTGAGGCCTTTTGGAGCAGGAAGTCGTAAGGGGAGGCATCGACCCTTGCTGTAGTTTAAACCTTTGCCTTTGGTCAAGTCGTAACCCATCTTTTAGATGAGGTGTTTGGCCTGAGCAATGTAACGGTGATTTGCATCTTGCCATTATCAGGCTCCGGCTCAGTGGGGGTTAGTCTTTGGGGATGTTCAACACGGCCGAAGATGATGGGTTCTTGGTCTTTCTTTCTTGCTGGGACCACGAAGTAAGCATCTCGGGATGGGACGATTCGGCTTGTAACATTAGCGGCTGTTAGTTGTGTTTGTAATATACCCAAAGCATTATCTAAGACATACATAGCATTCTATTGTGCATAAGAGTAATTCAAAGATAATCGTTTATTGATAAAATATGGAATTTTGTTCTGAGGGATTACATCATCTAAAGAAGGTGCCTCAATATGGGTCGATATGTAGTCCCCTAACTCTTCGTCCATGAGGACCAAAATAGCCACATGATAAGGTGGTGGGGCTTTCCGCCTTAGCTGGCCTACCAGGGGAGCTGAAGCCGGAGGATCTCGTAACCTTGGAGTTGCTTCTGGGGTCCTTTGTGGCAACTTAACCCAGATAGGTATAGAAGCATAAAAAAGTACAACATCTACAAAAAGTATAATAGGTATTAGTTGCTTCACATACATCAAAGAAGCGCAAGAGGCGTCAAGGTGGTATGCACACCATAACTCAGGCCACCAAAAGATAGTGCATAAAAGAAAATTCTTTATTAAAAATCATGTTTATAAAGATCTATTACAAACTCTTCATGATTACATATAATAACCAAAACCTAAAGCATACAACATAACAGCCTACAAGTGCGTATTCTTTAAAAGTATGCAGTCCACAAAAGCATAGCAGCGTCAGAGGGAATCACTTCCTTGTCAGAAGTGCAGCACTTTCTGTCTTTAATATGGCTAATACAACATTTATTGAGCAGTGCAATGCACAACATGTGGCACTTTTGATTGGCAATCAATCCAAACCCGGTATCTTGGGCCTCGAAGACCTCCGAGATGTTGTTTAGGTTCGAACCCCCATCCCACGCACTCAAAGTGCATCTCGAAACTCTAAAGTTGTTCTTCCACAAGATTACAGCTTCTTTGAAATAAGAGATTTACAACCAACAGTCGACTTATGTAAAGCCTACGGCCGTTTGAAGCTAAGTCTGGGTCGAGCAAGACAGAGGAATGTCAAGAAATTATGGACAAGGTCTTACCCAAAAGCTTCTCTTTATAAAGGATGTGTGGTCAAACCTACACACTACATGGCAGGCAGTCAAAGTAATCCAGATTAATGGGATGAACCTAGGACTTAGCAGAATGAATCTCATTTAATAGATTCATTTGACTAAGCTTTCAGTCACCGTTTCTCGAGCCCCACAATGGGGCTGTAATTAAAGAGACTTGAGGAGACTTTTGACTCAGCAATTAAGGAGACCTTTTCTTTCCAGAAGCACAGCTCCTTCATGATTACCCAGAAGCGCAGCTCCTACACAGTCGTCTAAAAGTGAAGTGACTTCGACTCCTTTGATAGCAGTCACTAGACTCCAAAGAAGCAGCTCCTTCATGGTAACCCAGAAGCACGACTCCTTAATTGATCTCTCAGAGCTTCCAAATAAGTACAGCTCCTTCATGGTCATCCAGAAGTACGGCTCCTTTATTAATCTCTCAGAGCTTCCCAAGAAGTGCAGCCCCTTCACGGCTCCTTCATTGATCTCTCAGATCTTCCCAAGAAGTGCAACCCCTTCACGGATCCTTCACTGATCTCTCAGAGCTTTTCAGAAGCGTAGCTCCTTCATAGTTCCCAAAAAGTATATCACAGTAAATTCGACTCCTCCATAGCGGTCATCTGTCGTCCAAAAGTGCAGTGACTTCGTCGCCTCAAAGCACCATCTCCTTGTCATCTAAAAGCACAGTCTCTCTGTTGCTCACCAAAAGCACAGCTTGTATAGCGCTCAGCTCTGCCACAATGTGGCATCATGCCACGTGGCAAGTATAGCAGTCGTATCTCTTCAGATACAATAACATCTACTTTGTTCAAATAGTCGTATCTCCTCAAGATATAATCAGATTTAGTTTGTTTAAACAATTGTATCTTTTCAGATACAATCGAATCCAGTTTATTCAAACCGTCGCTCCGAGATAAGGTCGGGATCCAGTTTGTTTAAACTGTCATTCTTTCGATAGAAGCAAAATCTATTCGTTTTAATCCGAGTAAGATCATCGAGCAATGGTCACATGCCATAGGTCAGTTACTCAGTCATATTGATGAAGGATGCTAACGGTCTAAAATCTGGATAATAAAGAATCCTAGTGACTGCCATATGTCACCTCAGCAGTAGCCCCTATCGTGCGATTACAACAGATTCTCCTAAAATCTCGGACGCACAACGCTCTTCTATACCAAAAACCCTTTCGTACATCAAATATGTGCTTACATATAAATAGAAGGAGCCTTCCTTCATTCAGGATGTCTGGATGTCTTTTTGATTGGCAACCCAAATTACCATTCACAGGAATCAGAAAGTCAGGGCAAGTTCGTTTCATCGTCAGATCATCAACGGAGTAAATGAGCCGCTGCAGTGCTCGATCTCCACCGTCATACTTTTCCAGGAATTTTTGTACCTAGACCTTCTGTTTAGAAGTCTTCTGTACTCCCTTTTAACGTTTGAAATACAACAGTTCTTCAATTTTTTGTTCATGGCAAACAAAATGGCGACTCTGCTGGGGTCATCCTTCTCCTTTGACGAAAAGGTGGTAACGCAATCTAATGACAACTTGCTAGGGTCTTCTCAAAAGATGATGGTCGTACGCTTCGACCAACAAGCTTTTGAAGATCTTCTCTCTGAAGAGAAGTTGAGCCCTTCAAAGTGGTTCGTAAAGCCGAAGAAAACTCGACGTACTTGGGTATCCAAGGCTGCTGCAACGAACAGCAAGACAGAAGGGGATGCGCTCCAAAAACACCTGAATGGCAAAGCGTCAAAGATACCGTCACCCGCTGCTACTGTATTGCCTCAGTCAAATTTAGTTGCTGAGAGGCATAGCGAAAAACATAGCTCCCTTGCTGCACGCCAAACAAAAGTACAACATAGGAAAAAAGGTACAGCTTCTCACCCGCGCACAAAGGTGGTTGTGCATGCTAGAACTTCTATTTTTGACAAAATTGCCTACCCTTGGGTAAGGCTATGGTTGATTCTGAACGCTACACACCTTTTAGGGGTAGCACAAAGAAATCTAAGACAGCACGCACCTTGTGCGACCAACGTGCTACGTTGACCACCATGTTGGACTCTAAATACTATGCACCTTCCAGGGGTAGTAGAAAAAAGTCCAAGGCTGCACGCACTTTAGGCGACCAGCATGCTATGCCTACAACTGATCGAAGGCATACATTGATAGTCGCGTGAACAGCCGACGGGAAACTGTATAAAATTTGTTCGAGTGCTTCGATGCCTCAACCAAAGAAAAACCCCTATGTCACTTGAGTACGCATGCGCATGATACAAGCCAGACCATGCATACTGTGGGGACATACTCATGCGAGCAGCGTTACTGTAAGTATAAAGTAATTCTGTGTCATGAGGAACTCTCTGACCAAGATCTAAGTGTGTCTCACGCACTGGAACTGGAAAGAGGAAAGCTACCTTCACATCTTCTCTCATTCGCACAGTGTACATGTGCACACAAAATGAGTATAGATGTAGAAACTTTTGACCTGTACAACATGATCTCTCACAAGTGCAAGACGAAGGAAGACTCTACTATGCACAACCTGCCTGTCTCAAGACATACTTGTGCCAACATCACCATCTACTGTTGTTGCCACCAAACAACAGCATCACCACCAAGGAGGCGATCCATTTTCCAACGACTACAACCGATGGTACCCGTACAGCACAAACTCGACGAGATATTATTGAGTGCATAAGAAGATGAACTTTTGGTTGCTTCATGCTTCATCTCCTGGGGGTCGCCATCCCTCAAGAAGCTCTCCAAGAGCCCGCCCGTCTCGGCTAACAAATCCAAAGGCCGGCCTAGAGGCAGCAAACTGGCAGTTTCTAGAACGGGTGTGCTCCAACATACGCGTGCCAAGATCAAGCCCTTTTCATAAGAGACTATCACTTCAACGACAGCACATGCTGGGGGTAGCCAACTCCCTACGATCCATGACAACCCTTCGTTCCAACCGGGCGAAGATGTGTCTGGGACCGACACAAATGCCTCCGGAAGTACAAGCTATCAGCAAGCTGGGAGTAGAAACTACTTCGAGTCAGAGGACAATTGCAACCTACCCGTCTACCCTCAAGAAGGCAAAAATCAAGGGTCCGAGCTGGAGAGTGAAAGATCCACAGTACCCTCTACATGACCGAAGGTGACAATACGGTAAGCAGCGAGGGATCCAACCATCAACAACGTATAGAAGCCCTTGAAATGGGCCTGAATACGCTAAATGTGACCATGCAAGCCATGACTTCTGTGGTCCTGGAGATCAAGGATAAATTGACATCCAATACTTCTACTCCAGCAAATCAAGACCCGAGAATGAATAGGGAGTCCAATGCACCTCCGTATGCAACGTCTTCCGTCATAAACCAAGCACTGCCACAGTCGTCTACTCCATCAACGATTGGACCCACAATGTCAAATGATATGCAGCAGGCTCTCAAGGAGTTGTACGCTCGCTTTGACGTCCGAGAAAAGCAAGAATCACTCCAAAAGATAGGGATTCAACAACCATATCCATCTGAATAGGATAATATGATATATCCTTCCAAATATAAGCCACAGACGCTCGCACCCTTCGATGCGAATGAGTCTTCTCGTCGGTACTTGAGATACTTCACCTCAGTAATACGACATCTGCCAAAGGATGCTGCTCTTCTTACGAATATATTTGTAGGTGTATTACAGGGGGTAGCCTACGAATGGTTTTATAACCTCCCCGATAATTGCATCTCATTATTCGACGATTTGAAGCGTCTCTTCCTTACTCAGTTCTACGAAGGAGGAATGGACATGACGATGTCTGCTCTCATGGACATTGTATAAAATAAGAAAGTGCTTGTACGTGCTTACATTGAGTGCTTCTACCAGGCGGCCCAGAGACTACACCTAGGGTGGCCGAGCCCATGCTTATGGATTCATGCTGCAAGAATATGCTCTATACAATCAAATTATGGCACAGTGCCCCATGCACGGAATGGATGCCTTTTATTACCGGTACAGATGTGGCTGAAAGAAAGCTCGGGATGCACAATTGCTAGGATTGAGTTTTTCTTTAATGGTGGACAAAGGAAAACGCTTGTCCAACAACAACCATACCTATAATGACAAAAAAGGGAAGAAAGTCCTAACCGTCAACATCTTCAAGGGTTCAGCGTTAATGAACCAGAAGCCGGCAGAAGCACCGAAACCAAAGGAAAATTACTTCTTCAACGACGAGGAAGTACTAGATCTCTTCAATATGCTGATGAAGGGTGATAAGATTCAACTCCCGCCTCCCAAGTGTTCGACATCACAAAAGGTTATACGAACTTTTTGTTTATTAAACTTGACAAAAGGTACAATCGATTCCTATACAAAGAAATCTAAGTACAAGAATTCTAAGAAAGCGTAACGGTTGAGATCGAGTACTACAACGGCTCCTTTACTCCATTGACGATCTGACGACGAGTTGGACTTGCTTTGGCTTTCTGTACGTTTGATGGAACTCTAGGGTTACCAATCAAGAGAATGTCGAATTTGATGATTCGAAGCTCTGCCTTTTGCCTTCTGCTTCTTTCCTCTCTATGTGTGTCCTCCTCCTCCTTTGTTCAAGGGAAAACTCCTTCTATTTATAAGGGTAAGGGGGCACATATGTGATGTGCACTCGAATTTGAGATATGAAGGAATCTGTTGTCATTGCACGGTGAGAGCATCTGCTGAGCTGACACATGGCGGACGTCGAGATTCTCCTCTATTAAGATCTCGAGTGGTTATCAAAATAACAGAAGGAGGAGACACATGGCATGTGTCTATTGCTGGAAATCTTCTGTTTAGATGAAGACGAGTAGATCTTAGATTTCATCTCAGGGTAGGATTCTGTTTGATCTTCAGGAGATAATCGGTTTAAACAAACCATCTTGATACGACCTTTATCAAAAGAGCAAACTTTATCCTTATCTGAGTTTTAAACTAATTGATAAGATATTCGCACTTATCAATATGATCAACCTCTGTCCTATATTTGAGAGTGGCTGTTTAAACAAACCAATTGGGTGGGACCATATAACCTGCACCTCTAGCGAGGTCTTAATGCTGCTGCTGCACTTCTGGTGCGACAAGTAGACTATTATTTTGGAGACAATAGAGCTTCTGCATTTTCAGGCAACAAGTGTACCATGTTTCGAAAATGACAGAACCTCTGTGTGTTTGAGCGACGATTAGGCTGTGTTTTGAGTAGTAGAGTCACTGTGCTTTAGGGCGACAAGTAGGTTATGCTTCAGGCTAACAAGGTTAATGTGCTTTTGGAACGGCAAGCGGACTTGTGTTGGATGCAATGGTGTTTTCCAAGTCTTTGATGAAGGGATTGAGCTTATGGATCGAAGCAGAGGTCTGCGCTATTGAAGCTGGGATGATATGAAGTCATCCCCAGTCTATGCCTTATGTTGGCGCAGGATTGTGGCTGTGCTTCTGGTTTGAAGAAGCTGGATTTGAAGTCTTCTTTAAGTGCAATTAATGACAGCTCTTTAAGGAACGACTCCCACTTAATTTCCTCCATTACTCGGAGAATTTCAGGGGGTCTTTTAATGGTCTAAGACTTAGTCGAATGAACCCATTTAATGAGGTTCATCGTGCTGAGTCCTAGGTTCATCCCTTTAATATGGGAATTTTGACCGACGGCCCCGTGACCTATGTCTTGGACCACTCCCACCCTATATAAAGGGAGAGTTTCTTCCTAAGAGTCACGTCTTCCTCTTTTTGTCCTTCAACACCATACTTGATCCAGACTTAGCTTTGAGCGACCGTTGGCCTTGCCTAAGTCAGATTTTGGTTGAGGATCCCTTCATTCAAAGGAGTTGTGCCTTCGTGAAGAACTGCTGATGAGCTTCGGGAGTGCTGGAACGCTTCTCATAGAGAGTTCGAACCTGAGCGACATCTTGGAGGTTCTTATGACCAATTTTAGTCTGGTTGTAAATATAAAGCACCGCATGTTGTGCTCTGCCCTGCTCATAGGTGGCTGTACGCTTTTGTTAGGCTGGAGGAGCCTAAGAAGCTGATACACTTTTGAAAAGGGCCTCCTATCGTACTGTGGACTGAATTCTCGCTCAGGCCAATAGATTCTTCAGGAAGAGCTACACGTCTGAGGGGGGTGCTATGGTGGCTAGCTTTAATGGCGACTGTATTCACATCTTCTATCCACAGTCCCTTCTCTTAAGACGATTACACTGTAAAGATGAACCCCAGTGTAGATCCATAGGAGTTTTTCGTTTAGCATATGTAATCACAAATATTTTGTAACAGATCCTTGTAATTAGGAAGTCTTCTTTTATGTAATCGTGACGAATCTGTAATATTCACTCGTAACCATGATTTAATAAAAAGAACCTTCCTTTAGCTTTTTATCTATTTTTTGTGAGTTTGTCTTTTCTGTTGGCATGCTTGACCGCCTGCGCTTCTGTGAAGCTGGGTTCATAGCGAGTGCACCAACCTGGGCCGTTCGTCATCTGTGCCTTTGTGAAGATGGATGGGTAGCGAGAGTACCCACCTGTATCTTGTGCCACCCTGTACTTTTTCATGCTTCTACAAGACCCCCTTCAAAGTGTCCCGAACTTGAGTCAAGCTCGAGATAATTTGAAAAGAAGTATGACACGTGTTTCTTTGTAGGCAAAATGCCTATCACGTCTGCTGCCAGGCTGACATCATGCTTGGGCTTCAGCATTAACTAACTTAAGCCATCGTTTCCTTAAGTTTTGATCATGACTCCTTGTTTCTCGCGAACGTTTATCATGACCTTTTTCTGAACCCACGACATTTTGAGGGTGAACGAAGCGACTTGTTATCTTTTGTTGATGTGGCATGGCTCTGTGAGCACCTACTGGAGCGTGAGGGCTTTCGGTCCAGGAGGGGGTCCTACCACTTGGTCAGAGGAGGCTATTTCTCATATTTCTTATAAGGATTTGTTCTCCAAGGGTGCTTCTGCAGCGATACCTGAAGTTGTCCTTGCATCTCAGGAAGGCGCAGCCCGGGTACCCGTATCTGAGACGGCTCGACCGTCCGAAGATGTCGAAGATACTTCTGCTAGTTTCTTTCATGAGACACTTTTTTTGGGGGTATAGAAGGATCAATGTCAGAAGAGTTGCCCCTGGCGTTTATTCCTCCTTGAGCTCATACGGAGGTTGGAGAGACAGTCAGAGATCCTGTGGTGGATACTGTCGATGATATGATCGACCGGGGTGACATGATACTCAACAAGCCACCCACTGAATCTTCGGTCGATACTATTACCCTTGATATCAGTATTGATGAGCCGATTGATAGGACTCCTCAGCGCTCGGACGAGGTGCAGAGTCGGTTGAAGGGGCAGATGATGTCTTGGTCGAAGAATCCTTTTATGGGGTCTCGCCTGGTCTTCCTGACGAGATCACAGTCAAGCTTCCTATTGAGAAAACCATGGAGGGATTAATCGTTGAAATACCGGTCGAGGGGCCGGTTATGGGGACTAGCGAGGTAGTGACTGTTGTGATTGTGCAGGCTCTTGTTAACATAGCTTCGGGACCTGCTGAGGATCCCACCGTGCATCCTCCAGCCTCGGCTCCTGCTCTTGTCCCGTTGTTGGCCTCTTTAATGACGATGGTGCCTCCTGCTTTGGCTGTGCTTCTTGGGCATGCGCAAGCTACCACTTCTTCCCATGGATCTTTTATCGTGGCCTCTCTGGTGACTGCTACTAGTTTGGCTAAAAAGGAATATTATGCCAAGCTTCTGCTGAACACTGTCCGCAATGCTTTGACCTGCGGTATAAAGGGCGTTTTGCAAGGCCAACCGTTGTTTAGGTGGGTCCGAAACCTAGTGGAGGGTCAATTGATGATGTTGTACGAAATTTTGGAGTGTGAAGCACAGGCCATGATCACAAGGGACTTGCTGGCTGACTTAGAAGCCACCACTCTAGAGCTTCAGGATTTGGAGCGTAGCCTATCGACCATAGCTATGGCAGAACTAGAGAAGATAGCTTCCGAAGAGTTCCAATATGAGCAGAGGCGCCTGGCATTGACTGATCGGCTTATTGAGGTTGAGTCAGAGATCGAGGAACTGGTTTATGCCGAAGAGGCTCGGGTCTGTCGCCATGCAACTGTGGAAGATCAGTAATTGACCCTACAGGAGCAGATTAAAAATTTAGAAGCGACCCTGGTTCTTGCTGAGAGTAACCTAGAAAAGTTGGAGGCCCAGAGGTGGGTCATTTGCCAACATTTTGAGGCTCTAGCTCAGAAAAAGGATAGCTTTGGCATCCGTCATGCCGAGTTGGCCCTTGCGCGCTAAGCTATGTCCTTTGTTGAAGATGGAGTTGCTCAGCGTCAGGAGGCCAAGCGTAGGGTCCAAGCATCGGTCGAGCATCGAAGGGCTCACTTGAAGAGCCGGCTAGAAGAGATTAAGAACCAACCTTCTCCATTTTCACTTCTTTCATTCTTCTTCTTGTCTCTCAGTTTATGAGAGACTATTTTTGTAATAGAAAATACCATCTCATTTATATATAAAATTTTGGCTTTCTTCTTCTCTCTGTCTTTATTGTAAATCTTGTATGGAGGTAAGAATTCCCTTAGAGGAGATAACTTTATTGGGAATAGAGTGTTTACTCAGAGGTGATATGGACATGGTAAACACGAGACTTTTTGTGGAGACACTTTCCTTACTCAGAGGTAATATGGACATGGCAATGATAGACTTATGGGGGTATAGAACGACTCAGAGGTAGTATGGACGTAAAGGGTTCTATAAATAACAACACAGAGGATTGTCATGGAAGGGTTGCCTACTCATAGGTAATATGGACATGGCCGGCATCCTTTACTAGAATAACAGTTCAGAGGTAATATGGACATGAAATATTTTCTGGAGAATTATGATAACTCAAGGTTATCATAGGAAGGGGTGACTACTCAGAGGTAATATGGACATGGTAGACACAGTATAGAATAACACTTCAGAGGTGGTATGGATGTCAAATGTTTTCTAGATAGTTATGACAATATAGAGTCATCATGGGAGAGGCGACTACTCAGAGGTAATGTGGACATGGTAGATGCGATTTTGAATAAGGTATAGGGAATTAATCCAGAGGTAATATGGACGCGAAAAGTTTTCTACTAGGGAGAGGTATAGAAGGGATGAATTATTTTAACGGAATCCATGAACACTTACTGGGATGTGGGAGGTTTGCATTGTTCCAAACGCCATTCCCATTGAGATCCTAGGCACTGTAGCATCTGTCACCCCGATTAAAATTTTAGGGATTTTTTTAAATTTTATTTGATTAGATTATGGTTGATTTCTATGATCATAGGATGTCATGCCTATGCCCACAGGTAAGTTAGGACCATCTTATGGTTATATAGCCTCTAGGTAGGTTATATAAACATTCTATAGCTATTTTATAGTTTATTATAATTTTTAGATAATTTTGATAATTTTTAAATATTTATTTTGTGAAGATTTATATATTTTATTAACTTTCATGATTTACCATATGGCCATTCGGAGTTGTTTTTGGGACCCAGTATTTTATTTAGGCTATACTAGGTTATAAATATTTTCTATAATATTCTAGGATTTTTCTGGATTTGTTTAGAATTTTTAGATAATTAAAACATATAGAATTTATATTTTATAGGTTTTTGGAATTTACTGCGAGGTCACACAGTGATATTTTATGTTAAAATATTTTATTTAGATTCTAGACACTTATTTCTAGGATTTCTCTGGAATTTTCTGCAATTTATTTTGATTTATTTGGACTAGAAATGAATTTTTAATGATTTTCTATAATTAAATAATTAATTATACTGTCATCAGCACAGTCAACCATCCCCTGGCCCACCTGTCGGCGCCAGAATGAGTCAGCACCACCTCTCTCTCTCTCTCTCCTATATATATATATTTTTATATTCGAAACCCTAATTAAATTCGTGCCGATTTTGAGAGAGGTTTCATCTAGGAGTCATTCAACTTCCAGAAGCGATTGCCGCCAAACCAGAAGAGATTTTCACACGCCGTTTTTTTACTGGAAGCGTATTAAGGTATATTTTATGAATATCTAATTTATTTTCATAATTTCTGAACCTTAATTTTTGGGAAATTTGTAGAGTGCTAGTTGTCCAAAATTTGATACGTTTCGGTGTTTTCAAAATTTTGGGAGAATTAGGAATCCGAATCATGAACCGTTTCAAGTTTCGGAAATCTAACACAGAGCTCTATGACATATATTTTTCCCAAAAATTAATTAGTTAATGTAGTATTTTTATTAATTCGTAGAACTTAGTTTTGTCAATAAATCATTGATTTGGTCATGGATAGCCATAACGACGATATCTTTTGACCAAAGCGTGATTTTGTGGCACGGTTGATTCCAGTGCACTCGTGGCACTGAAATCTACTATGGTGCACACTTAAGTAATAGAGTTTATATTGTTTGACTATTTAGTCATCGATGCGCCTCGATTTGCGTGATACGGGTTCCAAATAAAAAACTGTGATCTTCCTTGACAAAAAATTAGTATTTAATTTTAATCCCAAAATTATACTATATTATATTAGGTTTTAGATGATTTATTTCACAATTAAATAGGTTTATGTTAAATTAGTAGCCACTTTCTAGGGTTTTTAGAGTGGGATTTTTATAATCTAACTTGTGGTTATTTATGTGACGGGGTAGACCGGTCTACGACGTTTGAGTTGTGACTTCATCATCTAGCGGAGCAAGGCAAGTATCACTATGACCTATGTTGCCTTTATTTTATGTTGTATGTTATTCTTTTCCTTAAATTGATAGTCTTATCTTTTATACCATTGGTGCACGAGAGTTATACTTGTTACCATAACCATACATGTTCACTTAATGTTTTCATTCAATATTCTATCTTCAATGTTCAATGTTTAAAGTTAAAGTTAATGTTAAAGTGATCATGTTTACATGTGAGAGAGTCGGGAGGGAGAATACTACTAGTATGCATGTGGTCTACGCAATGTATAATTTTTTCCTAATGTCAATGTTGATAGCAGTCGTTGTACCACACGTACCGACTGCTGGATGTCCTAACCCGTCCATATACAGAACCCTTGTATTCTAAAACATACAGTACACGTGATTTATTTCGTGTTGCCCAGAGGTTTGTTTTATATTCATCGTTCTCTTGTATTGCCTTCGTGTCTTAATTATACCTTCAACTGTTCCATGTCATAATTGTACTCTTGAACTGATTCCCAAGATATAGTGGTCTCTGTTGTATCATATCATATTCATCTTTTCCTTATTGCTATTCTGCATGCTTGTATATTATATTGTGTAGCGTAGTGTTATGGTGATATTGCTCCAATCCTGACTGGATAACTATTTATCAGCTTTAGACGACATGGTTTGCCCCGAGGTTTATGGTGCATATCTTGGTGATACTGACGTTACCAATGGGCCGGTTACTTCTACTGATGCGGCATAGCATATTTCTTTCTTATGCTTTTTCATGTTATTCTTAGCTAGTGAGCTTAGCGAACTTTAGTTTCAGTGGTTTTATATTTATTTTAACAGGTTTGTTCCCGAGACTAGCTGAGTTGTAGTAGATCTTTCTTTAAATTATTTATTGAGACTTGAGTTTAATCTCTTGTTATAACTTAGTTATGGATGATAAATGTAAACTGTGTACCTGTATGGATAATGCTTATCATAGACAGCGTACTACTACCGACATTGTGGCATAGGCTGGGTTTGGACACGGACTCATATACCAAAAGTGGGTGCGGGTCGTGATAAGTTTTTATGGTTGCCCATGCAGGTCCGGTTTTGCATAAGGTTGCGAACTCACGGTTAGTACTTCAACTTAGTTTTACTGGCTGTGAGCCTGCAAATAGAATTGAAGATAGGACTTAGAATAACTTCTAGGAGAGTTACATCATCCAAATATAGTATTAAAGTCTAGGATCTCATCACGTACCTAACCTTCTTCCTCGATTCCATTTTTGAACTCTCGCCTAACTTCCTTGATTTGCATCTTGCTTGATCCCTTCTATCGTAATTCTTATCCCTTCTTTCGTGCTTGATAAAGGTTAGGAAGGTGACTCATGCTAGGTAGCATGTTCCATTATACCATCATATTACTAGTTTAACTCGTATAAGTTGGGTAGAATGCCTCACGACCTAACACTCTTTTGATCTTAACCACGGCCTTAGACAAGAAGACAATATGATGAATGTATAGTCACAAACACCGAATGAGTTTAGATTTTATTTGAAGAACTTGAACTATTCACACCTTCTTCATCTTCTCGTGTACTCATAATTCTAACTATCTTGACTAATGCTGCTATAATAGCCTAGTTTTGCAAGCTCATCCTTTTATCGAGCTTGTTCAAGATATGTTATCTGGGCATGTCCACTAATGTATTGTCTAATCAGAACCGGTGCATGATGGTCTGATCAACTTAGTGTACTTGATTCCCTCTTCGCATGATTATTCTACATGGATTGAGATATAGTAAAAAATTTCCTCTAGGATCTCAACCGCAACGATCTTGACAACTCTTTTTTGAACAATTCAATCGCCCTTGAAACCAATATTTGTAAATCGATCCCATCTCCCTTGAATTCTTATTATTTTTTATCACTTATTTCGAAAAAACAAGCAATCGAAGACACGAAGTATTCCCCTCTGGCCATGATAGTTTGATTTTTTTTCAATAATAACCCTCCCATGACTTACGGTAAGAATTGTTATTAGATTGCCATAGAAGATTGCTTGCATATATTACTATATTTATGTATAAACTTGTATGTTTGATTTTTGAGAACAAAAATATTTTTAAGGGGGATAATATGTGGCATCTGCCACCCTGATTAAAAATTTATGGATTTTTTAAAATTTTATTTGATTAGATTATGGTTGATTTCTATGATCATTGGATGTCATGCCTACGCCCACAAGTAAGTTAGGACCATCTTATGGTTATATAGCCTTTAGGTAGGTTACATAAACATTCTATTGCTATTTTATAGTTTATTATGATTTTTAGATATTTTTGATAATTTTTAAATATTTATTTTGTGAATATTTATATATTTTATTAACTTTCATGATTTACTATATGGCCATTCGGCGTTGTTTTTGGGACCCAGTATTTTATTTAGGCTATACTAGGTTATAAATATTTTCTAGAATATTCTAGGATTTTTTTGGATTTTTTAGAATTTTTAGATAATTAAAACATATAGAATTTATATTTTACAGGTTTTTAGAATTTATTGCGAGGTCACACGATGATATTTTGTGTTAAAATATTTTATTTAGATTCTAGACACTTAGAAATATTTTTTAGAATTTTTTAGGAATTTTTCTGGAATTTTTTGCAATTTATTTTGATTTATTTGGACTAGAAATAAATTTTTAATAATTTTCTGTAATTAAATAATTAATTGTACTGTCATCAGCACAGTCAACCACCCCCTAGCCCACCTTTCGGTGCCAGAATGAGTCAGCACCGCCTCTCTCTCTCCTATATATATATTATTACATTCGAAACCCTAATTAAATTCATGCAGGTTTTGAGAGAGGTTTCATCTAGGAGTCTTTCACCTTCCAGAAGCGATTGTCGCTAAACCAGAAGAGCTTTTCATATGCCGTTTTTTTGTTGGAAGCGTATTGAGGTATATTTTCGGAATATCTAATTTATTTTCATAATTTCTGAACCTGAATTTCTGGGAAATTCGTGGAGTGCTAGTTGTCCGAAATTTGATACGTTTTGGTATTTTTGAAATTTCGAGAGAAACCAGGAATCCGAATCACGAACCGTTTGAAGTTTCGGAAAGCTAACATAGAGCTCTATGACATATATTTTTCCCGAAAATTAATTAGTTAATCCAAAATTTTATTAATTCGTAGAACTTAGTTTTGTCAATAAATCATCGATTTGGTCATGGATAGCCATAACGGCGATATCTTTTGACCAAAGCGTGATTTTGTGGCATGGTCAATTCCACTGCACTCATGGCGCTAAAATCTACTAGAGTGCGCACTCAAGTCATACATTTTGTGTCATTTGACTATTTAGTCATTGATGCGTCTCGATTTACGTGCCATGGGTTCCAAATTAGAAACTGTGATCTTCCTCGGCTAAAAATTAGTATTTAATTTTAATTCCAGAAATATATCATATTAAATTAGGTTTTAGATGATTTATTTCATAATTAAATAGGATTAGTTATGGTAAACTAATAGCCACTTTCTAGGATTTTAGATTGGGATTTTTATAATCTAACTTGTGGTCATTTATGTGACGGGGTAGACCGGTCTACGACGTTTGAGTTGTGACTTCATCATCTAGCGGAGCAAGGCAAGTATCACTATGACCTATGTTGCCTTTATTTTATGCTGCATGTTATTCTTTTCCTTAAATTGATAGTCTTATCTTTTATACAATTGGTGCACGAGAGTTATACTTGTTACCATAACCATACATGTTCACTTAATGTTTTCATTCAATGTTCTATCTTCAATGTTCAATGTTTAACGTTAAAGTTAATGTTAAAGCGATCATGTTTACCTGTGAAAGAGTCGGGAGGGAGAATAAAACTAGTATGCATGTGGTCTACGCAATGTACATTTTTTCCCCAATGTCAATGTTGATAGCAGTCGTTGCACCTCACGTACCGACTTCCAGATGTCCTAACCTGTCCACATGCAGAACCCTTGTATTCTAAAACACACAGTACACGTGATTTATTTCGTGTTGATATTTTTTCCAGAGGTTTGTTTTATATTTATCGTTCTCTTGTATTGTCTTCGTGTCTTAATTATACCTTCAACAGTTCCATATCATAATTGTACTCTTGAATTGATTCCTAAGATATAGTGGTCTCTGTTGTATCATATCATATTCATCTTTTCCTTATTGCTATTCTGCGTACTTGTATATTATATTGTGTGGCATAGTATTATGGTGATCTTGCTCCAATCCTGACTGGATAACTATTTTTTAGCTTTAGATGACATGGTTTGCCCCGAGGTTTATGGTGCGTATCTTGGTGACACTGACGGTACCAATGGGCCGGTTACTTCCACTGATGCGACATAGCATATTTTTTCTTATGCTTTTTCATGTTATTCTTAGCTAGTGAACTTTAGTTTCAGTGGTTTTATATTTATTTTAGCCCGTTTGTTCCCGAGACTAGCTAAGTTGTAGTGGATCTTTCTTTAAATTATTTATTAAGACTTGAGTTTAATCTTTTGTTATAACTTAGTTGTGGATGATAAATGTGAACTGCGTACCTATATAGATAATGCTTATCATAGACATTGTACTATCGTCGACACTGCAACGTGGGCTGGGCTTGGATATGGACTCGTATCCCAAAAGTGGGTACGGGTCATGACAGGCGCTGCACATCTTGGGCTTTCCTTTGTGCCATATCCACCTCTGTAATGAAAGATGTCTACTATGTGCAAGGAGCACTGTACCATAATTTGATTGCAGGCAGCATGTTCTTGCGGCATGAGTCAATAAGCATGGGCTCGGGCATGCCAGATGGTAGCCTCAAAGCTGCCTGGCAGAACTACTCGATGTATGCGCGAACAGGCTCTTTCTCTCTCTGGACGACCTCCATGAGAGTTGACATCATCATGTCCATCCCTCTTTCATAGAATCGGTCGATGAAGAGAGTCTTCAGGTCCTCGAACGATGAAATACAGTCGTCCGAAAGACTGCAGAACCACTCATAGGCTACCCCCTGCAGGGCTCCTAGGAATATGTTGGTGAAGAGGGCGTCATTCTTTGGTAGGTGCCCTGTTACTGAGGCAAAGTACCTCAAGTATCATCGGGGAGACTCATTTCCATCGAAGAGCGTGAGCGTCTACAGATTGTATTTGGGAGGGTAGACTACGTTGTCCCACTCAGCAGGATATGGCTGCTGAATCCCTATCTTTCGGAATGCTGCTTGCTTCTCTTTGGCATCATAGCGATCATACAGTTTCTTGATGGCCTGCTGTATCTCAATTGACATTGCAGGTCCTATGATCGATGGAGTAGACGACGATGGTGCCGTTTGGTTGTTGATGGGTAGCGTACTAGATCCGTCGTTAGCTGTCGGGTCAAGCGCAGGTGTGGAGGCAGTGGGGACCAAACTCCTCTTGATCTCTAGTATGATAGAAGATAAGGATTTTATTATAGCATTTGATGTATCTAGGGTCGTCTCGAGAGCTTCGATACTTTTCAGCTGGTCAGGCGCTTCACTATTGTCCGCCTCGTCGCCATCGGCCATAAATATGGACCTTGTGTGTAGATGGGTGGAAGGGATAGTAGACCCTTCACGCTCCAGCTTAGATTCTTGTGCCTTTTCATCTTGAGGATGAACTGGAAGGTTGCAGTCTTCCTCAGACTCATTGTGGTTGCTACCCCTAGTCTGATGGCTAGCTGCGCCTGTAGAGGCAACCATATCATATGGTTCCTCCTCAAAATGGAATACGGTATTGTCATAGACTGTGGGGGGTTAGTTTCCCCGACATATGTCGTAGTACCCAACAGAGATTTGGAATGCGTGCCTTGGAACACACCTGTGTCAGGTACCTTTGCCTTACTACTCCTGGGCCGCTTCTTGGGCTTGGTGGCCGAGATGGAAGGATTCTTGGAGCACTTTTTGAGAGATTGAGAATCATATGCCGCATTACACGTAGCGACACAAAGTTCATCTTCATCTGCGCTTGTCAACCCCCTGTCGAACGTCTGACGTTCGATTGACGCCGACTGTAGTCTTTGAAAGACGGAATGCCTTCTCGGCGGCACAATGGTTGCCTGTTGATAGCAACAATTGATGGTGATCTGGGTACAAGGATGCCTTGATTTAGGCATGCCCTGTGTCACAGATTCCTCTTCCTCCTTACGCTTGTGTGAAAGCGTCAAGTCCTCCACCACTGTACCCCTATTGTACGTGCAGGGAAGCTGCGCGTAGGTGCGATCAGAGAGGGTCTGGCGAGGTAGACTTGAATCATGCTTACAGGAACGCTACTTGCATGAGTCCTTCTCCATGGGATGTGCCCCTGGCTTACATCACGTACAGGAGTGCTCAAGCAACAAAAGGGTTTAACTAGTCAAGGCAACGAATCATGGGGACCAGTTTTGTATAACTTTCCATCGGCTGCACGTGTGACTGTCAACGCGGGCCTTTGGTCGGTCATTGGCGTAGTATGTTTGTTGCACGAGGCACATACTATCTTGGATTTCTTCGTACTACCCCCAGCAGTTGCATAGTATTCAGAATCCAATAAGGGCTCGCCTGATGGGAAGGTAATCTGTCGAAGATAGATCTTCTCACCGGCAATGCTTCCTTTTTGAGGGGTTGAACCACCGCGTGCTTCCTTCGGTGTTGTGCCCTCGTCATGCCTGCCACAGGGGTACTATCTTCCTCATCCTAAAGTGGGAATCGAGTGAGGTGGCATAGCCGTAGTAGCCAAAATCTTCTCTGGGGTTTCAGCGTTTAAAGGGTTCTGGATCGCAGTCCCCTCTGTCGTGCTGCTCGTCATAGCCACCTTGGATACCCAGACACGTCGAGTCTTCTTCAATTTTACGAACCGCTTCGAAGGACCAGACACGTCGAGTCTTCTTCGATTTTAAGAACCGCTTCGAAGGACTCGACTTCTCATCAGAAAGAAGATCTTCAAAAGCTTGTTGGTCGAAGCATAAGACCAGCATCTTCTGGAAAGATCCCAACAAGTTGTCCTCAGATTGCGTTACCACATTCTCGTTGGAGGAAAAGGTCATCTCAGCAGAGTCGCCATTTTGTTCGACATCATAAAAGGATATACGAACTTTTTGTTTATTGGACTTAAAAAAATTTACAATCGATTCCTACGCGAAAAAAATCTAAGTACAAGAATTCTGGGAAAACGTGACGATAGATATCGAGCACTGCAGCGGCTCCTTTACTCCATTGACGATCTGACGATGAGTTGGACTTTCTTTGGCTTTCTGGTACCTTTGATGGAACTCTTGTAACGCCCCAGTCCCAAAATACGTAGGACTAGGAACGTAGACATACCAGCTGTATTCATACGAAGTATACTCCAATATATGGAAGCCTCGTACAAATACATAAGCTATAAAATACAGTGAAACCACAACTAATCTCATCCACGTAAAATAAATGAATGAAAGACATCATATAAAGATAATAAATTGTCTTGATACAATATGTTGGACGGAGACAAATCCACTACCAACAAGTAAAGGAAAAAATACATGAGAAAAGAAATAATTTTTTTGCGAGTGAAGCGAAGACGACCAAAAAGCAATCATCCTCGAAGAAATAAAGCGGATCACGGCTAAAGCTAGAGCACCTGCGAAAGACAATAGCACACACCTGGGGAGATAACCAGGTCCTCAGAGGGACGTAACAAGACACATAATATCATGCCATATAAACTGAATAAATATTGCTCAATAAATAAGTAAATCGAATTATAACATGTTCCAATACACACCTACTGAACGAACGTACCATCTCCCCAACCAAACAAGGACAGGAGATGGTAAACTAATTCACGGTAACGTATCTTCCCATGCTATGAATCCAATATGGTACCCGGACCCCAACAAGGTTCAATACCTTCTCATCGAAGTAGTAAGTCACACCTACAACCAAACAAGGACAAGATGTGACGAACTAATTCGCGACAAGTTATTGTTCCAAGACACGGTCAGATACAAGTACCCAAACCAAAAGTACTCGTACCTAACGGATAAAGGTAGCCTACCGTTCTAAGTGAAATGTTGTTAAGAACAATCCTTCCTACGCATGAGCCCTGGCTAAATAGGATCGGCGTAGTCCCCTCTTGGGCACCAGAGGCCCCAGCAGTAAGAGCATGACGTTTCGCAGAATCGTCAGTGGCCGTCAGTAATCATGGGTAATCTGACCCGCGTCTCCGGCGGAGCTCACGGGTTACAAAAGGGAAAGTGCATCGAAGCCCATACGCTAAGGAATTGTCCTCCCCGTCCAATGCCTACTCTGTTGTATCCACAACAGTAACCTCTATAACCGCTAAGTCAAACTAAGCATACAACCTCTATTAGCGGTTATTCCTATCGCACGGCTTGTACGTACTAGTGGCCAGCCAATCACGCACTTCCGTGTTCTACATGCGACACACAACTTCATATTTACAACGTGTCAAGGCCAATGAATGTAACCCACAAGGTGGTCCCTTAAATCTAGGTTTAATTTGTAAGAAAAATAATAAACAGCAGGAAATATAATTGAACAGTAAGTTCTAACAGTTATGCCATGTATCACAGTTTATTTTGCATAAAAAAAATAATGAACATGCATGAAATAGGAGCTAAAATAATTAAACAACAAATGGCAAGGTGTCTTTCCTGGTAGTACGCCTGGTGTGCTGCGATAATCATGGTGGCATGAATTGCGACTTTGGTGTACCAACTACACAAAGGGACCTCTGTTGGTGGCACAGATCGGTGCATCGGGTCCAGAATGGTCAATTTAGTTAGAGTGGACATAAGGTAGTCTTGAAATTGGCGGAGGAATAGGAATAACGGGATTAGTCATGGAAAGGAGAAAATCAAAGAAGAATGGAAAATATATAGAAAACTATAGAAAATTATTTATGATGCTAAAATTCGTATTTGTAAAATTATAATTTTGTCAAATAATCTACTTTAAATAAATAGAACATTTACAACAATATCTTAGTCTATAATATTGTTGTTACCAATAATAAAAATAGTTTTTATGAACTTATCTATTTTGGCTAGTAGAGTAATAAAATAATAGTTGGTACTAACAGTACAATAACAAAGGTATAGCAATAATATTTTAAATTAGTTATCAAATATTACATATTTTATAACAAAAATCTTGGTAAAGAAATAACCCAATTTGAAAAATAATGACAATAATAATAATAATAATAATAATGATGATAATAATATTGATAATAATAATAGATACTAACAATAATAATAATCTTAACAATAACACTAATAACAGTAATTATTCGATATGATGCTAACAATAGTAATACAATATAACATAAAATAGTAATAATCAGTAATAATAATAATAATATCAATAGCAAAAGTACTTTGCCTTTATATAAAAGAAACAAATTAATAATAATAATAATAATAATATTTACCAAATGGAGAAGAAAACAATAAAAAATAAAAAAATTACCAAACACGAAAAAAAGAAAGAAAAGAAGAAAAAAATTATCAACAAAAAAACACAAGCAGCATTGACTGCAGCTCTTGAGTTTAGAAACAGGGAAAAAAGGGGGTAAGCTCGAGGGAGAGAGAGAGAGTGAAGGGGAGCGGAAGAGGCGAGGAGGAGGAGGCGAGAAAAAACGAGAGGGGAGCGCGGAGGCGGTGAAAGACAGGCGGCGGAGGCTGGTGGACGACGCCGGCGGCGCGCCGCTCGCGGAGGAGCGGAGAGGGGAAAGGGTGCGGTCTGCAACGGTGGCGAATCGCCAGGGGCAGCGACGGCTTAGGGCGGCGGTGAGCTCCGGCGCCGCGCGGAGTGATCGGGAAGTTAGGGCTCCGGCGGCTAAGGAAAGAAGTCGGCAGGCGGTTTGCGCTGGAGGAAGACGGAGGACGGACGGTCGGTCGGGGAGACAAGGAGTGGGGGTTTTCGCCGGGCTGCGCGCGGAGCGGCGGGGGTATCCGGCGTGAGTGCGGCAGCCGTTGCTCTCCGGCGGTCGAGCGGAGGCGCAGGCGCTGCATCTGTCACCCGATGGTCAGGGTGGCCGTCGGATCCGGCCAGATCTGGGCTCTACAGTTGAGAGGGCGGTGGCTCGACCGAAGTGCGGCCGGGCGACGACGGCAGAGGTCTCTCGCCAGCGGGCGCTGGCGGAGGGACCGTCAGTCGGTGGAGGTAAGGCAGTGGCAGTGGTGGTGTTTAATTTTGTAAATTTGGGTTTTTCCTTGGGCTTTGGTCGTGGCGGGTGGTGTCGACGGTGGTCAATGGTGGCACGGCGTGGTGGCCGTGGGTGTCGATGATGGGTCGGTGTGGGTTGACGGAATTGGGTCTGACGGCCGATCGGGGATGGAGACGGCTTGGTGGTGGTGATGGTGGTTCTTGGGTTTGCTGGCCGGGACTGTCAATGGCTGTGGTGGTGGCGACGTCGTGGTGATGGTAATGGTCTGGTGGCTATGGCGAGGAGGGGTCATAGGTGGTAAGGCTACCGTCGTGTCCTGTGTGACACGGGACGGGGTGTCCGGCATGTCGGGCACGGAGGAAATTTGTATTTGTAAAGGAAAATAAATAGTGGATAGGACACGGACACGATGCACCTTTGGGTTGTGGAAATTTATTAGAGAAGTAATGAATGATGGAATTTGGAGGAGTACCTGCCTATTTATAGGATGTGGGAATTCCCAATTAGATATGGATTAGGAATAATTTAAACCCCGAAATAGATAATTCAATACTTAATTTAAATAATTCAATAAATCTAATCACAAATCAAATCCAATTTAAATCAAATTAAATTTTTAGTTTAAATCAATGGGATAAATCAAATTCTAAATATGGATATCTATTTAAATAAATCTAAAAATCAAATCACGATTTAAATGGCCACAATAACTTCCAAAAATATTTTTCAAAATACCAATAATAATAATTTCAAAAATAATAAATATTTTCAAATATCTTTTTGAACAATAAAAATATTAATATTAATAAATCTCAAAAATTATATTTTTATTCAAAATAGACCAATAAATAATTTCGAAATTTATGTATGCAAAAATATTCTTTACATAATTATGCTTTTCTAGCATACAATAAAATTATTATTTATTATTAATAATTGTGAGAAATGAAGGGCTTTATAAAATAACGAACTTGAAAATTTTGGAACGATAACAAAATATTTATTATGTATATTATTTTGAAACTTTAAAAAATAGAAAATAATATTTTCAAAAATTTGTACGCTCGCACATAATCGCACTCTTTGAGCAATTTCGAAAGGTAAAATTTTGTGCGCGACGTATAATACGGCTACGCGACGTACAATACAAAACTTTAAATCGGTACCAAATTTAATAAAAAAAAATGTAGAAATTTAGGGGTTTTACAACTCTAGGGTTACCGATCAAGCGGATGCCGGAGTTGAAGACTTCGAAGCTCTGTCTTTTGCCTTTTGCTTCTTTTCTCTCTGTGTCCTCCTCCTCTTTTGTTGAAAGGAAAACTCCTTCTATTTATAGAAAAAAGGGGGCACATATGCGATGTGCACTCGGATTTGAGATATAAAGGAATCTGTTATTATTGTACGGTGTAGGCTTCTGCTAAGCTGACACGTGACGGATGTTGAGGTTCCCCTCTATCGAGATCTCGGGTGGTTATCAAAATAACCGAAGGAGGAGACATGTGGCGCATGTCTATTGCTAGAAATCCTTTGTTTAGATAAAGTCGAGTAGATCTTGGATTTCATCTCAGAGTAGGATTCTGTTTGATCTTCAGGAGGCGATCGGTTTAAACAAACAATATTGATACGACCTTTATCAAAAGAGCAAACTTTGTCCTTATCTGAGTTTTAAACCAATTGATAAGATACTCACACTTATTAATATGATCAACCTCTGTCCTATCTTTGAGAGTGGCGGTCTAAACAAACCAATTGGGTGGGACCATGCAACCTGCGCCTCTAGCGAGGTCTTAGTACTGCTGCGCTACTGGTATGACGAGTAGACTATTCTCCTGGAGACAATGGAGCCTCTGTGCTTTCAGGCGACGAGTGGACTATATTTCGAGGACGATGAAGCCTTTGTGCTTTTGAGCGATGAGTAGGCTGTGTTTCGAGTAGTAGAGTCACAGTGCTTTAGGGCGACGAGTAGGATGTGCTTCAGGCTAACGAGGTTACTGTGCTTTTGGAGCGGCAGACGGACTTGTGTTGGATGCAATGGTGTTTCCCAAGTCTTTGATGAAGGTGGTTGAGCTTTTGGGTCGAAGCAGAGGTCTACACCATTGAAGCTGGAATGATGTGAAGTCATCACCAGTCTGCGCCTCCTGCTGGCGCAGGATTGTAGCTACGCTTCTAGTTTGAAGAAGCTGGCTTTGAAGTCTTCTTTAAGAGTAATTAATGACAGCTCTTTAAGGAATGACTCCCTCTTAATTGTCACTGTTACTTAGGAAATTTCAAGGGGTCTTTTAATGGTCTAAGACTTAGTCGAATGAACCCATTTAATGAGGTTCATCGTGCTGAGTCCTAGGTTCATCCCATTAATGTAAGAATTTTGACCGATAGCCCGGTAGCTATGTCTTGGACCACTCCCGCCCTATATAAAAGGGGAGTTTCTTTCGAAGAGTCAAGTCTTCCTCTTTTTGTCCTTCAATACCATGCTGGATCCAGACTTAGCTTTGAGCGGCCATTGGCCTTGCCTAAGTCGGATTTTGGTTGAGGATCCTGTCACGACCCGCACCTAGTGTAGGGGCACGAGAAGTGGGTACGTCCAGCCTACGCCGCAGTGTCGACGCTAGAACGCTGTTCTAAGTCATGATCTCAACAAACCACAATATGATATACTCTCCAAACGAAGGCCAATCACAGAAGGTACAACTTAATCACAAGTCTAAAGATGGAAAATAGCACGATATGATAGATAATGAAATCCTCAAACTGAGGTACAAATAGAAGAGAAATAAATCCAAGTTAACAACCACAAGACTCAACATCCCAAATATAATACAACTCTGAAACCATAAACAACAAATGACATGAAGAAAAGAAATAACAGTCTAACTATCTACTCTAGGCAATTGTAGGATCCTCAGCAGCAACCTGAACCTCCTGGGGGTCCAGGTTGCAAGTGTCATCTAAGCCTACTCCGTAGTAGGTAGGGTAGAACTCCTCCACATCCTTTGTAATATTTTCAACAGGTCCAGTCAGGACAGGAACGAGCACAATACATCTCACGCAGTTCATATCATGGTAGAAAATATAAAGCAAGTAATAGAGTAAGATACGTGAAACCCTGTAAGAAGATGTACATGAAAACAGAAGAGATATTTGATAACTGGAAATATATACATGATAAGTAAGAACTGTAAGTGACTAGTGATTTAGAGTACGAGATGGCATGTAATTGGCTTGGATTGAACATGATATAACGTGGGTGTACATGAGGGACACTAGCCAAGAAGGCTGTATTGTACATGATAAACACATAAAAAGTAACAGAGTGAACATGATGGCTAAATCATATGACCATTTATACTCACCCTACCGACAATCAATACACAATGATCCAGTCAAGTTACGTTACGAACATGATATTTTGGTTACAGATGAAGCACATGAGGAAACATGAACGTACATGAGAGCACATAAAAGTACAAGAGCGTACATGAAAGCAGATAAGAAATATGAGAGTACATGAATAACGCAAGAGTAAGAAATACATGATGTACATGAAACACATGACATAAAATATCCGATGCGCCCGCTAAAGGGGATAACATCCCATAAAAAGATCCATATAGTACCAATCCGTGATGATATCGTGTCAGCATCAAGTAAAATAATCTAGAGCCAGAATATAAATCCTAACAAGTATGAAACGGTCATTGAATATACTCGCCTGTGATCTGAATGTCTGTGAGAATATACTGTCCAAATCGACGTATCTAACTCCTATTTAGAGCAAGACAAGTCAAGATGTGTACAAGGGATGATAAATAAAGTATACAATGCTTCTACATGATTTTTAGGTCAATCTAGGCCAAAGTCAATTCTTGGTCAACTCTGGGTCAAACCAAGTCACACTGAGTCACACTAGGTCTAACTAGGTCTAACCAAGTTAGCCTAGGCAATCAAGGCTAGACATAAGCAAAGCAAGCAAAACAATGTGAACCACACCAAGGCATCTATACACATACTATATTGCATTACATACTTGGATATATATACATTACATGTATTCATCACATTCAATCCTACATGCTTGCATTAGATTAGGATGCATTCTTGCATTGCATTACCTTTATACATACTTAACATGTATCCAAACCTACATTACCTGTCATACATTCATGCATACTTTGTATTGATACATTCATGCATACATTACATATCATGTATGTATATTACATGATACATACATGTATACTTGCATTACATATAAAAAGGGGGATAACAGAGAATGGGAAAGACTGTGACACAACCCAGTAAAATCCTAAGTCAAACTCAGTTCAAGCATTCAATCAACTCAAGTTTTGTTATTAGAAACTGGTTCTCAGTTATCATTCAAATATATGTCATATATCAACATGTTTGCACTCAATTAGAAAAGGAAAACTAAGAAACAGTGAAGGAAAAGGGGATTGCATTAACATACCTTGCATACCACATTCATTCATCTCAGGTTGGTATAACCCAACATAGTACAGTGCATACATAGTATTAATCTCAGAAAATTCAGTTCATCCATCTACTTATCTCAGTTCTCATATTCATTCAATTTCATATCATTGCATGTATACAAAAGAGGGAAGGAAAATGGGAACTGTTCTCAGTTTACATAGCATACATACCTATCATTCATATTATTCCTGAAAACTTATTCAATTCTAATTCAATTTCCCTAACTCAATACTGAGAACAATCTCAGTTTTGTAGAACTCAGAAAACCTAAATCTCAGGAAGCAAAAGAGATGACAGTAGGAATGAAAAGTGTATGCAAGTTAAACTCAATTTTCCAAAACCATTTTCATTTTTAGCTTAACATGAAATCCCCAAATTGTGAATCATGATTCAAACTATAACTTATGAATTAAAAACAAAAAGGAAATCCCAACATCCAAACTCAATATGAAAACCAAATTCTATATTCAATATCCCATTCGAACCCATATACATACATTATGAAAATCAAATCGAACCCAAATCTTATGAAAACACCTAACAATACTACGTGTCAGAGAGGGATCTTGTGTGTGTGAAACACACGTGTCCAAGGGTACCTGATTCGTGTCCAAAACATGTGTCCGAACACAGTGTCAGAAGTGAATTAGAGGCTGTGCTCAGCACAGCCTCGTGCGGACATGTCGTATCCACTAGGACACGACACAAGCCACTAGAGGTCTCGTGGTCAAGTGTATAGGTAGCCTAGGTCTAGGTGGTCCTGTCTAATACCCTGATATGTGTCCAAGTGTTGCCGTGTCTGAGATACGAACACGTATCAGAACGTGTCTTTGCGCGTGTGTGCATGTGTGTAAATTCAGTGCGAGTGAGATTTCTCATAATCCACTTGATGGTTTTGCCTCAAGCTTTGTGTGCATGCTGTCAGTGTATGCCCGCACCCACACACTAAATTTCAGGTGTCGGGGTGCAGTGTCGTGTCTGTTAGGACACGCGAGCAACAGGGGAGCCGCATGCTGTGTCGTACATCATCCCCATATCCATTTTGGATATGAAAACCCTACAAAAATTGACTCAGTCGACTTGATATGCAATATACAACTAATTAGCTACAAACCTATGTAATTACTTTTGAAAATTACTAAAATAAATTTCTATGTGGCATTTCACCAAATAGTTATTTAAAAACACTGATACGTGTCCGATACGGATACCAAACCAAGTCGAATTCCTACCAAACTTGGTCTACAGGGGTATGGTACCTAGATGTATGCATCTACGAAGAAAAAATAGGGTTTTAATGGGTTTGAAGGGGTTTACCTATTGAGAGTTGGAATCTCAATGTAAAGAGCCTAGAAATGATGTCTTTCTCGATTTGCTATGGTTCAAATGTCCTCAAATCTTGCTAGCAAGCCTCCACTAGTCTCCTCTACTGTTGGGGATGATGATGCAATTGATTTGACTCAATTTGGGATATATTTGGATAAAGGAGGAGGAATTTTGGGAAGAACAAGTTACGGTTCTTTGTAGGAATTTAAAAAGAGGCAACGGCTCTTAAGTGTGATACTTATAGGAGGGAGGGCTTGTATGGCTTGCCAAACTAAGGAAATTAGGTTTTGGCAATAGCTAGATGTGTGGCTAAGGTTCTTTCCATGCAAATTATGCTCAAACAAAGGCTAGAAACAAAACTAGGGTTTACCTTTATTAATATCTAACCAAAATATCCTACTAACATAATATCTAGATATTTCTAATCTTGGCACTTAGTAGGAAGGTTCTAATCATCATCTAATCCTCATGACTAATCTAGATTAGGCTAAACTTCTTGGTTAAGTCTCAAATAATTAACTAGCACATATTTAATTAATACAATTTACAATTTCACAAAATTATCAAAATGACCAAAATACCCTTAGGCTAAAAAGTTGTAATTAGTCATCCTAATCACATGGTTAGGTCCCCGTGGTCAAGGATAGTCTTTAGGCTTAGCAATTTTAGGGTTACACTAGTTAACCATTAAAATCACATTTCAATATTTTAAATAGTTTTAAATTGATTAAAAATCACCAAAAAATCATAAAATGGTTTAAATATCGTTATTAAATGATTATAATTACAAAATTTTAAAATTATCCTCATTTTAGAAAAGTGGGTGTTACAGATCCCTTCGTTCGAAGGAGCTGTGCCTTTGTAGAAGAACTACTGATGAGCTTCGGGATGTGCTGGAACACTTCTAATAGGAAGTTCGTACCTGAGCGACATCTTGGAGGTCTTGGAGGTCCTGACTACCGAGTTCGGTCTGGTTGCCGAAATGAAGTGTCGCAGGTTGTTTTCTGCCCTGCTCATTGGCAGTTGCACACTTTTGTTAGGCTGGAAGAGCCTCAGAAGCTGATACACTTTTGAAATGGGCCTCCTATCGTACTGTGGACTGAATTCTCGCTCGGGCCAATAGTTGTTTCAGGAAGAGCTGTACGTCTGAGGGGTGCTGTGGTGGCTGGCTTTGATGGCGGCTGTATTCACATCTTCTATCTACAGTCCCTTCTCTCATGACGATTATACTATGAAGATGAACCCCAGCGTAGATCCGTAGGAGTTTTTCGTTCAGTATATGTAATCACAAATACTTTGTAATAGATACTTGTAATTAGGAAGTCTTCTTTTATGTAATCGTGACGAATCTGTAATAGACTCTCGTAGCCATGATTTAATAAAAAGAACTTTCCTTCAACTTTTGATCTGTTTTTTGTGAGTTTGTCTTTTTCGTTGGCGTGCTTGACCGCCTGCGCTTTTGTGAAACTGGGTTGGTAGCAAGAGCACCAACCTGCGCCGTTTGTCATCTGCGCCTTTGTGAAGATGGGTGGTTTGTGAGAGTACCCACCTGCGCCTTGTGCCACCCTGCATATTTTTATGCTTCTACACTAAGCGTCCCGATAAAGTGGGAAAGGTGGACAATCCAAAGTACTGACACAACCACCAATACGTTTATCATTCAATACGCGACTGCTACGTGTTAAAGAAACACATTCAGCGGCTCATTGATGCCAAGGTCATCTCACTCGACAATAAGGACAAGACGGTCACTGCCAATATGGTGACCCTCCAGTTCGGAAGCTTTCCGATGACGCAAGCTCAAGATGGTGTCATCCCCATCCCCAGGGCGACAATGAAAGTGGTCAACCTTCCACCGGCCCATGCCAATGCTCAGGGCCTCATACCGCTTACGATGCCGCGGGGCAAAATTATGTGGGTCTATCATGATCTTGCCCCAGACATGATGCTGCCCGCAGCTCACTCTGTCATAGAAAACCAAATCGTGCCGTATGGTTTCTACATCGACCAACGACGCTCTGGTTACCACTCGCTCGGCTCACCAACGAGAAGATAACTAGGCTCTGGAGGATGAGGTACCTCTGCCTGCTGCTGCTACCATACCGGATACATCGGAGACATGTCCATCTCAAACTCCTGTAATAGATAAGCAAAAGCAGAAGTAGGTTCGCTTTGATAAACTATTGAGGAAAGACTCAACAGTAGGGCCGACCAAGCCCTAAAACTTTGACATATTGGCACAGCTTGCCAGCACTCCAACCCGGTTGTCGCTCTTCGAGCTCCTCTATCTCTCCAAAGAGACTCGGGACGCCCTCAGCGAAGCATTATAGAATGCTAATTCATTCCTCATCCAGGTTCAACCACCAAAAGAGGATCTGATCGCTTGGCCACATTGCAATAACGTGGTCGAGGTGATTCCTAACATCACCTTTACTCAGCAGGACATGTTGCTAAAACATAATCGGCATAATAGACCCCTGTACTATACAGGGTATATTGGTGCCATCAAGATCGATCGCATCTACATCGACCATGGCTCTTTCCTCAGCATAATCCTTTGGAGTTTACTCCAAACCTTGTGTATTCCGATGCATCAGCTGACCGCGTCAAATACTACAATCAGCAGTTTTAATGCTAGAAAAAGCGAGCCCTTGGGCAAGATCCGTCTGAAGTGCCATATAGGCGATCTCCAAAAATACGTGACTTGTTATGTCATTAATGCAGACATAAACAATAACATGTTGCTGGGTCGACCATAGATTTATGAGTACATGATCGTACCCTCTACTCTCCATCAATGTATAAAATATGTGGCTAGCGAAGGGACTATCAAGACTGAGTTTGCTGACATCGACCCATTCCGAGGGCTCGAAGCGTACTGTACTGATGCTGATTTGTACAAATCAGTCCCCTGCGAGGATGATGCCAATGATGCAGATAACGAGACAGAGACTGCATCAGAAAGAATAGTCATTGTCGAAGAGTCGCTGAGGGTTCGACTAAAGGGGAAGCCTCCCCAAACATCAGCACCTCTTGTCATCATGCTTCGAGGAAAGGCTCCTACTCACTTGTTCCTGACATCGTTCATAGCAAGTCAGGAACCTATTCGGATAAAACTGCCCCGAAGGGCCCCAAAAGCAGCCATGAAGTCGCAAGAATCTTCGTCTCCAGCTCCTTTCGTAGTCAAATTAAAGCGGAGACCTCCTCCCCTTCTCCCATGGTACCTTCGATTCTCACTGATGAGGAGTTAGGGGATTACATATGCGCCAATGTTGATGTGCACTCTTTAGACGATGTAATCCCTCAGGATAAAATTTTGTATTTCATTAATAGAAAGTTGTCTTTGAATTACTCTTAGGCGCACTGGAACACAATGTATTTCTTAGATAATGCTTTGTACATGCTACAAACACAAGTGACAACCGCTAATCTTGCAAGCCGAGTTATCTCTCCCCGAAATGCTTACTTCTTGGTATCGGCTAGAAAGAAAGATGAAGGACCCATCATCTTCGGTCGTGTAGAACATCCTCAAAGACTTACTCCTGCAGAACAGGAACCTAATAATGGCAAGATGCAGCTCTATCGTTACATCGCTCAATCCAAACACCTTATTTAGAAGATGGGTTATGATTTGATAAGTGGCAGAGGTCTAAATTATGGCAAAGGCCGACGCCTCCCTTTACCACTTCTTGCTCCAAAAAAAAAGTATCAAAATTAGTACCAGCGTACTTGCCGGGTTATGGTTATGTTACACCCACGACAACTTCAGAGAGTTCGGAGCCGGAGGTCATGATGCACTCTCACTCCTCCGATTCCTCATCTTGGGACTCCGATACGAGTATCGGCTAGGCCTTCAAGAAAATATTATCATTCAATATGGTCTCAACGAATACTCCAATCGAGGAGGAAGACCAGATGCTAGAGTTCTTCGAGGAAGAACCCTAGGCTCAACGCCTAGGATCCCAATAGGAGTGAAGCTTCGAACAGCGAGAACCTTCCACCGAAGACGAAGTCGTTCAAGTCGACCTAGGAGATGAAGCTTCACCTAAACCCATCTTTATTAGCAAAAGCTTGATTGGAGAAGACAAAAAATCTCTGATACAACTTATCGGAGAATACATTGATGTCTTCCGTTGGAGCTATGAAGACATGTCAGGTTTAGACCCGCAAGTCGCAATGCATCGACTCAACATCCTGCCCAACGCTAAATATGTCAAACATCAACAACGTTGCTTTCGTACCAACATCATGGATGCTATCGAGAAAGGGGTTGACAAACTCATAGACAGAGGCTTCATTCATGAGGAACAACATCCAGATTGGGTGGCCAACATTGTTCCCGTCACTAAGAAGAACGGGAAGATTCGAGTCTGTATAGACTTCAGAGATCTCAACTCGGCCTGTCCAAAAGACGAGTTTTCCCTCCCGATCACTAACGTGATTATCGTTAATACTTGTGGCTTCGAATGTATGTCCCTCATCGACGGGTTTTCAGGCTACAACCAGATCAAGATGTTCCGTAAAGATGAAAAACATGCTTTATTCTGAACTCCAAAAGGAATCTACTATTACACAGTGATCCTTTCGGTTTGAAGAATGCATGAGCAACATATCAGTGGGCTATGAGCATCATATTCTAAAAATACCTCCACAAAATGGTGGACTATTATGTTGATGACATTGTCGTTAAAAGTCGGAGGAAAACCAGTCATCTGGATTACCTGAGGACGGTGTTCGACTTGATACGAACACATCATCTAAAGATGAACCCAACAATGTCTTTCATAGGGGTTTCCAGCAGCAAGTTCTTGAGTTTCATCGTCACAGCTAAGGGTATTCACATTGACCCTGAAAAGATTAAGGTCATTCTAGACATGGCTCCCCCCCAAAGAATTTTTATGAGCTTCGAGGCCTGTAAGGAAGCTTGGCATATATCAGAAGATTCATAGCAAATCTCTATGGATGATGTAAACCATTCACCAAGCTAATGAAAAGGGGTTTCTTATGTATGAACAGAAGAATGCCAGCGCACGTTCGATGACCTCAAGAAATATCTCATCAGTCCACCAATCCTGTAGCACCAATCGTAGAAAGGCCCTTCCTACTATACGTCCTAGCCATGGACCATTCTTTGGGCACTTTGCTAGCCCAAAAAAGTAACGAAGGCCACGAACAGGTAATCTACTATTTGAGCAAGACCATGATTGGTGTCAAACATCGGTATAATCTTGTCGAAAAGGAATGCCTCGCTCTAGTCTTCGCCATCCAAAAGATGGACCATTATGTGGCTGGATAGACAATTCATATCATCTCCAAAGTCAATCCCTTCAGAGTCCTTATGACCAAGCCAGGGGCACAAAACTCACGGTTAGCCACATAGGCAATCCTCCTGATGCCTTATGACATGATGTTCGTCCCACAAAAGGCGGTTAAGGGTCAAGCATTGGCCAAATTCTTTGTGGCACATCCTGTGCCATAAATGTCAAAGCTTTACGATGGCATCCCTGACGAAGTCCTAGAGTCTAACACAGCCTCAGATAATCCTGTCTGGCGAATGTTCTTCGATGGCGCATCAAGATCAGGGTCTAAGGATAAAATCATTACAGGAGTCGGAGTAGTCCTCGTCACTCCTGAAGGTCTAGTCATCCACCATAGATATTCTTTAATTGAATCATGTACCAATAATGTTGTTAAGTACAACGCTCTTATCATCGGACTCCAACTCGCCAAACAATTGGGGGTTGACTACCTTGAGGCCTATGGCGACTAGAAACTGATAATCAATCAGGTTCGAGGACCATATGAGGTTCGACATAAGGATCTGGTGCTGTATCATCAGGCAACAGTTGACATCATTGTAGAGGCTAAAAATCAAGCTATACTACTCACCCAGAAGTCACCTCATCAAAATACATCATATCAATAGGTTACGCCATATCAGGTTGTGCCTATATCAACTTGTGCCACATCAGGTTGCGCCCATCTCAGGTTGCGCCAACCTCTTATTGGGCAAGAGCCATATGGCGCATTTCATCGAGAAGTTGTAACGGCATCATCATTGCCTGACAACTGACAGCACGTATATCAAGAAAAATCCATTCAAATCCAACGCAATACGACGCTCGAGAAGATTTGGTTAGATTCTACGACAGCTAGCAGTTTGTGCAACGTGTCAAGGTGCACGAGGTTGTGCTTAGGCACAAGTTGCTACATTTGCGCCCCCGCGTAATGTAGAAGCATGGAAAATCTCAGAACGATGATCTATGCGGCTCAGAACAGGAGAACCCCATGCGGCTCATACAGGAGCAGTCCCATGTGCTTCAGAGAGACTCTTAGTCTCATGCGGCTCGGACAGGAGAGTCCATGCGGCTTACATAGGGCAGTCCTGCGGTTCAAAGAGTCCCCCAGCCGCATGTGGTTCAAAAGTACATGCGGCTCATGGAGATATGCGGCTCAATGCCACGTGTACCCACGAAGACCCCTTCACACAGCTGGCCCTCGAGCAGTCTGCCTATTTAATGCTCTATCACGATTTGACAGCTGACGGCTCTGACATAAAGTATCATAATGGCCCTGCTATAATGACAGACTCTTGGGAAATAGAAGAAAATCTCTGACGCGATCCGAGATTGACATGTGGCTACTCCATGCGGCTCCAGTAAAGAACAGCTTCATGCGGCTGGCAAGGATCGTCTTCCTGCGGCTCACCAAAAAGCTATTCCATGCGGCTCGCAGTTACTACACTTATGCGGTTCACCAAGGAACCATCTCATGCGGCTCGCAGTTACTAGACTTATGCGGTTCACCAAGGAACCATCTCATGCGGCTCGCAGTTACTACACTTATGCGCCTCACCGAGCGGCTCGCAAATACTATACCTATGCGGTTAGCTTAGACGTTGTCTCATGCGGTTCATGGATGTCATGCGGCTTTGGCAGAGTCCATCATCAAGACGCGTGGCAGAAATTCAATGACAACTGGCAGCAAAGATGATTATAAGATGCAAAGATCCCAATGACCTTATCCTCATTATTAATGGGATCAGGTCATATCATTCATAATCAAACCAATGGGATACGTGGTGGGAGATCCAAGCTACACAATCATTCATGAAGATTTAAAGCAATCAGCATTAATTATTCGAAAGATTTAATGCTATCCCCATTTATGGCCCAGATCCTTCACGCCTAAAACGAATGGTCTAGATTGATTAAGCATCAGGCCGCCGCCACTTTGAGAATGGGTAATCATCAAAACCCTAATGATGCCTCCACTATTATAAATAGCAAGGTGCCATTCCCTTGTAAAAATAGACACGGTCAGAAGGAGAGAGACAAAAAGAGCTTCCCCCCTAATAATCAGAGAGAAAATACACAGAGAGAGAGAGAAGCCAGAAGAGCAACAGAGGAGCCAGAAGAACTTTTCTTCATCAACGCCAACCATCTTCTCACAGGAGCCAAGGCTGCATACCGATCGTCCAAGGAGTAAGGCAGGGCTGCCGTCGCCTTCCCGAGCCTCTATCGTCACCCCCCAGAATCTAAAATAAATAATTGTACTTAGACTGCTGTACCTAGATTTTCGTCCCTAGGCTTTCTTTGTACAAGCGAGTTTGTATTGTGAGTCTAAGTTCAGTCCTCCCATAAAACTGTTCTGTACTTTTACAATCAATGGCAAACACGATGGCGACTCTGCTGGGGACTAACTTCTCTATGGCTGAGGAGTTGGTGATGCAATCGGATACAACCAAACTTGGCTCCACGCAACAAAAGATGGTCGTCCGCTTCGACCAATAGGCGTTTGAAGAGATGCTCTCCGAAGGAAGCGCCGGTCCGGTCCAGAAGCGCACCCGTACGACAAAGGCTCGCAGAGAGTGGAGGCCAAAATTATTTGCTCCTCCCCAAGCCCTCGACGGGATACCCTCTGTTGCTCAAGACGGCGAGAAAGACTCTTCTGCAGCCCCACTTCAGACCGTAGACAACTCTGCTGTCCCCAAGTCCGGCAGAAGAAAACACTATGATGTTGGACTTGCAGGGGCAAAGAGGAACTCTACGCGAAGTGGGCCGCATAAGGGTGCTAGCCGTATGAAGAAAAATCATGCGGTCACATCTGTCAGCCGTATGGCTTATGCGGCTACAGTTGCCAATCACAAGGATAAAACTCATGCGGCTATGGAAGTCAATCGCTTGCAGAAAACCCATGCGACCACAATTGCCAACCGCATGCGGCCAGCCTGCACGGTCGTGACTCCTAGTCGCTCAAAAACAACTCATCCAACAGCAGAAGACAACCGCATGCAGACTGCCTTCACGGTACCCAAATCTAGCCGTATAGCGTCCGTCCCACGCTTCTCTCGATCAGTCTTTGACCGTCTCTCATGCGTTCCTGACCCTGATGGTTCTCTGGAGGATAAGCCAGACTCTGTGGCATTCAACTTGGACTCCTCCTATTACGCACCCGCAAGTGCTAAAAGGAGGAAGTCTAGGGCAGCGCGGGCTCATCAGGCCCAGTCAGCTGTCCTAACCTCTGACTATCGGGGTGTCCCATTAACTATCACACGGGCCTCGGATGGGAAGTTGTATACAACCGCTCGAGTCCAGCCCCCGGCGGCAAACGGACAGAGTGGTTCCTCTGACTTGCGGGAGGCGATCCTCCACAAACGCAAGGAAAGAGGAGGAGTGTCGGCATGCAAAGAGTCCTCGCTTGGACATCGCTGTACCCAAATCATCGTCAACTGCTGTTGCAACAACGCAGCAATGACGGAAGATCGGCCCTCCGTCTTCCAAAGACTATAACATCTGAGCTCAGAAGATGAGGCACCTCCGGTAGTCTCCTGTCATTCTGCTCAGAAGGTCCCCGCCGAAAGGAAGAAAAAAAGACAAGCATCTCCAGTCCCAAGATATCAACCACTACAGCTAAAAAACTGTCGTCTAAACGGTTGTCTTCCACCGGAGTATTCCAACACACCCGTTCAAAGACGAAATCTGCTACAGTGGGAAATTCATCATCCACATCGCTGGGGGTTGGGGGTAGCACTCCTCCGAACATCCGCAACAATCCAATATTTCAAGGAGCCGAGCCTGGGGAAGCGATTCTTCCATCAGGTACGACAGGCACCGATGTCCCCGAAGACACCCATGACTCTCAAGACGAAGTAAATTCTGAGGCTGGGGGTAACGTTCCCTCCGAGTCCGAACCAGAAGACAATATTCCCACATATCCCGATGACTTCTCGGTACATGGGTATGACTCCGAGGGTACATCCTCCACCGTTCCCTCCATCACTCCTCATGTAAGGACGACAATCATGACGGACAGCAATTAAGGTGATTCCAGTGATCGCCAGCGCATCGACAGTCTCGAAGCCATATTACTTGCTTTGGTCAAGTCTGTAGACGAGATTAAAGCGGCCCTTCCAACTCTGCAAGGAGGGATGCCTGGCCAAACGAGCGCGGGTCCCGCGGTCAATGCCGACTCGAATTCGGTGGCACCGAACCCGGGCAACAATCCTCCCAAAATAACAGCCCCTACCGCGACAGATGAGGTCCGAGAAGTAAGGAGAGAGGTCCAGGAGCTCCGAGCCATGTTCAATGCCCGAGAAAACGCTCAAGATCTCAGAACACGGCAACCATACCCTGCTGAATGGAGGGATGTTCCATTCCCGCCAAAATATAAGCCGTTCAATATCAACCCATATGATGGCAAGACCTCAGCAAGTCGGTACATCACTTACTTCGAGGTCACCATCGACCATCTGCCCCATGATGATGCTATCCTCACTCGATTATTCATTGGGGCATTGGAAGGAGTCGCCTTCGACTGGTATCGCAATCTGTCGGACAACTGCATCCACTCCTTCGTCGGCTTCAAGTGCCTGTTCTTGGAGAGGTTCTACGAAGTAGGACATGACGTCACCATGTCCACCCTCATGGACGTTGTCCAAGGGGAGAAGGAGTTAACAAGGAACTACATTGAGCGGTTCTGCCAAACCGCCATGAAGCTGTCCTCCGGAAATCCAGATTCCTCTTTGATTAAGATCTGCCAAAAGAGACTACTTCCTACAATCAGCCTCTGGATGGGCGAAAGTCAATTCAAAGATTGGAAGGCCTTCATTATCAGCGCCACAAGCGCCGAAGAACGACTGAAGAATGCTCGCCAACTGGGATTGCACATCTCGGAAGGAGAAAACAAGGGCAAGCGTCCCAACAACGATAACGGGGGTAACCCCTCCAGCAATCGGGACAGCAAGGGGAAGCAGGCTATGGTGGCCGATACAATACAAAAACCTGAGCCGAAGCCCGCAGACAAACAATGGCCACAAATCGATTACTCCTTCGAAGACAGTCACGTCAAGCCCATCTTGGACATGCTCATACAAGGAGACAGAATCCAGCTTCTCCCTCCAAGACGGGAAATGCGGCCGGCAGAGATGGAGAATCCGAAATACTGCCATTATCATCGCTATGTTCATCATGCTACACATGATTGCTACCAGCTGAAACGGTACATCCAGAACCTCATCGATTCGAACGCTCTGGCCATCGATTTCGAAGAGGTAACCGTGGCGGCTAATATGGTGTTCGTACAATTCGGCAGTTTCTCTCCGACGGAGACTCAAGACAGGGTGATCCCCATCCCTCTGGCGATAATGGAGATCAGCAATCTTCCACCTCCCCGAGACCAGGCTGCCGGTCTAGTACCCCTCACCACATCACGAGGGGAGGTCATGTGGATCCATCCAGACTTGGTGTCAGAAGTGACTCTGCCCACACCATCTTCCACCGGCAAGAAGAAAAGTGGAAAAGTCAGGACCTGCCACACAATCTCAGCAGACAACGAGGAAGCTACAGCCGTCGTCACACGGTCCGGAGCACAATCCCAACCTGTGGTTGACAACCCAGCCGAAAATCATAAACCCAGTACAATTGATGCTCTGGGACCGGCTCAGCCTTCGACGACCGACAAGCCTAGGCCGAAGGAGACTCGCTTCGACAAATCTCTCCAAAAAGATGCAGCCCAAGGGCTAGAGAGGCCCTACAACTTTGACATCTTAGCACAATTGGCTAACACTCCGGCCAAATTGTCGCTGTACGAACTCCTAAGGCTCTCCAAGGACGTTCGTATTGCATTGAGCGAAGCACTCTAAAATGCCAATGCCTATCTGGCTTAATCCGACCTCACCGGGGAGGACTCACCTGTGGATCTCCAGAACAGTGCCTGTACGGGAGCAATGCCCAACATCGTCTTCACTCCGCAGGACATGCTCATCAAAACCAACCTACATGATCGCCCGCTATACTACATGGGATACATCGACGACGTGAAGGTGGATCGGATGCATATTGATCCTGGCTCTTCCATAAGCATCATCCCGAAGGGTCTGCTACATCATCTCCGCATCCCAATGCATCGCCGGACACCTACAAGCACCGCCATCAGTGGTTTCAATTCGGGCAGGAGCTATCCTATTGGAAAGATTCGTCTGAAGTGTCAGATTGGCGATCTCCAATTCGAAGTCACCTGCTACGTCATAGATACAGACACTTCTTACAACATCCTCTTGGGGTGCCCATGGATACACGATTATATGATCGTGCCTTCTACGCTACACCAGTGCTTCAAATATGTCGACAAACACGACTTCGTAAAGACAGAATTTGCTGATATCGATCCCTTCAAAGGGGTCGAATCCTACTACTCAGACTCCTGCCAATACGAAAAGTCAAAGAGACACCTTGATGAAGGAGATGTACAAGCTCACACCAAGATAGCCACGGGATCAGAAGGACCCCTGACGATCCACCTCCAAGCTCGCAAACCAGGCAGGTCCGTACCCCTTACTGCCACTCTGCGGAAGGACGCGAACAGCCTCTCAGCGCAGGAGGAACAGATGATAATCCGGCTACCAAGGTCCGGCCAAGTGTCGAGACCCACAACGGGGCCACTGACAATCAGACTGCCGAGAGTCGGTCAACCCCAAACGGAGAAGCTCAACCCCTCCGATAGGCCACTGACGATACGCCTTCACAAGAAGGGTCGTCACCCCGATGCAAGGTCTGACACTTCCAGCGAACCGGCCACTGCTCGCTCCACCTAGAGTGCCAAACTGGGGGTCGCTAGTCTGCCAACAACTCCACGCTCAACTCCATCAACTGAACCTCTGACAATCAAGCTTCTGAGGTCGTCCTCTCAGTCTTTATTTACACAGGGGGTAGCCGAAGAGGAACCGGAGCTAGCCAAGTATGTGGCTGCCCACACTGATGTTCCCTCCGCTGATGATGTAATCCCCTAGAAAAGATACCTTACTTCATCAATAAAGGGTTATCTTTGAACTACACCGAGCTCAATAAGCTATGTACAATGTATGCTATGGAACACGGTATAGGAACTCACCTGCATACACAAGTGACAAATGTGTACACCGCGATCCAGCTTACTCCAGTAGAAGACGCTTACCGAATAATCAAGGGAGGGGATCATCCAATCATCTTCGGCCGGACGAACAACCCGCATCCCTCCACCACAAAGGAAACCGACCTCGGATCAGATGCCGGGAGACTGCCTCTGTATCTCTATAGCCCTCAATCCAAATATCTTATGCAGAAACAGGGGTATGATCTGGAGATGACGCCAGGATTAAACTACGGCGCTGGGCGACGATTACCTTTGAAGCCACCAGTTCCGGCAGGCAAACCACAGAATTATTATAACAAAACTCGATGCGGGCTAGGATATGTAACGCCCACTACGACCCCCGAGAATTCAGATGAAGAATGCGACTGGCATTCACATTCAACCGGGTCACCAACTTCTGACTCGGATACTAGCATCGGAGATGTGTTCAGACAAGTCATGTCAGTCAACATGGCGTTCACAGACGCTTACGAAGAAGATGAAGACATCCCCGAAATCCTTGAGCTAGAACCGTGGGCCCAGCAGTTGGACGCACAATGGGAAAAATGATTCATACAGAGAGAACCTCCTACTGGAGATGAGGTCATACAAGTGGATCTCGGCAGCGAATCTTCTCCAAAACCAATTTTTGTCAGTAAAAGCCTAACAGACGAAGACCGGAAGTCGCTGCTAGAACTTGTTGGAGAATACATTGATGTGTTTGCCTGGAGCTATGAAGACATGCCAGGATTAAATCCCGACATTGCTCTTCACAAACTCAATATTCGGCCAGATGCGAAGCCAGTCAAACAACAACAGCGACGCTTCCGCCCAGGCATCATGGACGCGATCGAAGCTGAAGTCAACAAACTGATAGCCAGTTGTTTCATTCGTGAGGAGCAACATCCCGATTGGGTCGCCAATATAGTACTCGTCCTCAAGAAGAATGGGAAGATTCGAATCTGTATCGACTTCCGCAATCTGAACGAGGTATGCCCCAAAGATGAATTCCCTCTTCCTATCACAGACATCATGATCGATAATACCTGCGGCTTCGAACGTATGTCATTCATGGATGGCTTCTCGGGGTATAACAAAATCAAAATGTCTCCTGACGACGAAAAGCATACATCATTCCGAACACTGATTGGCACATACTGCTACACAGTCATGCCTTTCGGTTTAAAGAATGCTGGCGCCACATATCGAGCCATGAGCATTATTTTCAGAGACCACTTACGCAAGACGGTGGAGTGCTATGTTGACGATATAGCCGTTAAGAGTCGTAGCAAGGGAGACCATCTGCAGGATCTAAGGACGGTATTCGACCTAATACGAGCGCACAATTTGAAAATGAACCCTACGAAGTCCTTTCTGGGCGTATCCAGCGGGAAGTTCTTGGGCTTCATCATCACTGCAAAGGGTATCCATGTAGACCCTGAGAAGACAAAAGCAATCATGGAGATGGGTCCTCCGAGAAATCTCTGCGAACTCAGAGGCCTCCAAGGAAGGCTAGCTTATATCAGGAGGTTCATTTCTAACCTCTCTGGGCAATGCCGACCGTTCACGCACCTCATGAAGAAAGGAGTCTCATTCGTATGGGACGAGGAATGTCAACGTGCTTTCGACAGCATCAAAGAATATTTGTCAAATCCTCCAGTTTTGGTGGCTCCGGTTCCTGAAAAACCATTCCTGCTCTATGTACGAGCAATGGAACACTCCATCGGGGCTCTGCTGGCACAGAACAACGATGCAGGCCAAGAATAGGCCATATATTACCTCAGTCGAATGATGATTGGGCCAGAGCACCGATACACCGCTGTGGAGAAGGAATGCCTCGCCCTGGTGTTCGCCATTCAGAAAATGCGACACTATGTCACCGGACAAACGATACATGTGATCTCACGAGTCAACCCTCTCAGAGTCCTCATGACTAAACCAGGGGCACTCAGTTCTCGCCTCGCTACATGGGCAATATTGCTGTCCTCTTATCATATGATCTTCGTCCCACAAAAGGCAGTCAAAGGTCAAGCCCTGGCAGACTTCTTAGCAGACCACCCGGGCTCGGAGTCCTGCAGGATATATGAAGAGATCCCAGATGAGGTCGCCGACTCGCATGCAACCTCTCACGAGAATATATGGCGAATGTTCTTCGACGGTGCTTCGAGGACCGGACCCAAAGGCAATATAGTCGTCGGAGTCGGGGTAGTGCTAATCTCTCCTTCCGGATTGGTGTTTAACCGTGCTTATTCCCTCACCGAGCCCTGCTCTAACAATGTGGCCGAGTACAACGCTCTGGTCATTGGCCTCTAACTTGCAAGAGAGCTGGGGGTAGAATACCTTGAAGCATATGGTGATTCCCAGCTAATCGTCAATCAGATCCGGGGCTCATACGAAGTCCGCCACGAAGACATAATCCCTTATCACCAAATAGCGATTGACATCATCTCGTCGTTCAAGCGGTTCTTCATCGAACATGTCCCCAGACTCCAAAATATTGAAGCAGATGCCTTAGCCGGTCTTGCCGCTTCCCTAGCAGTTTCGAATTATGATCGCCAATCAGTGGATGTGATAGGCCACGAACTGGTCTGTCCCAAAAACAATGTGCAATTTATGGCGAGTTATTCCGCACAGATGATCGATGATGCCCCAGATTTGAGACAACCATTCATCGACTTCGTCGTCTACGACATCCTGCCCGAGAATTCAAAGGAAGCCACTTCCATCAGACGACGTTCTCTCAGATTCTTCTACAATACAGAGACAAAAATGCTGTATCGCCGCTCCAACGATGGATTACTTCTTCGGTGTCTGTCAAACGCAGAAGCCAAAGAATCCGTACGAGAAGCTCATGACGGTGTCTGTGGGGCCCATCAGCCTGGCCCTAAATTGCAAGATCGCCTCCACCGAATGGGCTACTACTGGCCCACAATGGTGGCAGATGCAATAGACTAGGCGAGAAAATACAAAGCCTACCAAGTCCACGCGAACTTCATTCACCAACCATCTGAGTTTCTATATCCAACAATGGCGTCCTGGCCATTCGAGGCATAGGGAATGGATATCATCGGTCCAATCACCCCACCTTCCTCCCGAGGACATCGCTTCATACTTGCGATCACTGATTACTTCTCCAAATGGGCGGAGGCCGTCCCACTCGCAGAAGTTAAGACATCAAATGTGATCAGCTTCCTTAAGCATCACGTCATCTACCGCTTCGAACTACCACGAAGGATTATCCATGATAATGGTCCACAGTTTGCAAGCCACGTATTCTATCGGTTCTGCGATAAGTACCGTATTCAGAATGTCGCTTCGATACCATACAACCCGGCAGCGAAAGGGTTGGCAGAGGCGTTCAACAAAACAATCATCAAACTCCTCAAGAAGTTTGTCTCCTCCAACAAACGCGACTGGAACGAGAAGCTCGGCGAATGCTTATGGGCTTATCGCACCACAGTTCGAACAACTACTAGGAATACGCCATTCTCCCTGGTATACGGGAGTGAGGCAGTCCTCCCCTTGGAGACCCAGATCCCCTCACTCCGCGTCGCCCTCACTTATCAATTGACGACGGATGACAACTACCGACGTCGACTGTAAGAATTGGAGGCACTAGATAAAAAGTGCCTCTTTGTTCAGCAACGAATTGAGCTATACCAAGCACGCATCTCTGGAGCCTTCAACAAGAAGGTCAAAATCAGAACATTCCAGGTGGGCGATCTCGTCTTGGCAGTCCGAAGGCCGATGGTCATGACTCACAAGACCGCCGGCAAATTCCAACCAAAGTAGGAAGGCCCGTTTATCATTGAGACAGTATTCTCCAACGGTGCTTACCGCCTCGCAAAGCAAAACGAAGACTTGCTCATGTTGCCCGTCAACGGCAAGTTCCTGAAGAAATATTATGTCTAAACGACATTCTCTCCAAAATCTTCGAGTCATGTACCCGCTAGTACCGCTGAACTCACATCCACAACATTTCAGATTATCGAGTCATGTACCCGCTGGTACCGCTGAACTCACATCCACAATATTTCAGATTATCGAGTCATGTACCCGCTGGTACCGCTGAACTCACATCCATAATATTTCAGATTATCGAGTCATGTACCCGCTAGTACCGCTGAACTCACATCCACAACATTTCAGATTATCGAGTCATGTACCCGCTGGTACTGCTGAACTCACATCCACAATATTTCAGATTATCGAGTCATGTACCCACTGGTACCGCTGAACTCACATCTACAACATTTCAGATTATCGATTCATGTACCCACTGGTACCACTGAACTTACATCCATAACATTTCAGATTATCGAGTCATGTACCCGCTGGTGCCGCTGAACTCACACTTTCTCAATATTCTAAATTACCGAGTTATGTACCCGCTGGTGCCTCTGAACTCACATTCCGGTCACTCTTTCAGATAGTAAGCCACGTATTATTATACCTCTGAACTTTTTTCCTGGAAGAGATCCTCCCTCATGATCCACTACCCGCGCTTCCAGTGCAGAAAAAGGGTAATCGATCCACAAATTTCCAAAACGGCCATGTCCTCATTACCTCTGAGTCGTTTTTACTTCCATCAAAAACAAACCGCCCCCTCGCATAGAACTTCCACGTTCTCCGATATCTGAGTCGTTCTATGTACCCCCTCTTCATTGAGCCCACTCCTGCCATGTCCAAATTACCTCCGAGTGGGAAGGCTCCGTCGAAGAAACCCTCATGCTTGCCATGTCCACATTACCTCTGAGTAAGTATGTCGGTCTCCTTTCAACCTATTATCCGTACCCACAACCGGAGTACGACAAGGATAATAGGTCCATAAATGTCCTCTGTTGACCACAAATGTCCTCTGTTGACCACAAATGTCCGCTATTAACCATAAATAACTTCCGTGAAGTCTTCCCTGCCATGTTCTCATTACCTCTGAGCAGGAAGATTTCACGGTAAAACCCTCATGCTTGCCATGTCCTCATAACCTCTAAGCAAGTATGTTGGTTTCCTTTCATCCCATTATCCGTACCCTTGACCAGGGTACGCCAAGGATAATAGGTCCACAAATATTCCTTTGCTAATCTTCTTGGCATAAATCCACCACCTCACCATGCCCCGGGAGCCCAACTGCTCTACGGCATTCTCTTTCCTAACACCGTGAACATCCATGACCACTTTGCCACGGCTGTTCCGGACATCCTGTCCAAACTTGTTATCCGTATCTAAAACCAAGGTACGCCTAGGATAACAGGTCCACAAATAATCCCCCAGCAAGTCCAGCTCCACGAACACCGCAAGCACAAGAATAAGAAGATGAGTTGAAACATGCTCATTTATTCAAAATTCAAAGTGCTACATCATTCGGGATCACATCCCTTACAAAAAAAAGAAAAAAAAAAGAGAAGCAAAAGAAAACAGAAAGCTGATCACTGCTCCGGGGCACATAACGCCCTGAGACGGTCTGTCAGCAAAGCAACCGACTGCTCAAACCTCTGGGAGGCTCGACGCTCCGCCTCGTGGGTCAGCACCGCCTCGTCCTCCAGATGAGCGTGAGCTTGCCAGTTGTCCTCAAATTTCTTAAAGGCCCGCTCCAGGTTATCAGAAGATCGGGAAACCTTCTCGGCCTTCCGAACGATTGACTCCTGTTCCGTCTGGGCAGCCTCCAGCTCTGACTCTAAGAAGGCCAATTCCCTCTGGAGTGCGAGGATCCGCTCCTTCGTATCAACGATTCCACGAGAAGCAGACTCTTCCCGAGCACGACAAGCCTGACTCCGACGACCCAACCTGTCATACAAAGCGGAGAACTTATCAAGGTCTCCCTGTACAACTGGCCCAGCAGTATCTCGGGCAAGCTTGATCCTATCCCGAGCAGCAATGAGGAAGCCCCGCTCCTGCTCAATCGCAGCAGGCAAGCCCGCCTGTCGTATCGCCAGTAGTTGGGTCACAAGCTGATCAGCTTCTGTCAGCTTAGGCTCCAGCAGTGCAGCCAACCCCACCCCGCCAGGAAGGGGCTTCAAAGTTGCAACCTGATCCCGTGCGCACCGGAGAGATAGAGAAAAAGGGGTCCCCCGTTCCACCGCAGCGTCTACGCCCCTTTTTAAATGGCGATAGAAGCTGTCAACCACATCCTGCGTCACCTCGTCCAGAGTCTCCGAGGAAGCCGATGTCAGCGGGAGTGTGGCTGGCAGCACTGAAGAAGACGCAACAGAATCTGCCGCTCCTGCCACAAGAGAAGCTAGCTCCGCACGGAAGGACGCTTGAACAGCGGCCAACTCCTCTTCGGCAGCCTTCAGAATTTGAATGCTCGGTAAGGTCGAGATGTCAGTCTCCGGAATCGTATAATCTATGGAAGATGAGGCAGAGACCATCGCCAACTCCATTTCTATCTGCCTAGAGCTGACGGGAGGCCCCTCAACATGAGACGACAAAGAAGAGGGAACGCTCCTTTCTCCCATATCACGGCAGGCCGAGCCTTCCCCAAGAACATCCGCGGTGGGAAGTAAAGGGTCAGGACCTGCAGGACCAAGGCAACCATGAATCGATTTGACCTGGAGGATATGTTGATAGAGCAAATAAGCCCCCTCACTAGTCAATATCTGGCTTATCTTACCAGTTGAGGAGTATGGAGGCCGAGGTTCGCCTGCAGCCACCGCAGCCTCTTCACCAATAGCCTCCGAGTCAGGTATAATAGACTCCTCCGCCCTTGCATCCTCGGAAGGAGATGCACAGAGATCGGCGTCGCCTTGCTGAAGTTCAGCGGTCTCGGAGACAAGCCCAAGGAAACCTTTATCACCCTGGGCCGAGGCTTCAACAACCTGGGAGCTCCCAGCTGCTGCTGAGAGAGCCCCCACAGAAAGGACCACGGCACACACGTCGCTAATCAAAGCAGCAAGGGCCGGATCAACTCCAGGGGCAGTAGACGGTTCAGAAAAGTCCGGTTCATCAGACGGCTACAAAAAAAAGTGATTAAGTCATATCTCCGAGAGAAAAGAAAATTACAACAAAGAGATGGCTCCGACTTACCTCCGGAACATCGTCTACGTCCTCACCCTTCTCCGTAATAAGCAGCCTAAGGGGTCCGACCGTCGCTCTCTTTACAGAAAAAGCTACTCCTTCGCTAGTGGACTCGCGCCTGCCTCGCTTACATGAGGGACCAGGCACGACGGGCGGTATTTCTACCTGTACTACCTCCGACACAGATGGCAATTGGTCCATCGCTTCATTGAAAACAACCGACGGTTGATCCGTCATCATCTCACTTGCCATGACAGGAGGCTGACCCGCCATTGCCTCGTCACCCGAAGAAAGAGAGTCCTCATCGTCCCGCTCGTTGTCTTCCTCAATGGTGTCGAAGGATTCAGAATCAGGCGTGGGAACTCTATTCGCCCCTTTCTTCTTTGCCCTCGGTACCATAGCCTTCTCCGCCAGGCGAGTGCCCACAATGAAGCTAGTCCTTGAGTCAAAATCGAGGAGAGGAGGATTTGCCGTCACATGATAAAGGGCCGCCATATGCAGGATTTCCCCTATCACGTTTGCGGCAGGGACCAAGAAGCTAGTCCGAGTATGACAAGTGTCATAGTAGCTCCATGCCCTAATACCGTCGAGAATGCCACCTTCAAATCCCAGATGAGAACTGGGGAGCCCGAGGAATAGCTGACTGTACCCAAATTGACGGGCAAACCTACTGGGTAAGTAGGGCTCCAAGTACACGGTGTTGCGATTCCGGTAAACTAAATGCGCCGGGCGAATGTTACGCAGCCAGAAACGCATCTTTTCAGGTAAGAAATGAGGAGGTCCGACACCATCAACATGAACACTCCTCACCTCTTGATCAGTGAAACGGGGAACGGACACGAAGAAATTATACCCGTCCACCCTCGCCAGCATCCTCCGATACGTCGGTATGGTACTACATTTTCAAGGCTGATGGTGATACCTGAAAAGAAAATCGTCGTCATCCGTAACGCCATCTTCCGTCCCAGGTCTCATTAAGGACTGATAATGAAGCAACTGCCATCCCAGCAAGTAATGATAAGGCAGTTCTATACGTTCAAAGTCCATTGCCACATCACAAGCAATGACCTTGGACGAGAAGGCACGGAGACCATGCTGAATACTGCACACCATAGCGGGAAGAAGAGCCAACCTGACTCCAAAGGCCAACTTTACGGCAGGAAGAATGAAGTGGCGACTGATCCTCTCAATAGAACCTGCCCCTCCTGAGACCATACAATTACGCAGCCATACCATTAAAAACCCGGCCAAGAGTGCCTTCTCTAACAGCCGCCGGGTACCATAATAAAAGTAGCTGAAGGAGTCAATCTGGCTCCCGAACCTGTCACCTTTAGACTTCAACCTCCTAGCGGTAGACACCAAGTCCTCTACTTTCCTAGGAGTTAGACGATCTCGGGAAGTAACCCGGCCAGCCGTACTGAATTTAAAAAGGTATGAGACCCAAGATTTAGTATGGAGAGAGTCCCCTTCCGAGCTGTCATTTTTCTGGATAGCCGTTCGGTGACAAGTGCTATGATGGCACAATAGTTCTTGATACACGGCGACGAAACCGGGGAATCGTCGGTCCAAATCTTGGAGCTCCTCATTCGTCGAAGTGTACACTTCGAAGGGTTCATGTCCCCAGGGAAGCTTGGAGACAGCATACATCTCGTGAAGAGCGAGCCCTAATTCCCCAACAGGGGTGAAGAAAGTCCCTGTCCGATGATTGTACGTCTCCAGAAGTGCTATGAACAGTGGCTTATGAACGGGCAACCCATGGCTGGTACCCCGGATAGCGTCATAAAGGTTGACTTCCCGTAAAAATTCTTCGTATTTCCGTAGAATCCATGAGGTCAGGTTAGCCCACGGGGGAATGGGGTGTAACCAGCTCGGCAGTACCAACCTGCCAACAGGATATGACCCTTTGCGAGCAAGCTGGCTCAGGAAGGTATCAGCCTGAGAGAATAAAAAGTTAGGACTGGGGGTGTTGATGAAGGTACCCGGAACTAACCCCATCACGGACCGACTGGCCGGATCTTTGATCGCGCGCACTGACCCAGTGGTTTTGTTGTAACGGATATTACCAACAAACATCCCCGGTCGGGTTGGAGTGAGGGTATCCGGCATCTGCCTGTCCAGAACGATCATATTGAACCACGCAAAAGGAAAATGGCGCTTCATAATGGGGATGTGAATCGGCATTCCGTCCAGGTCAAAATCCCAACTCTCGAAAACATCCAACACTTGGAAGTTTTCTATAATCAACGCATCCCCAAAGAGGAAGACCGGTTTCAGATATTTCCCATCAGACTTCTCGGAGCTCATCATGTCACCGAGGAATTAAAAAGATTGAACCCTAATAGCATTCAGTCGCTCCAAAGGTTCATCAACAAGTAGTTGTTCGGACACTTGACGAACTAAATCATCCCGATACACGCCCGAGATGAACTAACGCGAGCCAACCATAAGTTCCCCCGCAGGATTTACTGGCAGATTCACTGAAGAAAAAAGCAAAAGAAACAAGTCAAAAAAAGATAGCTGAAACACAAAACTATGTGATGCTTATGCGGCTTAAGTTCAGTACAGCCTCATGCGGCTCCATTTAAAAGAGTTCATACAGGTCAGTCCGAATGAGCTTATGCGGCTCAATTTGAAAGAGCCCATGCGGTTCAGTTCGAATAAGCTTATGCGGATTCGGCTCGAAAGGAACTTATGCGGCTCAGTACGGATGAGCTTATGCGTTTCGAAAGGAGCATATACGGTTATGGTCCGATTCGAATAAGCTTATATAATTCGGCTCGAAACAGGCTTATGCGGTCCAGCGCGGATGTGCTTATGCGGTCCAGTTCAAATAATCTTATGCGGTTCAGTTCGAAATATGCTTATGCGGCTCAGTTGGAAAGAGCTCATGCGGTCCAGATGGGCTTATGCGGCCCTGATGATGAAGTAGTTATGCAAACAACTTTCATGTGGCTCAGGCCTGGGTTATATCCCATGCGGTCCGTATATGAGTCGGACATACAGCATACTTGGGAATATAGGCTCGCGCATAAAATATGCGGCGTAGCCATGGCAGTTCATATTGAGGGTCCTACCAGCAATAGGCGGGTGGACGTCAGAGTGAAAAACAGGCACGCCAGCCGTCGGAGGAGCCGCCACGTTCGCCGCCGCAGTCGATGAAGACGCGGCCTTCTTGTCCTTCGCCGTCGCAGAAGATGATGCGGCCTTCTTGCCCATAGCAGCAGCAGTCTTCTTGGGAGCCATTGCCGATCGCTGATAGGAGAAGACGAAGAGGAAGTCGGCAACAAAGAGTTCGAGCAAAAGAGAGAAGGTAAAAGAAACCCTCAAAGAATAAACTTACTCCTACTTATAGGCGAAGGAGGCTCGAAAAAAATCAAAACAAATGCCTCGATCTACGCGCTTCCTAAAAGAATAAACCACTTCGGTCAAAACAAAATTGACCCTTGGGATCCTCCCCCAAGAGGCAGCGAATCAAGGATATTTAATGCAGAAGATTTGCACACGTGGCTAAGACACGTGGCAAAAAGTTTATGCGGTCTCACAGCTCATACGGTCAGATAAACCTATGCGGCTGAACCATCTATGCGGTCAACAAAGGCTATGCTTCTTATTCAAAGTATTTCAATTTTGCAAATTGAAAACTTTGAAGGGGGTCTTGTAGAAGCATGGAAAATCTCAGAACGATGATCTATGCGGCTCAGAACAGGAGAACCCCATACGGCTCATACAGGAGTAGTCCCATGCGGTTCAGAGAGACTCTTAGTCTCATGCAGCTCGGACAGGAGAGTCCATGCGGCTTACATAGGGCAGTCCTGCGGTTCAAAGAGTCCTCCAGCCGCATGTGGTTCAAAAGTACATGCGGCTCACGAAGATATGCGGCTCAATGCCACGTGTACCCACGAAGACCCCTTCATACAGCTGGCCCTCGAGTAGTCTGTCTATTTAATGCTCTATCATGATTTGACAGCTGACAGCTCTGACATAAAGTATCATAATGGCCCTGCCATAATGACAGACTCTTGGGAAATAGGAGAAAATCTCTGACGCGATCCGAGATTGACACGTGGCTACTCCATGCGGCTCCAGTGAAGAACAGCTTCATGCGGCTGGCAAGGATCGTCTTCCTGCGGCTCACCAAAAAGCTATTCCATGCAGATCGCAGTTACTACACTTATACGGTTCACCAAGGAACCATCTCATGCGGCTCGCAGTTACTACACTTATGCGGTTCACCAAGGAACCATCTCATGCGGCTCGCAGTTACTACACTTATGCGGCTCACCAAGCGGCTCGCAAATACTATACCTATGCGGTTAGCCTAGACGTTGTCTCATGCGGTTCATGGATGTCATGCGGCTTTGGCAGAGTCCATCATCAAGACGCGTGGCAGAAATTCAATGACAGCTGGCAGCAAAGATGATTATGAGATGCAAAGATCCCAATGACCTTATCCTCATTATTAATGGGATCAGGTCATATCATTCATAATCAAACCAATGGAACACGTGGTGGAAGATCCAAGCTACACGATCAATCATGAAGATTTAAAGCAATCAGCATTAATTATTCGAAAGATTTAGTGTTATCCCCATTTATGGCCCAGATCCTTCACGCCTAAAACGAATGATCTAGATTGATTAAGCATCAGGCCGCCGCCACTTTGATAATGGGTAATCATCCAAACCCTAATGATGCCCCCACTATTATAAATAGCAAGGTGCCATTCCCTTGTAAAAATAGACACGATCAGAAGGAGAGAGACAAAAAGAGCTTCCTCCCTAATAATCTGAGAGAAAATACACACAGAGAGAGAGAAGCCAGAAGAGCAACAGAGGAGCCAGAAGAACTTTTCTTCATCAATGCCAACCATCTTCTGACAGGAGCCAAGGTTGCATACCGATCATCGAAGGAGTAAGGCAGGGCGGCCGTCGCCTTCCCGAGCCTCTATCGTCACCCCCCAGAATCTAAAATAAACAATTGTACTTAGACTGCTGTACCTAGGTTTTCGTCCCTAGGCTTTCTTTGTACAAGAGAGTTTGTATTGTGAGTCTAAGTTCAGTCCTCTCATAAAACTGTTCTGTACTTCTACAATCAATGGCAAATACGTAACCTGATAAAGCTCACGTAATGTGAACGTCCAGAGCAGGGTGACTTCGCACACAAGCCACTAACTTCGTAGAATATGTCCACTATATTGCTCACAACCATGCGTATCTCACTCAAATGATGCCACATGTCCACAGCAGTTGGTACAACCGCTCGCGTAAGTTGCTACATTGTGCCCCCGCACAACCTGATGAAGCTCACGCAAGGTGATCAAACAGTATCCAGAATATGATAACGTGGTACGCAAGCTACTAACTTCGTAGAATATGCCCACTACACTTCCCACGACCACGCGTATCTCAAATGATGCCACGCATCCATAGCAGTTGGTGTAACCATTCACGCAAGTGAACAAGAGTGCAACCTAAAGCTCGCACAACCCAGAATAACTGCTAAACAGTTATTTTCGGAACTCTATAAATGGAGTTTCAAATTAGTCTTAAAGCATCACGAATGATCATAATCTCCTGCTAAAGTACTGTTGCGTCCTCCAGAGGCTCGTGTCTTCGATATCACATCATCCAAGGGATAAAGTAATCGTCTTTTGCTCAGATTCTATAGTTGTACTTCCCCAGAAATCAATTATACATTTTTGTCCTCTTTCTTAGTTTGTAGAAATTAAACCTCTTTTGTTTTTTGCAAATAAAATAGCGAGACTGTTGGGGATGACTTTCTCCTCCGACGAGAAAGTAACAACTCAATGTGATATCGCGTCGATCGGCAAGACGCAGAAGACCCTAGTCGTTCAAGTCGACCAGACGGCCTACGAGGCCAAGATCAATGCTGGGGGTGCCAAGCGCACTACTGCCACTGCTAAGAGCAAGAAGTGCTCTGTCTGGACTCCCAAGTCCCCGACGGCACAACCTGCTGCCTCTGCACAATTTGCGCCCATCACTGCCCTGGCGCAACCTAAGGAAAATAGCCTTTTGGCTAACCCCTCCACTTTTTCCATTCTAAAATTGAAGAAGACTTCGTCTCGACACACTGCTGTCCAAAACAAAGAAAAGTGCCTTTTGGCATTTTCTGAAGTGGCACAACCTGTGCCTGTTCCTACTGTAGCACAACATGCACACAATTCTGCCTTGGCACAACCTAAAAGAAAGAGCCTTTTGGCCACTCCCTCTACTCCTCCAGTTCTGAACTCGGAGAAAAATATGTCCAGTACCTCTGTTGGACAAAATAAAGGAAAGCGACCTTTTGCCTTTTCTTTCCTAGCGCAACCTGTGCATGTTCCTGCTCTGGCACAACCTGCACATATTTCTGCATTGGCACAATGTAAAGGAAAATACTGTTTAGTGGTTTCCTCTTCGTCATCAAGTCAGAAACTTACTGAGAAATTACTAAATGAAGGAAAATGCTATTTGGATTTTTATGCTCGAGTCGCTGACTAGGTGGAAAGTACCGCTGGTTGCGCCTTTGTGCCTCTCAGTACAAAAGTGGATTCGGATAGAAATCCTACTCTCCTTAATAGAAACAACCAAATCTCTGTCAAGAAGATGGGTTCTATTCAGAATGAACTTTCCACGCAAAAGGGTATTCCGCCTCCAAAGAAGTCAGGGCAGTATCTACCGGCCCTACGTAACTCAAGATCCCGACGAGATAAACTGTTAGTATCTCAAATAGATGCATAAGTAGCACTCCTATCGTACTTGCGCACTTATATCAACAGGTGCCAATTAGGGTTAACCTCGAAAAAACACAAGATGTATCAAGCACAACCTGCACCAGTTGCTAACTTACGCCAGAAGAAGAATTCTGAGGTAAAATATCCTGGACTTATGCTAACCAGCTTAGCACGTCCTTGTACACTCAAGGTACGGGACACCTCAAGAACAGGAACCATATTCCAAATATCGTCAAGGACTACATTCCTACAAATTCTTCTCATCCTGTTAGTGATCTTCGTGAACTCTTGATACAGAAGCAGAAGGTTGCAAAGCCATCCCGTCCAACGGTGGTCCAACAGCAAAAACATCATTACAATCACCACCATGAAGTTGTCATCAAATGCTGTTGTCAGTCAGCCAAGCGGTCTGTCTTTGACCGTTTGAACTATGTTCAGACTTCTGAACCTATCATAGTGAACGAAGATGAACTACTCTATACTTTTATCAATATGGCATCTCAAAGCACTGGGGGTGGAAAACACCCGAGATGTAATGCATCCCGCTATCCCAGTCAACAATACTTAGATCGAATTCATGAACCCGACGAAGAAATATACCAAAATACTAGATCAAGAAGCCGAAACATAATCGGTCAAAGGAATATTCCTTCCGACCAAGAAACAATCAGTCAAAGGAATCTTCCTTCCGACCAAGAAATAATTGGTCAAAGGAACCTTCCTGATTCTAACCAAGATTCTCTCCGTCAACAGGACATCTCTATCACTTATTCTGGGGGTGATTCCTTATATGACTTTGATGCTGATAGTAAAAGTTCCGGAAGGACCATTCTTTCCACTAGCTCATATTCAATAGCTAGAGAAGTGACTGCTTATGTCGCCACAGAAGATCAAGATGCTTACAGTTCTAACAATCAAGAGCAGAGAATTGCTGCTTTAGAGGCAAGTTTGAAGAACATGGCTGAGATGATGACAGGCATGTATGTTGTGATTATGGCACAACATACGGTTCCACCGATTGTGAATCTGGTTCTAACTCAAGAACCTATAACAACACTAGCTCCCATCAATATTGATTTAGAGGTATAGTCTCCTCATACCGCTTCCATACCTGCGCAGGCTATTCCAAGTCAATTTGGTGCTGGGGGTGGTACTTATCATGCAGTACCCCCTCCTAACATATCAAATCAATCTATTGTTCCATAATCATCGGGAGATACCAATGAGGCCATAAAACTTTTACACACTCAATTTGAAACTTTCAAACAGAAAGACAACTTGCAGAAGCTTGGGATTAAGCAGCCTTATCCCATAGAAGGGAAAGAAGTCCAATTTCCTCCCAAGTATAAACCCCCTACTATTATGCTGTTTGATGGCAGCACATCGCCAAGTCAATACCTCAATCACTTTAAGGTAATGACTAATAAACTCCAGCCGAATGATGCTCTACTCACTAGAGTGTTTGTCGGATGTTTAGCAGGTACAGCTTACGACTGGTACCGTAGTTTTCCAGATGGTTGTATAACCTCTTTTTCTGGATTCAAACAAATATTCTTAGAACAATTTTATGAGGGAACAAATGACATGACTATGTCTGCTCTCATTAAAATTAAACAACGACATAATAAAATAACTTAAAGGTTCATTGAATGATTCTGCCATGAGGCACTCAAAATGCCTCTTTGAACTTCAGATGCTCTGACTATAGACACTTACAAATCAAACATGTTACCTATAATCAGCATGTGGACTGGATCGACACAGTTCCAGGATTGGCCTTTATTCATAGTGAATACTAAAGCGGCAGAAGAAAGTGCTGACAAGTTCAAACAATTAGGTATTCAGATGCCTAATCTTGACAAAGATGAACATGCTACACCTAATAATAGTGGCCGTCAGAACAACCGCAAGAGTAAAGAGACTTTGGCTATCAATGTCAAAGGCAAAAAAACTCTAGCCGTGAACATAGGTCAATCGATACCTACTCCAACGGCACCACCACAGAAGATACCACATCCGAAAGAAGAATATTCTTTTGATGAAGATGATGTCATGAGTATCTTTGACTGTCTGATCAAGAGCAATAAAATTCAACTATCAGAGGCAAAATGGCCAGATGAAGTAGGTAAAACTGACCACTCTAAATATTGTATTTATCACATATTTATCGGACATCTGACTCGAGCATGCTATGTGCTTAAAGGCAAGATCCAGGAGATGGTTAATTCTGGCGTAATTAATCTCCAATAAGACGAAAAGACTGTAACAGCTAATGTCGTCTCTCTACAGTTTGGCAATTTTCCTTCTTAACTTGTGCAGGACGGCATCATTCCCATCACGAGAACTACTTTGGAGATTGTTAATCTCCCACCTGCCCAAACTGATGGTCTTGTTCCTCTATCTACTGATAAGGGGAAGATTATATGGATCCATCCTGATTTGGTGGCTGACTTTGAAGCACCTTCTTCATCCATAAAGTCCAATAAAGCAACCATATACAAGTCATGTCGTATGACTTCATTGACTGTCCTCCACCTTTAACTATTACTTTCACTTCTGCTGCAGATGTCTTTCTCCTCTTCTGAGACAATACTGTCAAAGTCAGAAGCCAAATATCAACCAGCTTTCCATCTGTATAGTCCACAGTCTCATGAATTAATGACAAAGATGGGATATGATCTACAAAAGGCTTCTGTCTTGAATCATGGAAAAGGATCTCATGTACCTCTTTCTCTATGCCTTTCACATAACCAATCTTGGGTTGGTTTGGGTTACAGGATGAACACTCTTTAAAAGAAACCTTTCGAAAGTAAAACCCAGGCAAAGAGTTGCAATATGGTATCCTTCGAACCTGTATCTGAAGAAGAGGCCTTAACTGGTACCAGGTCTGGAAAAATTTACCTAAGAGATTATTCAGAAAGCCAGGAGAACCCTGTTCTAGCTCCAGAGACTCCTCCAGCATCATCTTCTCCTGCTGTCAATGTTCTATCGGCTTTATCGCCTCTAGTGGAACCAACTCCTTCTAAACCAATGACAACTGGAAAAAAAATGTCCGCTTTGACAAAGTATTGAAGAAGACTCCAGTTCTAGGACTCGAGAAGCCATATAACTTTGATATACTGGCTCAACTGGCTAATACCTCGACAAGGTTATCAATTTTTGAACTACTGTGTCTCTTAAAAAAACTTGAGAGACATTGAGTGAAGCCTTGATGCAAGCTAATACTTGTCTAGCACTCCTCAAGAAGCCAGAGGAGGAGCCTGTAACTTGCTTTCATTATCATAGTGTGATGGAACTGATGCCCAATATCACCTTTACACAAGATGATATGTTACTGGATGATAATCGTCATGACCGACCTCTCTACTTCACAGGATATGTCGATACTATGAAGGTTGATCGCATCTTGATCGACCCTGGGTCTGTGCTCAGCATCATGCTAAAAACTTTACTAGATGCCTTAAAGATTCCTGTCATAATCTTTCAACAACTATCACGACAATTCTAGGATTTAATTCTGGAAGAAGTGAACCTTTGGAAAAGATTCGTCTGAAAGTTCAAATTGGTAATCTTCGTACAAAGGTTACTTTCTATGTGATCGACAATCATGGCTCTTATAATGCTTTGCTGGGAAGACCCTTTTCTACGTGAGCATAACATTGTATCATCCACTCTACACCAATACTTCAAATATGTAGACGTCAATGGAGAGGTCCAAAAGGAAGTAGCTGACCTAAATCCTTTCAAGGGCATTGAAGCATATTGTACTGATTCTCGGATGTACAAGAAAAAATTCATGAAGGTTGTATTAGCGATGGATAGTGAGAAAGATCATAAAGATACTTCAAAAGATGTTCTCATAATCCCTATCAAAGGACGTACTACTCATCCCTCTTCTTCTCAGGCGTTAACTATCCATCTTTTCTCTCATAACAAACAGCTTCCTGTTGTTGAAAGGGAACAAAGAGAGCTTACCTCTTCTGAGCCTCTTGTTATCGACCTTCGTCGTAACAAAACTTCACCTTCTCCTCCTCTGGTTATCAACCTTCCTAAGCCTTCTGTTAAGGCCAAAAATCCTTCCTCTCCTCCTCTGGTTATCAACCTTACTAAGCCTTCTGTTAAGGCTAAGAATCCTATTGTAAATGATGATGTACAAATCAATAAAGTAGCATCTTATTTACCGTATACTGATATTTTTTTTATTATACTCGATGTTATTTAGAAATGCTAGATAACTTCGAACCACTTACCATAGGAGTAGTTCAACCTCTCCAAGATGAAGTATTGCTCGAACCAATGCAAGACTCCTTTTTATTAGTTCCTTCCAGGAAGAAAGATGAATTTCCTATACTTTTTAGTAAAGGAACAGAACAGAAGATCATGCCCGATAGTGAAGAAGAAAATTACGATAACGGGAGACTTCAACTACGTTGTTATAGTCTACAATCAAAAGATATCATTCAAAAGATGGGCTATAATTTTAAAGCTAGTCTCAGTGGTGGTAAAGGAAGGAGAACTTCTATTCGTATTCCTGCTCCAAAAGGAAAGTCACAACAATATTACAGCAAAACGAAGCAGGGATTTGGTTATACTTTGCCAATTCTGACTCTAGAAGTCTCTGAATCCGATAAAGAAGAACGATCTAACTCTTTTGATTCTACTTCATGGGATTCAGACACCAGTGTAGGGTACGTCCATCGAGTGACTCTATCTTCCAATATGGTAACTGTCGAGTTCTCGAAAGACGACAAAGACTTTGCCGTAGCCTCTGAATCTGATCCTTGGGCACAAAGGATAGATACTCAATAGGAGCTTCGCTTCGAACAATGTGAGCCACCTACCAAAGATCAGTTGGTTCAAGTCGATGTTGGAGATAAAACTTCCCCAAAACCAATATTCGTTAGCAAAAGCCTCCCTGAAACGGATAAACAAGAACTGATCCAACTTATTAGGGAATACATTAATGTATTCGCTTGGAGCTATGGAGACATGCCGGGATTAGATCCCCAGATTGCTACCCATAAACTCAATATTCTGTCGAATGAAAGGCCAGTCAAGCAACAACGGCATCGATTTTGACCTGACATGATGGATGCCATAGAAGCCGAAGTCAAGAAGCTTATCGCCTGTGGCTTCGTCAGAGAAGAACAACATCCGGACTGGGTGGTGTTGTCCCAGTTTTGAAGAAAATAGGAAAGGTCCAAGTCTGCATCGACTTCAGAGACCTTAATGAAGCTTGTCCCAAAGACGAATTTTCTTTTCCAATCACTGATGTCATGATCGACAATACTTACGAATTTGAACGAATATCTTTTATGGATAGATTTTTAGGATATAATCAAATAAAGATGCATCCAGAAGATGAGAAATATACATCTTTTTGCACTCTTCTTGGAGTTTATTGCTACACTGTCATGCCGTTTGATCTCAAAAATGCTGGTGTAACTTATCAGCGGGCCATGAGTACTATCTTTCATGATCATTTGCGAAAGATGGTTGAATGCTATATAGACGATATTGCTGTTAAAAGTCGTCTAAAGGAAGACCACATATAAGACTTGAGAACTATATTCGATCTAATGTGCCAACATCAACTCAAGATGAATCCTACCAAGTCATTCCTGGGAGTCCCTAGTGGCAAATTTCTTGGATTCGTTATTACCTATAAAGTATACACATTGACCCTGAGAAAATCAAAGACATTCAAGAGATGCATCCTCCACGCAACCTAAAAGAGCTACGAGGATTCCAGTATATCAGGAGATTCATCTCAAATCTCCCTAGATGTTGTAGATCGTTCACTCAACTCATGAAGAAAGGTGTGTCTTTTATTTGGACTGAAGAATATTAAAAAGCATTTGAAGACATAAAATGGTACTTGATGAACCCTCCAGTTCTAGTGCCCCCAGTCTCAGGAATATCCTACCTGATCTATGTTCGAATAATGGACCATTCATTAGGTGCTTTATTAGCTCAGAAGAATAAAGAAGGTCATGAACAGGCTATCTATTATCTTTGTCGTACAATGATTGGAGCTGAACATCAATACACTCCAGTAGAAAAGAAATGTCTAGCTTTGATGTTTGTTGTTCAAAAGACGAGACATTATATCAATGGACAAACTATTCATGTTATTTCTAGAGTTAACCCTCTCCGGCTCTTGATGAAGAAGCCCAGTATACTCAATTCCAGGCTTGCAACGTGGGCTATATTATTTGCACAATATGATATGGTTTGTGTTCCTCAAAGTCTGTTAAAGGTCAAGCTCTTGCTGACTTTCTGGTAGCTCATCCAATTCCCGAAACGTCTAAACTCTACGACGAGATTCCAGACGAAACTTTGGAATCCAATATGATTTTATAAGAAATTCTTACCTGGTGTCTATTCTTTGATGGTGCATCCAGAATCGGACCAAAAGGTGCTATTGTCGCTGGAGTTGGAATCGTCCTTGTCTCACCAGAAGGGTTAGCTATTCAAAGAACTTATTCTTTAGATGAGTCGTGTTCCAATAATGTGGCTGAATACAACGCTCTGCTCATTGGTCTCCAATTGGCTAAACAAGTAGATATTGAATATCTTGAAGTATATAGAGATTCTAAACTGATTGTCAATCAGGTTAGAGGCACATATGAAGTTCGGCACCAAGATCTTGTCCCATATCTTGAAGCAGCAATTAGGCTGGCTACATAGTTCAAGGGTTTTTTCATTGAACATGTATGTCGGGCATGCAATACAGAGGCTGATGCATTGGCTAATCTGGCAGCCGTATTAGCCATCCCAGTGAAAAGGCAACAGATGATTATCGTTAGAGAGTTATTTTGTATTAAGATAACTCAAATATTGAGTTCACAATTCAACTGAAATCAATGTCGTTAATGAAGATTGGAGAGCTCCTTTCATTTACTTTGTGGTACATGACATTTTACTTGAAGATTCTAAAGAAGCTACAACAATCCATAGGCAATCACTCCGGTTTTATTATAATCATACTTCTAAGACCCTTTATCGATGAACATTTGATGGTCTACTCTTACGCTGTCTTGCGGTAGATGAATCAAAATAAATACTACGTGAAGTCTACAATGGGATATATGATACACATCATCCTGGTCCTAAGTTACAAGATCGTATCCGGCGTATGGGCTATTATTAGCCCACTATGGTATCAGACACCATTGAATATGCAAGAAAATGTCGAGCCTGTCAAATTCATGCAGACTTTATCCATCAATCGTCGGAGTTCCTTCATCTGACTGCTGCATCATGGCCCTTTAAAGCTTGGGGTATGGATGTCATTGGTCCTATCAATCCACCGTCATCTAGAGGACATCGATTTATACTAGCTATAACCGATTACTTCTCGAAATGGGCGGAAGCCATACCTTTTTCTGAAGTCAAGACTAGCAGCGTCATCAACTTCATCAAACATTATGTGATATACAGATTTAGCATTCCTCGACGAATCATTCATGATAATGGACCACAATTCATCAGTTAAAAATTTACTCGATTTTAAGATGATAATAGAATCAACAATGTCGCTTCCACGGCCTACAATCTTACAGAGAATAGTTTGGCAGAAGCATTTAACAAACCTATCATCAAGCTTCTCAAGAAATTCATTTCTACCAATAAAAAAAATTAGAGTAAAAAGCTTAGAGAATGTCTATGGGCTTATCGCACTACTATACGTACTCCAACAGGTTGTACACCTTTCTTCTTGGTATATGGCTGTGAAGCTGTCTTACCATTAGAAATTCAAATCCCCTTCTTAAGGATTGCAATTGCTAATGAACTCACAACAGAAAATAATGATAGTCTTCGACTTTAGGAGCTTGAAGTGCTTGACAAAAAACGGCTCTTAGCTCAACAGCATATTGAGCTATACCAAGCCCGTCTATCAAAGGCTTTCAACCGTAAAGTCAAAGTGCGAGCATTTCAAAAAGGAGAACTAGTTCTATCCGTCAGACGTCCTATGACTATGACGCACATGACCAAAGGCAAATTCAAAGCGAAGTGGGAAGGACCCTACATTGTAAGCAAAGTTTTCTCAAATGGAGCTTAACAATTGACTGGTATAGATGGTCGAGTCGCCATGATGCCTATCAATGGCAAATTTCTCAAGAAATATCATGTTTGAAGACAAAGAGATATCAATACAGAGAATCAGAATGTAAATAAAATTCCTTTTATTGTATAACTCAGACAGAAGAAAATACATAAAATCAACGAGAACCAGAGCCCTCTTGATCGAAGACATATTTTGCAAGAAGCTCGATGACATTATTGTCCAATGACACCAGTAGTTCACAAGCAACCTTCCTCAGAGCTTCTTCTTCGGTAGTACTTCCAGTCTCCACCAGTCTGGCAAGGATGTCTTGTTGTGGCCCAGGAACAATTGAGCTTTCCTCCGCCTCTTTTTGAACAGGCAACGGAGGCTCGTTGGAGTCGATAGCGGCTTCAATCTTCGGGATGATCTCAGCCTCCTTAGGTACATCTTCAAAAGACATTTGCAATGAAGAAATAGGTGTGGATAACATTCTCCAAAAAGTTTTATACTATTTATAGACTGAAAGGCCAAAACAGTTTGTCGTGGGAATCGAATCGATCTTTCCTCGAAAATTCATGTTCGTTCATTCATCTCCTTTCATCTCGTAAAGAGCTCTTCATTTATTGCATGTCTAGAGAACTGAAGTGACTTTTCCTCAAAAATGCATGACTACTCATTCATTAATCCTACCACCTCTGTTCACCTCGTGAATGAACCTATATTTATTATCATTTATTTACTTTTTTGCAAAATAAAGCCACAGATAATAAATACTCAAAATCTCTAGTGGAGTCCATCCGAATCATTAATTATGTCTTTTAAAACCCAGCTGTTTTAAAAGATATCTTATCCGTATTATCATAGATATCATCTTTTTAGACATGATATCATGTCTTTGAGTCCCAACTGACTTGAAGATCATCAGAATTTACGTCCACATTACCTCTGAATTCTATTTTCTATATTAAATGACTTATCACGTCCATATTACCTCTGATAAAGTCATCTTTTAAAATAATGATATCCTAAGAATTATATTCTGCCACGTCCACATTATCTCTGAGTAGATATAATGAATATTATTATTTTCCACAAAAAAATATGTCACGTTCAGTACCTCTGAAAATATTAATTATATTACTTATATCTTTTACAAGGTATGCAACAAGTAATGGAACCACAAAAATCATTTCATTAATGATGTTTCAAAATGTTCAAAATACATCATACAAAAACAGAGATAACAACTGGGATCTCTTTATTCTAAAGGCTGAGTGCTAAGATCTGCGATCTGCTTCTCCAAAGCCTTATCTCGTTCGACACAAGACTCAAGCACCCGTTGTCTAGCTTGGACTCTTTCAGACACTGGGTCGAAGGGATGTAGATAGGTCGTGTAATGCCCCAGAACCAGAATACTGGAGAACGGGAGCATACATAGCCAGCTACGTATATTGAAATGGAATCCACCTCGCTATACGGTCACGGCTGTCTAGATACATGAGGGTTTAACTACAAGTCATCAGTCTCTTATGGTCATAAACAAGCCTATTGTCTCAATCTCAAGCAAGTAATAACGGTTACAAGATGTCAGACCACCCAATATACAATAGTAAGACGTCCCATACATTACATATTTGGATGATCATGAAGCTATCGTACAAAATATGAAGACTGGCAAGAGTTTTAGTCATACATGATCAACCCTAGGATTCGTCAATCATGTTACAGCCCGTAGGCAGACAATAAGTAAAGTGCAATACGAGCTAACACGTGTTTGTCGGCTAAACGCCTCAAAAGAATATTTTTACAATAAAGTGGAAGAACAAAAAGGAAACCCACTCGTTGCCTTGGTTACGCCTGGTGGTCACCATCTGGCGGAAAGGTAGGGAGATCCTCTAGAGCTACTCCGGTATCTTGCCATACAAAACTAGCTGGGTCAGATCCCAGAAAGAGCAAGTGCCATAAAGGAGGCTTCACTTAAAAACTAAAACCAGCAATTAGCACAAAATATAATTATATAATAAAAGACTGGTAATACATAAAATTATGACGATATACGATGAGATAACCATAGGACTATTCAGATAACCGAGTTACAAGCCTTAAATCAAACAAGGACCGGGGTTGTAACCCTTCATCTAAACGAAACTTGGTTTTCCACCATTTATCGATAAAATAAAGCACAAGCAGTCAGGTCATGTTACAATCTTGTACAGGATCAGGACAAGACTAGACTGGGTTAGACTCCATCCAATCAAACACGGCCAAACAATAAGTATGGCTTGATACTTTAACCAACTAGGGTTATCACAGGCCTAGCTACTAGCAAGATGCAATGAGATATTCAAGCATCCACAAGCTCTGCAGACCATCCAGGTTATCCAAGTCGAATATCCTTTCATGAAGGGTGCAACATATGACAGTGTACTAGAAATGTGCCCTACTCGTCGGCAGGCTACAAGTCCACTTATGCGCCAAGATAACGGGATTGCCTGTAGCTGGAAAATCTATTCATGACTACTGGGTTATTCTAGTTATTAGCCTTAGTCAATTTCAGTAGGTACCCCTGACCGTGGTACTCAGGGATCCCTGCCCTAGACATGATGCGAGACAGTATTGGTTCGTTTGTACAATCACGATCGTCCATGGTGTCCACGACATTCATTCTTGTCATATCATGCTAGCCGTCGCAACAGCATTCAATAGTTCCCATCAGGCTAGCTTGTCATGTCTTGTCATGTCATGTCAATTCACTTATTATACCGTGCCATGTATAATTATTAGTCCAGTCATGCCAATCAATTTATGATTATCAAGTTCATGACAAAAAGGCGTAAGAATATAAAAGGGCAACGGGACATGCTATAGGGACTCAAAGTCTCTATGCGAGCAAGAGAACGCTAGGCCAAATAGACCCCAAGCGTAAAATAGCTCTATGCGGGCAAGACCTAAGGATAGGCAGCTTTACGCGAGCAATAGTGCATGCAAGCAGGATTCTACGCGAGCAAGCGCTCTACGCATAGCAAGCACCCTATGAAAGCGGAACTTTACGCGCACGAGCACCCAAGTAAAACTTTACGCACGCAAGGCTCTACACGAGCAAGGGAGAGTCTACACGAGCGAGGCTCTACGCATGGGGCACTCTACGCTAGCGTGACTCGATACGGCAGGAGAATATGCGAGCGCGAGTCTACGCGAACGGAAAGGCCCCTGCGTAGAGTTCAAGTGAACTCGGCGTAGAAGGATTACGCTGGCACACAATGCGTATGCGTAAAAAGGGAATACTACGCGGACACGTAAAAACGTGTGCGTAAAGGGGTAAATGATACGTTGGCACGTAAAACGTGGACGTAAAACTTAATACTATGCTAGCACGTAAGAACGTGTGCGTAAAAATTTCATCTTCTCCCCAAGGCCGGTACAAGCAGGCGTAAAAGCTCAAGAGCTTAAGAAAAGCCCCATCTCAGTCAAGTCTCGATGAAATCCGACCATTCCAAAACCAAACTAGCGTAACATCAAAATACCTTCTACATAGAACTCTTATTTTTCAAAAACAAGCCAATTTAGTATATCAAACCATGATAATGAAAGAATGCTAAAACCTATATCTACAAAAATCTATGCATCAAAATGAGAAAAGCCAAGTTCTAAAGTAGTTTAAAATCAGGCAAGGAAGCTAAATGGTCCATAAAAGCATGGTGTTCTCTTGTGATAGCAAGTTGCACTTGCCTACGGTGGTGTGGGTGGAGAAGGAGATAAGAAAGAAGAAGAGAAGAGGAGTAAATGAGTAACGAATGAAGAGAGATAATGGTGGTTGGATTAATAAATAAGGGATGGTGGTAGGTAGGGGTTTACTTATCAACCCAAACCGAGCCCAACCAAGCCGAACCCAACTGAGCCCAATGCAGGACAAGGCCAGGATAAACCACATGAACCAGGAAATACTAACTAACCCATACCAATGCAAAATCCAAGACTAGCCAATCAAGACAAGTCGATCCAGGATGAACCCAAAATAAACCAAGGCAAGATTAAATCCGGATTAAGCTAAACAAGACAAGTCTAATTACGGGTCGAGATTCCGCATACGTATACCAAAGTATGTAATACTAACTACGGGCGTTACAACTATACCCACCTTAAAAGAATTTTGTCCTCAAAATTTAATTAAGAGGCTAGAGAGGCAAGGACAAGCTATATTAATCACAAGCAAGTTATATCTAAGCAATCAATCAGACAATCAATCATGCAGGCAAGGAATCGAAGGCATGAGGCATAAGGAAGACATTATACCTCACGAGTCAAACAGGTGGGGATATCGCGATCAGATGTCATCCTCACGCTCCCACGTTAACTCACCCAAAGAGTGATGACCCCAAGCAACACGAACTAAATTGATAGTCTTATTCTTGAGTATCTTCTCTCTTCGGTCCAATATGGATACGGGTCTCTCCTCATACGAAAGGTTGGTACCAACAACCAATTCCGAATGATCAAGGACATGACTCAGATCCGGGATATACCATCGTAATTGGGATACAAGGAAGACATCATGTACCTCACGTAATGACGGCGGGAGAGCAAGACGATAGGACACGTCTCCTACTCGTTCGAGGATATCGAACGGCCCTATATACCTAGGACTAAACTTTTTCTGCACGCCAAAATGAATGACGCCACGGTTAGGCAAGATCTTAAGGAATACATGGTCGTCGACAAAAAATTCGAGGGAACGTCGATGAGAATCGGCCCAATGGCGCTGGCGATCTTGTGCAACTCGAAGTTGATCTCTGAATTGTCTGACCACCTCAATAGTTCGGATTACCATTTCGGGACCAAGCATTTGCCTCTTGCCAATATCATTCTAAGCTAAAGGAGATCTACACTTCCTGTCGTACAAGGCCTCGAAGGGTGCCATCTGGATACTGGCCTGGAAACTGTTGTTGTACGAGAACTCCACCAGGTGCAGGGGATCCTCCCACGAACCACCGAAGTCGAGTGTACAAGATCTCAACATATCTTCCAAGGTTCATATGGTACGCTCTGACGGACCATCTGTCTGCGGATGATAAGCTGAGCTAAACTGGAGGTGAGTTCCCATACTCTCTTACAGACTGTGCCAAAAGTGCGATATAAATCTTAAATCTCTGTTCGAGGTAATACTGACTAGAATATCGTAAAATCTGACAATCTGTCTAAGGTATATCTCTGCTAGCTGAGCCGTCGACTGACCAACTCTGAACGGAAGAAAGTGAGCCACCTTCGTGAGTCTATCGACTATGACCCAAATAGTATCTCTACCGGCCGGGGACCTAGGTAATCCAGTTACAAAATCCATGGTTATATGCTCCCACTTCTATTCTGGAATCGACAAGGGCTAAAGAAGTCTAGCTGGCCTCTGATGTTTAGCTTTAACTTTTTGACAAACCAAACACCGAAAGACAAACTGGGCTATCTCCCTCTTCATGCCATTCCACCAAAAGTGCTGACGGATATTACGGTACATCTTCGTTCCACCGGAATGAATAGAATACTGCGAACGGTGAGCTTCTGCCATGATCTCCTGCCTGATTTCTCTACTGGGTACACAAAGATGCCTTCCATATCGAAGTATACTGTCCTCATAGACACATAACTCTGGTCTTCGTCCTGCTACACATTCTGTCCTGAGTCGCTGAAGCTTGGAATCTGTTGACTGCGCCATCCGGATCCTCTCGACTATAGTGGACTGAACTTGCATACTGGCCATCAATGCTACATTAGTAGGAAGGACCACTTCTATATCCATTTTCTGAAGATCTGCTAATAACTCTGGCTGCGCTATGAGGAAATAAACTTCAGCTCTCCTGCGCAACGCATCTGCTACTACATTGGCCTTTCCTGGGTGATATTGCAGGTTGACATCATAATCTACAAGTAGTTCTAGCCGTCTCCGCTGACTCATGTTGAGATCCTTCTGGGTGAGCACATACTTCAGGCTCTTGTGTTCGGTGAAAATCTCCACCCTATCTCCATACAAGTAGTGTCTCCAAAGCTTAAGTGCAAACACTACTACTGCCAACTCCAAGTCATTGGTCAGAGAATTTCTCTCATGATCACGAAGTTGACATGATGCATAAGCTATTACCTTCCCATGCTGCATAAAAATACATCCTAAACCTCTGCCTGAAGCATCAATATATATACTAAAAATCCTTCGGTCCCATCTGGAAGCGTGAGAATGGGTGTCGTCATCAAATCTTGCTTCAACTTCTTACAAGAATCCTGACATTTTGTCGTCCAGGCAAACTGCACATCCTTGTGGGTCAACTGGGTCATAGGTGCTGAAATTTGAGCAAAATCTGAAATAAATCATCGATAGTAGCCGACCAAGCCAAGAAAACTGCGAACTTCTGCAACGGTACTGGGTACTGGCCACGTCTCAATAGCCACGATCTTCCGAATATCTACTTCTACTCCTCCTCTAGTGATGATATGACCCAAGTATGAAATGCGATCGAGCCAGAACTTGTATTTACTGAACTTTGTATATAACTGGTGCTCTGTGAGAATCTGGAAGACAATTCTGAGATGCTGCTCGTGCTCTGCTATACTCTTGTTGTAGACCAGGTTTTTATCTAGGAACACAATCACGAACTGATCCAAGTAAGGCATAAAAATATGATTCATGAGGTCCATGAATACAGTCGACGTATTGGTTGCTCCAAATGGCATAACTAGGAACTCCCAATACCCATATCTAGATCTGAAAGCCGTCCTCGGGATGTCCTGCTCTCTGACTCGGATCTGATGGTATTCTGACCGCAAGTCAATCTTCGAGAATACTGCTGCCCCCTTGAGTTGATCAAACAAGTCATCTATCCTCGGAAGAGGGTATCTGTTCTTGATTGTTACTGAGTTCAAGTTACGATAATCTACACATAATCTGGACGTACCATCCTTCTTTTTTACAAGAAGCATCAAGGCTCCCCAACACGATCCACTTGTATGAATGAATCCCTTGGTCCTGAGTTCTTTAATCATCTTTTACAATATCTCTAATTCTGACGGCGTTATCCTGTAGACTCTCTCCGACACTGGGGCTGTCCTTGGGATCAAGTCGATAGTAAACTCGATCTTCCGTTCTGGCGGTATTCCTGGAAGCTCCTCTGAAAAAACATCTAAAAACTCCTCGACTATCTGGGGTAACTGTACTGCTACTACTGCCATTCGCAATACTGGAGGAGAAGGTTCAACTTTGCCTCAGGAAAAGAAAAACTCGGGCTCGCCTGGAATGTTAAAAATAACCCTACTAATATGGCAGTCTATCCTAGCATACTGGTTCCTTAACCAATCCATCCCTAAGACCACATCATAATCGGCCATCGAAAACTCTATCAATCTATCGGGGAACTCTCTACCGATAACTACGATCCGACACGAGGAAAACACTCTATCTACTCCTACAAGACCATTACCAGTAAGTATATTGAGCCTTACTGATAATGACTCGGGCTTCAGTCCTATCTGTGTCATAAATTATGCAGACATAAATGAATACAATGCACCAGAATCAAATAATACTGATGCTGGAAAGGAGTTAATGAGAATAGTACCTGCCACTACCTCACCTTGTGCCAATCCTTCTTCTACGGTCATCGCCATCACCTGACCATGTCCTCTGGGTACAGGTCCCCTCTGCTGAAAACCTCTCTGCCTGTTCCGAATCAGGGCTTGGGCTTGTGCATACTGCTGGGGGTTTTGCTGCTGGAATACTTAGGACTGAGGTGGCAAGGGCCTCGGAAACTGTTGCTGTTGCTGGACTGGTGCTGGTCCTCTCACCGAAGGACTAGAAAAGGTCGAAGAAGAGGAACTCCCCCTGTTCGGGCAATTCCCAACTATGTGGTCTGGTGCTCCATAAACCAAGCACAACCCCTGTGCTCTACGATATTCTGCCACCACATGTCCTGGATTCCGACAATGAGTGCAACCCATTGTGGAAGACTGCTTCTGCTTCTGCTGCTGAGGGTTCGTCGGGGTCGAATGCTGAACTGACGTCACTGAGGCCGTCCGCCTCGGGGTTCTAATTGTCAAAGCCCTAGCTATCGGGATTTGTGCTGAAGACTGATTCATCTGGCCGTGAGACCGCTTCCGACCTCCGGTCCTGTCCTCAATCCTCCGGGAGGTATACTCGTGCCTCTTGGCTGCTCTCAATACTGCATCAAAAGTCTGATGCTCAAACTGCTCCACTGTCAATAAAATCTCCAGGTGGAGCCCTTGCTGGAACCACTGGGCTCTGTCGAACTCGGTCGCTACTAAGGTGGGAGCAAACCGACTAAGTCTTAAAAACTTAGCCGTATATCCGTCGACCGTTCTGTCCATCTGATTTAGATTTGTGAACCTCGATCTATACTGTAGATCATACCGAGCTACAGAATCAAAATACTTGTTCTGGAATCTCTCATAAAATACTATCCACGCAACAGGTGCCACTAATCCAACGGCCTGTACCGTCCACCAGCTGCGGGCAAGATCCAATAGCTGTAGGCGTACTACCGCCACCTTCTCATTTTCGGGCGTCTGTGCCGCTTCTAGAATCACTTCTGTATCCTGCAGCCAAGCATCTGCGGCAATAGCATCCTCGCTGCTGTCAAAGAAGGAAGGGTTCAAATGCTTGAAGCTATTGGCTGCCTGGTTCCCTTGACGACCGCCTCTGTCAAGGCATCTTGTACTGCCTGGTGCAGGGCGTCGCCTCGACGATCTTAAGATGCTAGCAATGTCCTGATGAGACCTACCAAGGTTCCATCATCGTGCTCTACAGGCTGGACTGGTGGATCTTGACCCCCAGTAGGCATTACTCTAGAGGCTACTCCTGAATACTGGGCTTGATCTCCAGGTTGCTGCTGTCCCACGGAAGGTGCTCTACCCTGCCGATTGGTAGGACCAGAAACAATACCGCTGAAGAAGACGCCACAGGAAACAATAAGAAAGGACCAGGACGGATCAAAGATACAAGCATGTGATCAGGTCAAGAATTCAGGGATTTAGAGGATACAAGCAGAGATCAAGGACGAGTACTGATTGAGACATCTATTTGATAAACCCTCACATATCTTGATTCACAAGACCTGTATGGGCTACCACTTAAACCATGTAACGCCCCAGAACTAGAATACTGGAGAGCGGGGGCATACATAGCCAGCTACATATATTGAAATGGAATCCACCTCGTTATATGGTCACGACTGTCTAGATACATGAGGGTTTAACTATAAGCCATCAGTCTCTTATGGTCATAAACAAGCCTATTGTCTCAATCTCAAGCAAGTAATAACGGTTACAAGATGTCAGAGCACCCAATATACAATAGTAAGGTGTCTCATACATTACATATTTGGATGATCATAAAGTTAGTCGTACAAAATGTGAAGACTGGCAAGAGTTTTAGTCATACATGATCAACCCTAGGATTCGTCAATCATGTTACAGCCCGTAGGCAGACAATAAATAAAGTGCAATACGAGCTAACACGTGCTCGTCGGCTAAACGCCTCAAAAGAATATTTTTACAATAAAGTGGGAGAACAAAAAGAAAACCCACTCGTTGCCTTGGTTATGCCTGGTGGTCACCATCTGGCTGGAAGGTAGGAAGATTCTCTGGAGCTACTCCAGTATCTGGCCATGAAAACCAGCTGGATAAGATCCCAGAAAGAGCAAGTATCACAAAGGAGGCTTCACTTAATAACTAAAACCAGCAATTAGCACAAAATATAATTATATAATAAAAGACTGGTAATACATAAAATTATGACGATATACGATAAGATAACCATAGGACTATTCAGATAACCGAGTTACAAGCTTTAAATCAAAAAGACCGGGGTTGTAACCCTTCATCTGAACAAAACTTGGTTTTCCACCATTTATCGATAAAATAAAGCACAAGCAGTCAGGTCATGTTATAATCTTGTACAGGATCAGGACAAGACTAGACTGGGTTAGACTCCATCCAATCAAATACGGCCAAGCAATAAGTACGGTTTGATACTTTAACTAACTAGGGTTATCACAGGCCTAGTTACTAGCAAGATGTAATATGATATTCTAACAGCCACAAGCCTTGCAGACCATCCAGGTTATCCAGGTCGAATATCCTTTCATAAAGGGTGCAACACATGACAGTGTGCTGGAAATATGCCCTACTCGTTGGCAGGCTACAAGTCTACTTATGCGCCCAGATAACGGGATTGCCTACAGCTGGAAAATCTCTTCATGACTACTGGGTTATTCTAGTTATTAGCCTTAGTCAATTTCAGTAGGTACTCCTGACCGTGGTACTCAGGGGTCCCTGTACTAGACATGATGCAAGACAGTATTGGTTCGTTTGTACAATCACAATCGTCCACGGTGTTCAAGCCATTCATTCTTGTCATGTCATGCTAGCCGTCGCAACAGCATTCAATAGTTCCTATCAGGCTGGCTTTGTTTGCCATGAAATATAAAAAAATAGAACAATTATCGGAGGATCGGACTTTTACTTCACGTTACAAACTCGCTTGTACAAAGAAAGCCTAGGGACGAAAACCTAGGTACAGCAATCTAAGTACAATTGTTTATTTTAGATTCTGGGGGGTGATGATAGAGGCTCGGGAAGGCGACGGCAGCCCTGCCTTACTCCTTGGACGATCGGTATGCAGCCGTGGCTCCTGTGAGAAGATGGTTGGCGTTGATGAAGAAATGTTCTTCTGGCTCCTCTGTTGCTCTTCTGGCTTCTCTCTCTCTCTGTTGTATTTTCTCTCTGACGGTGTATATTTCTCCTTGTCTCTCTCTCCTCTCCTCTCTTTTTTTTTCTTTTTGTAAGGGAATGGCACCTAGCTATTTATAATAGTGGAGGGGCATCATTAGGGTTTGGCTGATTACCCATTCTCAAAGTGGCGGCGGCCTGATGCTTAATCAATCTAGACCATTCGTTTTAGGCATAGAGGATCTGGGCCATAAATCGGGATAGCACTAAATCTTTCGAATAATTAATGCTGATTGCTTTAAATCTTCATGATTGATTGTGTAGCTTGGATCTCCCACCACGTGACCTATTGGCTTGATTATGAATGATATGACCTGATCCCATTAATTATAAGGATATGGTCATTGGGATCTGGTAAATTTTTGCATCTCATAATCATCTTTGCTACCAGCTGTCATTGAATCTCGGCCACGTGTCTTGATGATGGACTCTGCCAAAGCCGCATGACATCCATGAACCGCATGAGACAGCGTCTCGGTAAAACGCATAGGTATAGTATTTGCGAGCCGCTTGGTGAGCCGCATAAGTGTAGTAATCGCGAGCCGCATGAGATGGTTTCTTGGTGAACCGCATAAGTGTAGTAATTGCGAGCCGCATGGGATAGCTTTTTGGTGAGCCGCAGGAAGATGATCCTTGCCAGCCGCATGAAGCTGTTCTTCACTGGAGCCGCATGGAAGTAGCCACGTGTCAATCTCGGATCGCATCAGAGATTTTCTCCTATTTTCCAAGAGTCTGTCATTATGGCAGGGCCATTATGATACTTTATGTCAGAGCCGTCAGCTGTCAAATCATGACAGAGTATTAAATAGGCAGACTGCTCGATGGCCAGCTGTATGAAAGGGTCTTCGTGGGTACACGTGGCATTGAGCCGCATATCTCTGTGAGCCGCATCTACTTTTGAACCACATGCGGCTGGAGGACTCTTTGAACCACAGGACTGTCCCTATGTAAGCCGCATGGACTCTCCTGTCCGAGCCGTATGAGACTAAGAGTCTTTCTGAACCGTATGGGACTGTTCCTGTATGAGCCGCATGGGGTTCTCCTGTTCTGAGCCGCATAGATCATCGTTCTGATATTTTCCATGCTTCTACAAGACCCCCTCAAAGTTTTCAATTTACAAAATTGAAATACTTTGAATAAGAAGCATGGCCTTTGTTGACCGCATAGATGGTTCAGCCGCATGGGTTTATCTGGCCGTATGAGCTGTGAGACCGCATAAACTTTTTGCCACGTGTCTTAGCCACGTGTGCAAATCTTCTGCATTAAATGCCCTTGATTCGCCGCCTCTTGGGGGAGGATCCCAAGGGTCAGTTTTGTTTTGACCGAAGCAGTTTATTCTTTTAGGCGGCGCGTAGATCGAGGCGTTTGTTTTGATTTTTCAAGCCTCCTTCACCTATAAGTAGGAGTAAGTTTATTCTTTGAGGGTTTCTTTACCTTCTCTCTTTTGCTCGAACTCTTCGTTGCCGACTTCCTCTTCGTCTTCTCCTATCAGCGATCGGCAATGGCTTCCAAGAAGACTGCTGCTGCTACGGGCAAGAAGGCCGCGTCATCTTCTGCGACGGCGAAGGGCAAGAAGGTCGCGTCTTCATCGACTACGGCGGCGAATGTGGCGGCTCCTCCGACGGCTGGCATACCTGTTTTTCACTCCAACGTTCACCCGCCTATTGCTGGTAGGACCATCAATATGAACTGCCATGGCTACGCCGCATATTTTATGCGCGAGCCTATATTCCCAAGTATGCTGTGTGTCCGACTCATATTCGGACCGCATGGGATGTGACCCAGGCCTGAGCCGCATGAAAGTTGTTTGCATAACTACTTCATCATCAGGGCCGCATAAGCCCATCTGGGCCGCATGAGCTCTTTCAAACTGAGCCGTATAAGCATATTTCAAACTGAACCGCATAAGATTATTTGAACTGGACCGCATAAGCTCATCCGCGCTGGACCGCATAAGCCTGTTTCGAGCCGAATCATATAAGCTTATTCGAATCGGACCATATCCACATATGCTCCTTTTGAATCGCATAAGCTCATTCGCACTGAGCCGCATAAGTTCCTTTCGAGCCGAACCGTATAAGCTTATTCGAACTGAACCGTATGGAATCTTTCAAATTGAGCCGCATAAGCTCATTCGGACTGACCTGTATGAACTCTTTTAAACTGAGCCGCATGAGGCTGTACTGAGCTAAGCCGCATAAGCATCACATAGTTTTGTGTTTCCGCTATCTTTTTGATTTGTTTCTTTTGCTTTTTTCCTCAGTGAATATGCCAATAAATCCTGCGGGGGAACTTATAGTGGGTTCAAATCAATTCGCCCTGGCCGTGCGTCTTGACGACTTAATTAAGCATGTGTTGAATCAATTCCCTGATGATGAGCCTTCGGAGAGGTTGAATGCCATCGAGAATCAGACCCTCCATTACCTCCGTTCCATGATGAATACTGGGAAGCTGGATGGAAAATACCTGAAGCCTTCGTTCCTTTTTGGAGATGCTTTAATCATAAAGAATCCCCAAGTTTTAGAGATTTCCGAGAACTGGGATTTTTCTTTGGATGGGGTGGCAATCCATATTCCTCTCATGGAACGTCATTATCCTTTGTCGTGGTTCAATATGGTGTTGCTGGACAGGAAGATGGTGTGTAACTTAACTCCTACTCAATCAGGGATATTGATGGGCAACATCTATTATAACCCGAACATGCGGTCAGCGTATGCGGGTAAGGATTCCGTCCTCCGGTACATGATGGGTCTGGCCCCGGGCTCTTTCATGAATGTATACGGTCCCAACTTCACATTTACTCAAGCTGATACCTTCCTGAATTGACTTGTTCGTAAGAAATCTTATCCCGTTGGTAGGCTGGCATTATCGAACTGGATAAACCCCACTTCTACGTGGGCCTAGTTGACCACTTAGGTTCTGCAGACCTACAAAACATTCTTGCGGAAGGTGGGACTTTACCATGCCATTCGGGGCACTTGTCACGGGCTTCCTATCAATAAGCCACTGTTCGTGGCGCTCTTGGAGATGTATAGCCGGCGAACGGGGACGTTTTTTGCACCCGGAGGGGAGTTGGGGCTTGCTCTCCATGAGATGTATACTGTCTCCAAACTTCCGTGGGGGAATGAGCCTTTCGAGGTGTATACCCCATCGAATGAGGAATTTGAGGACTTGAACCGACGACTCCCAGGTTCTGTTGCGGTGTATCGGGAGTTGATGTGCCACCATAGTGCTTGTCATCAGATGGCTATAAAAACGGTGGATAGCTCCGAGGGGACCGCTCCCCACACCATATCCTGGATTAATTATCTTTTTAAAGTTGACCCTTCAGGCAAAATTACTCCTCGAACCCCTCGAACGCATGGAGAGATAAGAGATCTGATGTCAAGCGTCAAGAAGTCGCAATCCAAGAGCGACATATTCGGGAGTCAAACTGACTCTCTTAGATATTTTTACTACGGGACCACATAGATGTCAGAGAAGGCGCTCCTGGCTGGATTTTTAATGATATGGCTGCAAAATTGCGTAGTCTCGGAAGGAGCGGGTTCTATCGAGAGAATCGGTCGTCATTTTATTCTCTCTGCCATTAAACTTGTATTTGGAGTTAGTCTGGCCCTTCTTCCTGCTATGGTGTGTAGCATACACCATGGTCTTCGAACCTTTTCGTCCAAGGTTATTACGCGCAAGAAGACGTTGGATTTTGAGCGCGTAGAACTGCCTTTCCACTATTTGATGGGGTAGTTGGCAATGCACTACAAGTCTTTGATGGGACCTGGCATAGCGGAAGATGCTACAGATGAAGACACTTTCCTTTTCAAATACCATCGTCGGTCTTGGGAATACAACACTATGCCATCTTGTCGGAAGGCGCTGGCGAGGGTGGATGGGTGTGACTTTTTTGTGTCTGTTCCTCCCTTTTCTGATGAGGAAGTGAGGAAGGTACATCTCGATGGTACCGGGACTTCTCACTTTTTGTCTCCGGATATGCTCACCTGGTTGCAAAACATCCGCCTCGCGCATCTGGTTTATCGTAACCGCGATAATGTGTACTTGGAGCCTTACCTACTGAGTAGGTTTTCCCGCCAATTTGGTTATAGCCAGTTATTCCTTGATTGCCCCAACCCTAGTTTGGGCTTTGAAGGTAGCGTTCTTGATGGTGTCAGGGCGTGGAATTATTATGACGCTTATCATACTCGGGCCAGCTTCTCGGACCCTGATGCTAAGGCACCGAGGGAAATTTTATACGTGGCTGCTTTATATCACGTTATGGCGAACAAGCCTCCTGTTAGTTTTGATCCGAGTACCAGTTTCATCGTGGGTACCGGTTTAGAGGAGAAGCCCAAGGGGGCTAAGGCTAGAAAGCAACTAGCGCTCCAGATTTCCCTCCCTGAATTAGAACCTTCCGAGTCGGCTGAGGAGGAGGATGATCATGATAGCGAAGACTCCCTTTCTGGTGGGGGTGAAGAAGTAGCGGATCAACCGCTTCCCACACCCGATGAACCAGCGGAAGATCCGTTGCTTACTACACAAGAGGAAGTAGTGAGAGAAGAACAGTCTTCAGTTGTATCTGGTTCTTCGCGTAAACGAGTTAGACACGAATCTTCTGACAGTAGAGCGACCTTTTCCGTGAAGAGAGCTGCCGTTAGGTCTCGTGGATTACTTATTACCGAGAGAGGTGAAGGTACAAACGCTATTCCGGATGTAAGACCAAGTAGGAGCCATCTTTTTGTTGTAGTTTTCTTTTCTCTCGGAGATATGACTTAATCACTTTTCTTTATAGGTGTCCGATGAACCGGCCTCTCCTGAATCGTCTACCACCCCTGAAGTTGATCCGGACCTTGCTGCTTTGATTAGCGACATGTGTACCACGGTCCTTTCTGTGGGGGCTCTCTCAACGACGGCTGGGAGCTCCCAGGTTGCTGAGATCTCGGCCCGGGATGATAAAGGTTTCCTTGGGCCTGTCTCCGAGACCGCTGAACTTCAGCAAGGCGATGCCGATCTCGGTGCATCTCCTCCCGAGGATGCAAGGGTGGAGGAGTCTATTATACCTGACTCAGAGACTGTTGGTGAAGAGGCTGCGGTGGCTGCAGGCGAACCTCGGACTCCACACTCCACAACTGGTAAGATAAGCAAGATATTGACTAGTGAGGGGGCTTATTTGCTCTATCAACATATCCTCCGGGTCAAATCAATTCATGGTTGCCTTGGCCCTGCAGGTCCTGACCCTTTACTTCCCGCTGTGGATGTTCTTGGGGAAGGCTCGGCCTGCCGTGATCTGGAAAAAAGGAGCGTTCCCTCTCCTCATGTAGTGGGGCCTCCCGCCAGCCCCGGGCAGATAGGAATGGAGCTGGCGATGGTCTCCACCTCATCCTCTGCAGATTATACGGCTCCGGAGACTGACCTCTCGACCCTACCGAGCATTCAAATTCTGCGAGCTGCCGAAGAGGAGTTGGCCGCTGTTCAAGCGTCCTTCCGTGCGGAGCTGGTTTCTCTGGTGGCAGGAGCGGCAGATTCTGTTAAGTCTTCTTCAGTGTTGTCGGCTACACTCCCGTTGACACCGACTTCTTCGGAAGCTCTGGACGAGGTGACGCAAGATATGGTTGATAGCTTCTATCGCCACTTGAAGAGGGGTATAGATGCTGCTGTAGAATGGGGGACCCCGTTTACTCTGTCTCTGCGGTGTGCTCGGGGCCAGATTGCGACCTTGAAGTCCCTTCCGGGCGGGATGGGGTTGGCTGCAGTCCTGGAGCCTAAGTTGGTGGAGGCTGATCAGCTTGTGACCCAATTGCTGGCGACACGGCAGGCGGGATTGCCTGCTGCGATTGATCGGGAGCGGGGCTTCCTAGTTGCTGCTCGGGATAGGATTAAGCTTGCTCGGAATACTGCCGGGCCAGTTGTGCGGGAAGACCTTGACAAGTTTTCTGCTTCGTATGACAGACTGGGTCGTCGAAGTCAGGCTTGTCGGGCTCGGGAAGAGTCTGCTTCTCCTAGAATTGCTGATACGAAGGAGCGGATTCTCGCACTCCAGAGGGAATTGACCTTCTTAGAGTCAGAGCTGGATGCTGCCCGTGCGGAACAGGAGTCGATCGTTCGGGAGGCCGAGAAATTTTCCCGATCTTCTGCTAACCTGGAGCGGGCTTTTAAGAGATTTGAGGATAACTGGCAAGCCCATGCTCAACTGGTGGACGAGGCGGTGCTGAACCAAGAGGCAGAACGTCGAGCTACCCAGAGGTTTGAGCGGTCGGTTGCCTTGCTGATGGATCATCTCAGGGCGTTATGTGCCCCAGAGCAGTGATCGGTTTTCTATTTTCTTTTGCTTTTCTTTTTTTTTCTTTTCTTTTTGTAAGGGATGTGATCCCAAATGATGTAGCACTTAGAATTTCGAATAAATGAACATGTTTCAACTCATCTTCTCCTTCTTGTACTTGTGGTGTTCGTGGAGCTGGACTTGCTGGGGGATTATTTGTGGACCTGTTATCCTAGGCGTACCTTGGTTTTAGATATGGATAACAATTTTGGACATGATGTCCGGAACAGCCGTAGCAAAGTGGTCATGGATGTTCATGGTGTTAGGAAAAAAGAATGTCGTAGAGCAGCTGGGCTCCCGGGGCATGGTGAGGTGGTGGATTTATGCTAAGAAGCTTAGCAAAGGAATATTTATGGACCTATTATCCTTGGCGTACCCTGGTCTAGGGTACGGATAATAGGATAAAAGGAAACCAACATACTTGCTCAGAGGTTATGAGGACATGGCAAACATGAGGGTTTTATCGTAGAATCTTCCTGCTTAGAGGTAATAAGAACATGGCAGGGGAGACTTCACGAAAGATATTCGTGGTCAATAGCGGACATTTGTAGTCAACAGAGGACATTTGTGGACCTATTATCCTTGTCGTACTCCGGTTGTGGGTACAGATAATAGGTTGAAAGGAGACCGACATACTTGCTCAGAGGTAATGTGGACATGGCAAGCATGAAGGTTTCTTCGACGGAGCCTTCCCACTCAGAGGTAATGAGGACATGGCAGGAGTGGGCTCAATGAAGAGGGGGTATATAGAACGACTCAGAGGTCGGAGAACGTGGAGGTTCTATGCGAGGGGGTGGTTTGTTTTTGATGGAAGTGAAAACGACTCAGAGGTAATGAGGACATGGCCGTTTCGGAGATTTGTGGATCGATTACCCTTTTTGTGCACTGGAAGCGCGGGTAGTGGACCACGAGGGAGGATCTCTCCCAGGAAGAAAGTTCAGAGGTATAATAATACGTGACTTACTATCTGAAAGAGTGACCGAAATGTGAGTTCAGAGGCACCAGCGGGTACATAACTCGGTAATTTAGAATATTGAGAAAGCGTGATTTCAGCGGCACCAGCGGGTGCATGACTCGATAATTTGAAATGTTGTGGATGTGAGTTCAGCGATACCAGCGGGTACATGACTCAAAGATCTTGGAGAGAATGTCGTTTAGACATAATACTTCTTCAGGAACTTGCCGTTGACGGGCAACATGAGCAAGTCTCCATTTTGCTTTACGAGGCGGTAAGCACCGTTGGAGAATACTGTCTCAATGATAAATGGGCCTTCCCACTTTGGCTGGAATTTGCCGACGGTCTTGTGAGTCATGACCATCGGCCTCCGGACTGCCAAGACGAGATCGCCCACCTGGAATGTTTCTATTTTGACATTCTTGTTGAAAGCCCCAGAGATGCGTGCTTGGTATAGCTCAATTCGTTGCTGAGCTAAGAGGCTCTTTTCATCTAGTGCCTCCAATTCCTGTAGGCGACGCTGGTGGTTGTCGTCGGTTGTCAATTGATGTGTGAGGGCGACACGTAGTGAGGGGATCTGGGTCTCCAATGGAAGGACTGCCTCACTCCCGTATACCAGAAAGAATGGTGTATTCCCGGTGGCTGTTCGGACCGTGGTACGATAAGCCCATAAGCATTCGCCGAGCTTCTCGTTACAGTCACGTTTGTTGGAGGAGACAAACTTCTTAAGGAGTTTGATGATTGTTTTGTTGAATGCCTCTGCCAACCCTTTCGCTGCCGGGTTGTATGGTGTCGAAGCGACATTCTGAATACGGTGCTTATCGCAGAACCGATAGAATGCGTGGCTTGCAAACTGTGGACCGTTATCATGGATGATCCTTCGTGGTAGTCCGAAGCGGTAGATGACGTGATGCTTAAGAAAGCTGATCACATTTGAAGTCTTAACTTCTGCGAGTGGGACGGCCTCCGCCCATTTGGAGAAGTAATCAGTGATCGCAAGTATGAAACGATGTCCTCGGGAGGAAGGTGGGGTGATTGGACCGATGATATCCATTCCCCATGCCTCGAATGGCCAGGATACCACTGTTGGATATAGAAACTCAGATGGTTGGTGAATGAAGTCTGCGTAGATTTGGCAGGCTTTGCACTTTCTAGCATAATCTATCGCATCTGCCACCATCGTGGGCCAATAGTAGCCCATTCGTCGAAGGCGGTCTTGCAATTTAGGACCAAGATGGTGGGCCCCGCAGACACCGTCGTGAGCTTCTCGTACGGCTTCTTTGGCTTCTGCGTTTGACAGACACCGAAGCAGTAATCCATCGTAAGAGCGGCGATACAGCATTTTCGTCTCTGTATCGTAGAAGAATCTGAGAGAACGCCGTCTGATGGAAGTGGCTTCCTTTGGGTTCTCGGGCAGGATGTCGTAGATGACGAAGTCGATGAATGGTTGTCTCCAGTCTGGGGCGTCATCGATCGTCTGTGCGGAATCACTCGCCACGAATTGCACATTATTTTTGGAACAGACCAGTTCGTAGCCTATCACATCCACTGATTGACCAGTTTGGTTTGTCCCCAGCAGAGTCGCCATCGTGTTTGCCATAAAATATAAAAGAACAGAACAATTATCGGAGGACCGGACTTTTACTTCACGTTACAAACTCGCTTGTACAAAGAAAGCCTAGGGATGAAAACGTAGGTACAGCAATCTAAGTACAATCGTTTATTTTAGATTCTGGAAGGTGACGATAGAGGCTCGGGAAGGCGACGGCAGCCCTGCCTTACTCCTTGGACGATCGATATGCAGCCTTGGCTCTTGTGAGAAGATGGTTGGCGTTGATGAAGAAATGTTCTTCTGGCTCCTCTGTTGCTCTTCTGGCTTCTCTCTCTCTCTCTCTGTTGTATTTTCTCTCTGACGGTGTATATTTCTCCTTGTCTCTCTCTCCTCTCCTCTTTTTTTTTCTTTTTGCAAGGGAATGGCACCCAGCTATTTATAATAGTGGAGGGGCATCATTAGGGTTTGGCTGATTACCCATTTTCAAAGTGGCGGCGGCCTGATGCTTAATCAATCTAGACCATTCATTTTAGGCGTGAAGGATCTGGGCCATAAATGGGGATAGCACTAAATCTTTCGAATAATTAATACTGATTGCTTTAAATCTTCATGATTGATTGTGTAGCTTGGATCTCCCACCACGTGTCCCATTGGGTTGATTATGAATGATATGACTTGATCCCATTAATTATGAAGATATGGTCATTGGGATCTGGTAAATCTTTGCTCATAATCATCTTTGCTACCAGCTGTCATTGAATCTCTGCCACGTGTCTTGATGATGGACTCTGCCAAAGCCGCATGACATCTATGAACCGCATGAGACAGCGTCTCGGTAAACCGCATAGGTATAGTATTTGCGAGCCGCTTGGTGAGCCGCATAAGTGTAGTAATCGCGAGCCGCATGAGATGGTTTCTTGGTGAACCGCATAAGTGTAGTAATTGCGAGCCGCATGGGATGGCTTTTTGGTGAGCCGCAGGAAGACGATCCTTGCCAGCCGCATGAAGCTGTTCTTCATTGAAGCCGCATGGGAGTAGCCACGTGTCAATCTCGGATCGCATCAGAGATTTTCTCCTATTTCCCAAGAGTCTGTCATTATGGCAGGGCCATTATGATACTTTATGTCAGAGCCGTCAGCTGTCAAATCATGACAGAGCATTAAATAGGCAGACTGCTCGATGGCCATCTGTGTGAAGGGGTCTTCGTGGGTACACGTGGCATTGAGCCGCATATCTCTGTGAGCCGCATGTACTTTTGAACCACATGCGGCTGGAGGACTCTTTGAACCGCAGGACTGTCCCTATGTAAGCCGCATGGACTCTCCTGTCCGAGCCGCATGAGACTAAGAGTCTCTCTGAACCGCACGGGACTGCTCTTGTATGAGCCGCATGGGGTTCTCCTGTTCTGAGCCGCATAGATCATCGTTCTGATATTTTCCATGCTTCTACCGGCTTGTTATGTCTTGTCATGTCATGTCTTGTCATGTCATGTCAATTCACTTGTTATACCGTGCTATGTACAATTATCAGTCCAGTCATGCCAATCAATTTGTGAATATCAAATTCATGACAAAAAGGCGTAAGAATATAAAAGGGCAACGGGACATGCCATAGGGACTCAAAGTCTCTACGCAAGCAAGAGTACGCTAGGCCAAATAGACCCCAAGCGTAAAACAGCTCTACGCGGACAAGACCTAAGGATAGGTAGCTCTACGCGAGCAAGAGTGCATGCAAGCAGGATTCTACGCGAGCAAGCGCTCTACGCATAGCAAGCACCCTATGAAAGCAGAACTTTACGCGCACGAGCACCCAAGTGAAACTTTACGCACGCAAGGCTCTACGCGAGCAAGGGAGAGTCTACGCGAGCGATGCTCTACGCACGGGACAGTCTAAGCTAGCGTAACTCGATATGGCAGGAGAATACGTGAGCGTGAGTCTACGCGAACGGAAAGTCCCCTGCGTAGAGTTCAAGTAAACTCGGCGTAGAAGGATTACGCTGGCACGCAATGTGTGTGCGTAAAAAGGGAATACTACGCGAACACGTAAAAACGTGTGCGTAAAGGGGTAAATGATACGCTGGCACGTAAAACGTGGGTGTAAAACTTAATACTACGCTAGCACGTAAGAACGTGTGCGTAAAAACTTCATCTTCTCCCCAAGGCCGGTATAAGCAGGCGTAAAAGCTCAAGAGCTCAAGAAAAGCCCTATCTCGGTCAAGTCTCGATAAAATCCAACCATTCCAAAACCAAACTTGCGTAACATCAAAATACCTTCTACATAGAACTCTTAGTTTTCGAAAACAAGCCAGTTTAGTAGATCAAACCATTAAAATAAAAGAATGCTAAAACCTAGATCTACACAAATCCATGCATCAAAATGAGAAAAGCCAAGTTCTAAAGTAGTTTAAAATCAGGCAAGAAAGCTAAATGATCCATAAAAGCATGGTGTTCTCTTGTGATACCAAGTTGCACTTGCCTACGGTGGTGTGGGTAGAGAAGGAGATGAGGAAGAAGAAGAGAAGAGGAGTAAATGAGTAATGAATGAAGAGAGAATGGTGGTTGGATTAATAAATGAGGGATGGTGGTAGGTAGGGGTTTATATATCAACCCAAACCGAGCCCAACCAAGCCGAACCCAACCGAACCCAATACAGGCCAAGGCTAGGATAAACCACATGAACCAGGAAATGCTAACTAAACCATGCCAATGCAATACCCAAGACTAGTCAATCAAGACAAGTCGATCCAGGATGATCCCAAAATAAACCAAGGCAAGATTAAACCAGGATTAAGCTAAACAAGACAAGTCTAATTACGGGTCGGGATTCCGTATACGTATACCAAAATACGTAATATGAACTACGGGCGTTACAAGTCGTCCGGCGGGATATATCTTCATTCTGAATTTGAACAAACTCATCCTTCTAACTATTTAAAAGATCCAATTGGCTTGTAGCAGCCTGGTGTAGTTGGGTTTCTTCTTCTGTATGCTGCTTAGCCGTCTTGAGCCGTTCTTGAAGCTGAGTAATTTTAGCTTCCAGATCAAGGACTTCTTTTTCTTTCTCTGTAGCTGCAGTTTTATGACTGTCACGCCCCAGAACTAGAATACTGGAGAGCGGAGACAGACATAGCCAGCTACGTATATTGAAATGGATTCCATCTCGCTATACGGTCACGGCTGTCTAGATACATGAGGGTTTACTACAAGCCAACAGTCTCCTATGGTCATGAACAAGCCTAGTGTCTCAATCACAAGCAAGTAAGTAAATGTTACAAGATGTATGATCATTAAATATACAATAATAAGGCGTCCCAAATATTACATATTCAGCTGATCATGAAGCTAGTCGTTACAAAAAGTGAGGACTAGCAAGAGTTTAGTCATACATGATCAACCCTAGGATCTGTCAATCATGTTACAGCCCGTAGGCAGACAGTAAGTAAATACAATCGAGCTAAACAGGTGCTCGTCGGCTAAACGCCTCAAAAGAATATTTTTACAATAAAGTGGGAGAGCAAAAATAAACCCACTCGTTGCCCGGGTTACGTCTGGTGTTCACCATCGAGCTGGAAAAGTGGTGGATCCTCTGGAGCTGCTCCGAAATCTGGCCATACAAAACCAGCTGCGTCAGATCCCAGAAAGAGCAAGTGCCACAAAGGAAGCTTCACTTAGGAACTAAAACCAGCAATCAGCACAAGATATAAATAAAAGTAAGAACTGGAAATAAAGAAAACACATCAGGATGATATACGACGAGATAACCATGGAACTATTCAGATTACCAGGTTACAACCCGTAAACCAAACAAGGACCGGGGTTGTAACCCTTCGTCTGAACAGAACTTGGAATTCTCACCATTTATCGGTAAAATAAATACAGGCATTCTGGTCATGCAGTAGTCTGGAACAGGATCAGGACAAGGCTAGACAGGTTAGACTCCATTCAATCATATCACGGCCAAGCAAGAATTACGGCTTAATACTTTAACTAACTCGGGTTATCACAGGCCTAATTACTAGCAAGATGCAGTGAGATTACTCCACAGCCACAAGCCCTGCAGACCATCCAGGTTACCCAGGTCGAAATTAGGGGTTGAATTCAGGTGGGTACACCGTCCAGGAAATGCATGTACCCTTAGGTAGCTTGAAGGGTGCAACACATGACAGTGTGCTGAAAATGTGCCCTACTCGACGGCAGGCTACAGATCCCAGGCGTGCCCAGGTAACGGGATTGCCTGTAGCTGGGGAAATCTTTTCATGACTAATGTATTAATCTAGTTATTAGTCCTTAGTTCATTTCAATAGGTACTCCTGACCGTGGTACTCAGGAGTCCCTTCCTAGACATGATGCAAGACAGGACTGGTTTATTTGTACAAGCACAATCGCCCACGGTGTCCATGTAATTTATACAGGTCATGTCATGTCAGGTAGCCGTCACAACAGCTTCTCAAGATATATCATGTCAGGTTATCATGTCAAGTGTACTTGTCAGGAGTGCGCCACGGCGGGCCACTATTATGTCATGTCAGGTTTTCTTGTCAAGAGTGCACCACTACGGGTCACTATCAGGTCATGTCAGGTATCATTTCCAAACATATTAAACAAATCCATGATTATCAAGTTTACGACAAAAGGCGTAAGGATATAAAATGGACGTAAAATATCTAATAAAATATCAATATTCAGGGCTATAGAAGAGCCATACGGCTAAGGCATATGCGGCCAGGAATGATCACATACGGCTGGAAGAGAACAGCCCATGCGGCTGAAGGGAATCAGGGTCTATGCGGGTCAGGATCAGTCAGTCATGCGGCTGAGAGGACTCGGGTCCTCATACGGCAGCAGGAGACTGCGGTCTATGCGGCTCGCGAGTATTGGAGTTCATGCGGCTCGGATGGGCGAAGTCCCATGCGGCAGCAGAGAGTAATGCCTATGCGGCTGGGAGCAAAGGTGCATATGCGGTTCGGGAAGAAGGACCCCATGCGGCTAGAAGTACAAGAGCCTCATGCGGCCGAACTAAATACTTGCCGCATGAACTTGTCATGCGGTCAAGTCCAGTTGATAGTGCATACGGTTTCGAAGCTGACTTGCCGCATGAATATTCATGCGGTCAAGTGCTATCATGCGGCTCGGAACTGTGCTTCTTCTCCAAATTTCTGAGAAGAAGTACACCATAAGCCATAGCTTCCAAGCTGCATAACTCTATCATCCGGAGCCCAAATCCGAACTTCCATAGGTCAAAATAGGGTAGAACAAAATTCTCTACAACATGGAACCATCAAAACACAGAAATAAAAAGATTAAGTAGATCAAAACCCAAGAAATCCGAAAATAAAGTAAACTTAGATCTAGAAGAATCTAGCCATGGAAAGTGAAAATGCCAAGTTCTAAAGTAAGTTAAAATGCTGTAAGGAAGAGAATGAAGCAATAAAATTAGAGTTCCTCCATGAAGCAAGTTGCACTTGCCTAGACCTCTCTCTTCTCTCTCTGGTAGGTAAGAAGTAATGAGGAAGAAGAAGATGAGATTAATGAAGAGAGAGAAAAGAATGGGCTAATAAATACAAATGGTGGTGGTAGGTAGGGGGTTCATCCAAGGGTTCATCATGAACCCAAGCAAAACCAAGCCAGGCCGAACCAACCAACCCGAACCAGGAATAGACCAAGCCAAGAAGGAAATGCCAAGCCAGGAAATCATGCAATAAAATACATACACGTATTCCAAGAATACGTGATACGAACCACAGGCATTACAATGACACTCAAAATTGGAGGCTGTTTCAGCAATCTGGGTGTTCATCTCTGCCGAGCGTCGAGAGAAAGCTACCAGAAAGGATTCAAAATTAGCCTTATTCATTTCAGCTTCACGAGCCATGGGGTCACATTCGGCATCCATAAGCTGTTAAATATTCCTTCTTTGAAGATCCTTGTAGACTTTAATGGATTCATCCAGCCATCCAAAACATATTCCAGATAGGTTGCCAGATCTTGGTCTCCAATAACACGAATACCTTCGATTATATAGGACGAGGGGTTTCTGACTATTAAAAAAGGAACATCATACCTTTCCATCACCCTTTGAACCAAAGGCCTCAGAGATGTGTAGAAGGCATTTATGAAAGAAGCCACAACAAATTTGTTTGTCGCTATGGCGCCTGGAGTGGCCACTACTTCCCTCCGAGCTTCTATTACTGCAGCAGTTGGAAGTACTTTAGATTGTGCATCAGAAGACCCGAATTTAGGCATCTGGGATGACTCCCTTCTCCTACATGAGTTCCTCTGTCCAAAGGAGCCATGGTCGAGCTATTCGTTCCCACAGGTCCTTCTACGATCAATATACACCATTGTTAAAATATTATCAGAGGAATTAGGATAAATGAAAATCAGAAATTTACCTGAACCTGGTAGCACATATGGTGTTTCACGAGGCATGGCTGCTTCTATACGAAGTCTTGACATTGTGTTCTCAGACACTGCTGCTTGGCTGCTTCCAGCTTCCGAGCCTCCCGATAAAAAGTGACTGCTTACAGCCACTGACTCTGCTTGGAGGGGGAGGATGATTGTGTTTGTCTCCTTATTCTTTGGGGTTTGATCTTCAGGGGTTTCAATCCCTATGGTATCAGCTTTAGGATTCTCAACAATCCTAGCTGCTTCAGAAGCTCCAGGTTCATCTTCATGAACCTCTTCAGGAGTTTTGGGTTCATCAGTTCTCTAGCATGAGTGTCTTTCATTATCAATGGGGTGTTTTTCACCTGCAATAGTGGTCTGGCCCTCTTCGGTCGGTCCTTCTTCGTTCGGTATAACTTTTATTGCAGCTTGATCACCTTCAGTATCAATGGTGAGATCATCTTTATTTGATAAATCTTCAAAATCACAGACTTTGAGAGCCGCTATCATTTCTCGATTCTCCTGAGAATGAGTAGGAGTTTGGGCTATAGAAGGGACAATAACATCAGGATTAGGCAATTCCTCCTCAGGAAGTGTAGTCTTTGGAACTCTTGGAGTTGGAGATGACATCATAATTTTTACGGTAGCCAAAATAGTTACAGGAATAGTCATGACCGGAGCCGGAACGGTAACCTCTACAGATGAAAAAGAACAATATCAAATTTTAGTTAGACATGATTATACGAAAATAATATTAAAAACTACCTTTTTGAAGTGGCAAATCTTGTTGCGAAGGTAGCGGTGTCTCTGGTTCAGATAGAGTGGATGAAGAGCCAACTCTTGGATGATCTCCTCTACTTACTAGCAACTTCCTTCTAGGCTTTCGATGCAGGGGTGCTATTGGTTCTTCTTCGCGTATTTCTTCTTGAATGGCTCCGCTTTGCTTCAGAACCGATGAAGGATTCGTCTCACCCATTTTAAGAGACGTTCCAGTAGTCATATGTTTTGACTGGGATCGTGTTATCCTGGTGGTAGCTAGTTCAGTTACGGCCACTACGGCCCTCCTCTTCTTCTTCTATGCAGCTTGGAGTGAAGAAGGGAGATCATCATGAGTTAATGATTCTCCAGCCCTCTTTTTTTGCCAAGACCTTTGGCAGGAGATTTGTCTTTTTGTACCTTTAATGGCACGTCTAGTGGATCAGTCGCTTCATCAGCAAATCCTATAAGGGAAGCCTCTAACGGGTCGTCGGCCGGATCCTAATTTTCAGCATCTCTGAATGACAATGTTGTACGAACCCCAGCCTTTGTACGTTTGTTGAAGCTGTAGGACAGATTAAATTTCTCGACGAAAGTATTTTGTTGAAGTATAGAAGTTCTTGTATGTGTACAACATACGTGGACCTGTCTGGGTAGGGACATTTAGCCTGGAGAATATTGTTTTTCTGCCCCGAGCGTTGTAGTATTTCCACGCCCTGGTTCCATCAATCAAATAATACCGGACACTTAGGCAAGTTATGGCGTTCCCCATATGCAATTGATCATAGCCGAACTGTCGGGCAAATCGGCTTGGTAGATATGGTTCCAAGAATCACTCATCTTCAAATCGAAACACCAAGTGAGATGGCCGAATTGACTTCAACCACTCAAAGGTAGATGGAATCAGATGGAGCGATGTGGCTTCCAATTCTATAAGATTGGAAGGAACATGTTCATACTGTTAGGGTTATATACTAAAAGCATCACTTTTGAAGTAACCTTATTTCCTTAAATTTTGAATGAGAATCATATGGACAAATGTTTGCATATTGTATTTGTTGCAAGTGTTAATGCAAATGTCTGATATTCTATATTATAGATAATATGGTGTGTGGTGTCACACAGAAGATAATATTATCAGTTCCCTATGGAGTATATAAATAGTTCACAACCTAGATGGACTTGGACAATCTATTGGAAAGGTTGTAGTGTAATCTGGTATTAGTCTATCTTGACTATAGGTTTACACTAGTACACTTTGTGTGTATTGAACAGGACCACTTGAGGTTGTTCTCTTTATACTGACTACATAAGAGAACAAACACCTCTGTTATTATGGATGCTTATGCTCTTAATCCGGATATAATAACGGACATGTATATGCAGTGTGCATTACTTTAACTCATAAAAGAGTGAGATTCATTATGGATCAATAACCTCTATGAATTGGGTAATAACATTGTATGTATGATGGGATGTTGATTATAAATGGAATCCATGTCCCGATACATCGGGTTGATGATGTCCCCTTAAGAAGCTCATAAAGATTGTCATGTAAACCCTGCAGGTGGATTATATCCGACATGACAAATAAAGTTAAGCGGTACTACTTAAGGATAAAAGATGTCGAATCAATATAGTTGTCAGTAACTTAATTTGATCGACGGACATACGGTATCTTAACATGGGGAGCCAAACGAGTATATAATAAAAGGAGTCCACAAACATAATTTGGGATTCGGGAGGTAGTGCAATAATAGCTCATTAGTGGACCAAGCTATTGTTAATGGGCCTGAATTCTATGTTCGGGCTGAACACGGGATATCCAGAGCCGTTAGGAGGCCTAACCATAATTTCTCCTCATGGTCCCTGCCGTAGCCTATATATATCCTCTATTCTCTGGCCGCCAGATGACTGATCAGAAATCAAATACTTTAGCTAAATTCATGATTCACGTAACGAGAGAAAGAGAGGGCTGCCAAGGAGAAGAAAAGGTTGGGAGATCGTCGCCCACACGACGTCCAACTCGAGGACGGAATACGTGCAGAAGATCTTGGGGTTGTCCGCTCGAAATTGCCAGGAATTATTATCTCCTTTCCGCCGCAGGTATAATTCGTGAACCCTAGTTTCCGCCTATGAAGGGTTAGAACACGTATTAGATCTGTTTAACTTTTTATCGATCAATACGCACACCAAAGGAAGGGTCCTGGGAATCCCCAGTTCCATTAATTGGTATCAGAGCTACTTTGGATCTACTTATTGATTGATATGTCCATGTTGTCCAATAAAACCTGTGCTGTGTAATGGTCGGTAGATGTAGATCTGTTCTAACTCGATTTTACAGGCATCATAGATCCAACTATTATGGTCCAATGCATATTTTTTATTGTGTTGTTTAAACCACGAACATGTCGTGGATGTTGTTGTTGCTGTGGATGTAATTTAAATCACGAGGGTTGATCGTGCTTATTATTTTAATTTTTCAATCTAGATTATGTGTGAACTCCTTCGGGAGGCATAGGATTGATGTAATTTTAATTATTTCTGATCAATCGTGATGGTATTGGTGGCTATTTTTGACGCCGGACGAGATGCTGGTTTTAAGCAGTCCAGAGGCAAACAGATGATTTTTTATGAAGGAATCGACAGCCAAAACCTAAAAAAATCGTAGATCTGCGCAGCGCCAGATTTTGGATTCGGATAGTTAAGGACGGAGCAGCAACGATGACCATAATAGTTGGATATTTTCTCTTATTTTTGTCATTTTATTTTTTCTGATTATGCATGTTTATTATTGTGTGGATATTTTTTTTAAAAAACAAAACCTACATTAATAATGGACAACATGGACATAATATCAACTAGTAGAAAAACCCTCATTGTTAAATAACTAAGTGGGAAAGGATATTTATTTAGTATAAATCCTATGGTTCTATTACTGGTTTGTAGGTGATGTAATTATACTTGCGCGTTGGCTTTAGTGCTTTCCTCTATATCGGATGAGTATAATTATGGATCACCAGTACAAACTTCCTTAGGCATAATTGTAGAAAGTTACCTAGTATGTGTTCACTTCTCTATCTGAAGGAACTTATTACAAGGTAATGGACTTAGTATTAAGTAATGGAATACACTTAGATACAAATAATGGTATCCTCCCCATCGGAGTCACTGCTATTATTTGTATGACCAGAGCAAGACCAGCATATTAATTTTATTTGTTATAAAGTTATGTTGACATGATAGTAAAATTAATAAGAAAAACCTACTTGAACAAAGTTGAATTTGTATACGTCCACATTATCGTGGCATGCTAAATTCATGGTGTTCAAGGTGTTGGTGAATTTCTTATTATTGTTTTGAGGGAATCAATATTTAGTTAATTCAAAAAGTTTTTTTGCCCTACATAATTTTATTTATGTGATTCTCAGGATTTTAAAAATGGGTTCTTTCAGTCCACTTATGGTGATTCTTAAAGAAAACAAACTTACTGGACCTAATTTTATTTGCCTGGAAATATAATTTGGATATTGTTCTGACTGTTGAGGAGTACAAATATGTACCTGTTGAGGAATGCCCACCTAAGCCTGATGCTAACTCTGATAAAGAGGTCAAAGCGGCTTATAAGAAGTAAAAAAAGGCAGATGAGATGGCGTGGTATTACATTCTGGCATCTATGTCAAATGTACTGCAACATCAGCATCAGGCCATAGCCACAGCTTATGACATGATGTATAACCTCAAGGAACTCTTCGGATATCAGAGTAGAGCAGCTAGGCAGTTTGCTATAAAATGTTTGATGAATACAAAAAAGGCTGAGGGTACACCAGTAAGGGATCATGTTCTCAAGATGATGGGTCATCTGAATGAGATGGAGATCCTTGGTGCTAAAATCGATAGGGAATCCCAGGTCGATATCATTCTCGGAACTCTGCCTAAAAGTTTTGACAATTTCTGCCTTAATTACAATATGAACAAAAGGTTGTATAGTTTGGCAGAACTTACAAAAGAACTACAGGATGCTGAATATCTCTTTAGGCAGAGTGGTCATGTTTTTGTTTCTGAAAAAGCTTCTACTTCTAAGCTAAAAGGCGGTAAGAAGAAGAATCACATTCAAAAACAGGCAAGCTCAGCAAAGAAGGGCATGGGACCTCAAGGCACGGTGAAAAAACCGAAAGGCAAATATTTCAAGTACAAAGGGTCAGGACATTGGAAGACTGATTGTCCACTTCTCAAACAAGGGAACAAAGAAGATATATCTCATTTACTAGTAGTTGAAACATATTTAGTGGTGTTATCTACCGGCACCTGGTGTGTAGATACATGAGCCACTAATCTTGTCTGCAATACATTACAGGGGTTCCAGGAAACCAAACGGCTCAGTGTTGGAGAGATATGCTTGTTCATGGGTGATGCCACAAAAGTATCGGTCGTTGCATTAGGAGATGTTACTTTATCTTTTGGTAGAAATAAGTCTTTGACATTGAGAGATTGTCTTTATGCACCTTCACTTAGAAGGAATTTAGTTTCTATTTCTATATTAGTTAAGGATGGATATTCAGTTTATTTTAATGACAATATTTTTATTAGAAAGAATAAACATTTTATCTGTTCTGGTGCATTGGTTGATAATCTATATGTCATTAATCCTATTTCGCCCACAATACAACTTATAGAAATGAATAATATGTCATCTAACTTAAATAAGAGAAAAGAACCTTCTTGTATGAACCAAATATATCTTTGGCACTTGCGATTGGGGCATATTAACCTAAGAAGGATTCAAAGACTGATTGAAGATGTACCTTTGAGTTCATTGGAAGTGGAGGCACTACCAGTCTGTAAATCCTGCTTGAAAGGTAAAATGACCAAAAGGCCTTTTACGGCGAAGGGGTATAGGTCCAAAGATATGTTAGAATTGGTTCATTCTGATTTGTGTGGACCCATGACTATCCAAGCTAGAGGTGGCTTTGAATATTTTGTCACATTTATTGACGATTATTCAAGGTATGGATACATTTATTTGATGCGCCGTAAGTCTGAGTGCTTTGAGAAATTCAAAGAGTACAAGGCTGAAATAGAGAAGCATCATAGAAAATGTATCAAGTTATTACGATCAGATCATGGTGGCGAGTACCTCATTGGAGAGTTTAGGGATTATTTATCAGAGGCTGGGATTGCATCCCAATTGACTGCACCTGGAACGCCCCAGCAGAATGGTGTAGCCGAAAGAAGGAATAGAACTCTTATGGATATGGTTAGATCAATTATGAGTTATTCGGATTTGCCAGATTCATTTTGGGAATATGCCTTAGAGACTGCAGCTTATATTTTGAACTTGGTTCCTTCTAAGTCAGTACCTCTTCCTCCCACAGAGCTGTGGATTGGGCGTAAGCCTAGCCTGAAACATGTTCGCATTTGGGGTAGTCCAGCATATGTGCTGAATGGAAAAGCAGATAAGTTGGAATCTTGTATAAAAGTACGCATGTTTGTAGGCTATCCAAAAGGAATGAAAGGAGGTTTATTTTATAGTCCTAAGGTTCAGAAGGTCATTATTAGCACCAATGCCCGATTCTTAGAGGAAGACTATGTGATGAACCATAAACCCACAAGTAGAGTTGTTCTAGAAGAACTGAGGCGTGAGACACCAAGTACTTCAATACCAACAGTATAAGAGGATGAACCATAAATAATTATACAACGTGTCATAAATGTTACACCACAACCGATAGTGCCTCGTCGTAGTGGGAGGGTTGTGATACAACATGATAGATATATGTTCTTGGGAGAGTCGTCAGACTTCGTCCCTGAGGAACAAGATTATGATCCGTGTACCTACAATGAAGTACTCCAAGATAAAGATACAGAGTCTTGGCAAAAAGCAATGATATCTGAAATAGAATCTATGGATTCTAATCAGGTCTGGGAGCTTGTAGAACCACCCGTTGGTGTAAAAGCCATTGGATGCAAGTGGGTTTATAAGAGGAAAAAAGGATCAGATGGTAAGGTTGAAACCTTTAAAGCTCGGTTTGTAGCAAAAGGTCTTACTCAAAGAGAGGGTATTGATTATGAGGAAACATTTTCTCCTGTAGCCATGCTTAAGTCTATCCGGATTCTTTTATCTATTACAGCTCATCTCGATTATGAGATTTGGCAAATGGATGTCAAGACAGCTTTCCTTAATGGAAGTCTTGAGGTAGACATCTATATGAAGCAACCAGACGGGTTCATTGAAAAAGGCCAAGAGCATCTTGTTTGTAAGCTCAAGAAGTCCATTTATGGACTTAAGCAAGCTTCCAGATCTTGGAACATATGTTTTGATCAGGTGATAAAATCCTATGAATTTGATCAATGTCTGGATGAATCATGTGTATACAAAAAGTGTGACAGAAATGTGATGGTGTTCCTAGTACTTTATGTGGATGACATCTTGCTCATTGAAAATAATGTGAAGGTGTTATCTGATATAATGGTATGGTTATCCAAACAGTTTGATATGAAGGACTTGGAAGAAGTATGTCACATCCTTGGGATCAAAGTTCTACGAGATCGCAAGAAAAGGATGTTGGGCTTATCCCAAGCTTCCTATATCGATACTGTACTAACTCGTTTTAGTATGCAAAATTCTAAAAAAGGTTTCTTACCTTTTAGACATGAAATTGCTTTATCAAAGGAGCAGTGTCCGAGGACACCTAAAGATATAGAGAACATGAAGGCAGTTTCTTATGCTTCAGCAGTAGGAATCTTAATGTATGCAATGCTATGTACGAGACCAGACATCTGCTTTACCGTAGGCATGGTCAGCAGATATCAGTCTAACCTAGGACAAGAGCACTGGACTGCCGTAAAGAATATTTTGAAGTACCTGAAAAGGACTAAAGAGTATATGCCAGTTTACCAGGCAGATAGTTTAGTTCCCTTGGGGTATACAGACTCAGATTTTCAGTCAGATAGGAATTCCAGAAAATCTAACTCAGGTTATGTTTTTACTTTGGAAGGTGGAGCCATTGTGTGGAGGAGTATCAAGCAAAAATGTATTGATGATTCCACCATAGAAGCCGAGTATGTAGCAGCCTCTAAGGCAGCCAAAGAAGCGGTTTGCTCAGAAACTTTCTGTTGGACTTGGATGTGGTACCTAGTTTGCCTAAGTCTATTACACTTTATTGTGATAATAGTGGTGCAGTTGCAAGCTCGAAGGAACCACGAGCCCATAAGACAGGAAAACACATTGAGCGCAAGTTCCACCTGATATGAGATTTCGTAAGAAAGGAAAAGTTGCTGTGATCAAGATAGCATCAGCCGACAACCTAGATGATCCCTTTACAAAGAGCTTACCAGCTAAGGCTTTTGATAGTCATGTTGAGGGAATGGGAGTCAGATGTGTAGCAGCATGGCTTTAAGTATAAGTGGGAGATTTGTAATAGTATACTGAAAAGCAATGCTTTGAGTATAAATGGGAGATTGTTAGGGTTATATACTAAAAGCATCAGTTTTGAAGTAACCTTATTTCCTTAAATTTTGAATGAGAATCATATGGGCAAATGCTTGCATATTGTATTTGTTGCAAGTGTTAATGCAAATGTCTGATATTCTATATTGTAGATAATATGGTGTATGGTGTCACACAGAAGATCATATTATCAGTTTCCTATGGAGTATATAAATAGTTCACAACCTAGATGGACTTAGACAATCTATTGGAAAGGTTGTAGTGTAATCTGGTATTAGTCTATCTTGACTATAGGTTTATACTAGTACACTTTGTGTGTATTGAACAGGACTACTTGAGGTTGTTCTCTTTGTACTGACTACATAAGAGAACAAACACCTCTGTTATTATGGATACTTGTGCTCTTAATCCGGATATAATAACGGATATGTATATGCAGTGTGCATTACTTTGACTCATAAAAGAGTAAGATTCATTATGGATCAACAACCTCTATGAATTGGGTAATAATATTGTATGTATGATGGGCTGTTGATTATAAATGGAATCCATGTCCCGATGTATCGGGTTGATGATATCCCCTTAAGGAGCTTATAAGGAATTTGATCGATGGACATACGATATCTTAACATGTGGAGCCAAACGAGCATATAATAAAAGGAGCCCACAAACATAATTTGGGATTAGGGAGGTAATGCAACAATAGCTCATTAGTGGACCGAGCTATTGTTAATGGGCCTGGATTATGTGTTCGGGCTGAACACGGGATATCCAGATCCGTTATGAGGCCTAACCCTAATTTCTCCTTATGGTCCCTGCCGTAGCCTATATATATTCTCTATTCTCTGGCCGCCAGATGACTGATCAGAAATCAAATACTTTCTCTAAATTCGTGATTCACGTAAGGAGAGAAAGAGAGGGCTGCCAAGGAGAAGAAAAGCTTGGGAGATCGTCGCCCATACGACGTCCAACTCGAGAAAGGAATACGTGCAGAAGATCTTAGGGTCGTCTGCTCGAGATTCCAGGAATTACTTGTCTTCTTTTCGCCGCAGGTATAATTCGTAAACGCTTGTTTCCTCCTATGAAGGGCTAGAACATGTATTAGATCTGTTTAACTTTCTATCGATCAATAAGCACACCAAAGGAAGGGTCTGGGAATCCCCAGTTCCATCACATACCCTTGAGGAGTAGGGATGCATTGAAATCTCCATCAAGAACCCTTATTCAATGCTCATCGGCATTCTTATAATGTGCTGATATTCCAACGGGCATTGGAATACCGCTTCATAAAGTCCCCTCCTACTATACTCATATCTGGGTCCATTAAAACCGGATAATGCAAGAGCAGCCACCCATATAGATATGTATAGGGCATCTCAGTGCGGGAAAATTTATTCCTGGAATTTTTATCATGCAGCATGGTGTATACAAAAGAGCGCAGGCCCGCATTTAAGCGACAAGTTATCTCTGAAAAGAGGTCTATCTTGTAACTAAACACAAGATGTACTGCAGCAAACAGGACGCCCCGGTGAAATCTGTCGATAATACTGCTTCCAGGGACTACGAACCGTGCAGCCATATAGAAAGAAAGCCCGCCAACTGGGCTTTTTTAGACATAGGTCTATAACCTTGTCAGAAATAACTCTCGATCGTGTCACCGGCCTTGAAAGGGGACCAATCTTCATCTAGCTCATTGTCATACTGATCGTACTTCTCCATCAGTTTCTAGATGTCACTTTTATCGAGTGGTTTGAAGAAACAAGGGTCACAAGCCTGAGTATCGAATATTTTGTCTTCATGAATATGACCCAAGAACAAATTCGGCAGCCACTAGGATGTGTAGCAGGTCCCTATGGTGGCACTCTTGTAGTAGAGGGAACGTATCTTGTAGTGACACAATAGCTCCTCAAAACCCCTACCATTTTAGGATTATCTGCTAATAGTATGTCCAATTCTTTATTGGTAGGTACGTATTCCTCGTACGGGTTGTTTCCCATCGGCAGGTGAGAAAGAAACTTCATCTCGTGAAGAGCAAAGCCGATCTCCCCATGCGGGGTCATGAAGGTACCGGTCTTATCATTATACATTTCTACCAGAGCCAGGAATATGTGCACATTCGGGCGGAACCCATAAACTGTAGCCCAGACTGCTTCATAAAGACCTATCTCCAGAAGCATGTCTTTGAAGTGATTCAGAACCTAGTTAGCCAAGCTGCTCCAGCGCTTATTATCTGGATTTATCATGCCTGTCATTCGCATGGTCTGGTTCGGGTATCTTCCTTCAACTTTGGCAAACTCGTTCACAAAAATTGGTACTCTGACTGGGAGTAACAGCGAGGAATCCTTGGGAGGTACACAACTTGGCATCAGACCTCTTAGACGGGTGCTGTATTTATCTGAGGTGCTATAGAATTGGTCCCTACTTTGTGGACCTAGTCTGTAACAGATCCTCCCCACTCTTGCCTGCTGCTGTGGAGTTATATCCCATGTCATCTGGCGAGGGTAACTCAAAAATTTATATCGAGATAATGATAGATATCTCAACATTTCTGGAAGGTACATCATCCTGCCCTCACTACACTGATAAACCCTGCCTTTCTTCTTGGCTTTGGGCTGGGACCTCTTCTTGATAGCATCACCAAACAAGAAGCCCGATTTCTTATGAACTATATTATCCACACTTTCTAGAGGTTGTCCATTCATCAAACACAGTAGTGTGGAATTCTCTTGAGCTACGAGTATAGCTCTCCTGGCTTCAGGAAGGTCATAATGCGGATATGACATATGTGATAAATCTTCTTTGTATGCAGGTGTATTAAATGCAGAGGCAAATCTTTCAGCATTAGGATCTTCTCTCAAGTCAACTACATGAAGATGAACAAATAGAAATTAGTTTCAAATAATGTTTTGAAGCAGAACATGTTACATCAACAGGTTATGCAGCAGTCAGGTTGCGCGACTTGTGTTGCATAGCAGTCAGGTTGCGTGACCCTCATATTGTGCAACGTTCAGTTGTGCCATATTTATGCCGTGCAACATGTCAAGACGTGTCCAAAAGACAGCACAACTTTTCGAAGTATCACGCCCCAGAACCAGAATACTGGAGAGCGGGGGCAGACATAGCCAGCTACGTATATTGAAATGGAAGACCACCTCGATATACGGTCACGGCTGTCTAGAAACATAAGGGTTTACTACAAGCCAACAGTCTCTTACGGTCATGAACAAGCCTAATGTCTCAATCACAAGCAAGTAAGTAAGGTCGCAAGATGTATGATCATTAAATATACAATAATAAGGCGTCCCAAATATCACATATTCAGCTGATCATGAAGCTAGTCATTACAAAATGTTAGGACTAGCAAGAGTTAAGTCGTACATGATCAACCCTAGGATTTGTTAATCATGTTTACAGCCCGTAGGCAGACAATAAGTAAAGTGCATTGAGCTAACAGGTGCTCGTCGGCTAAACGCCTCAAAAGAATAATTTTTTACAATAGAGTGAGCAAAACAAAATAGAAAACCCACTCGTAGCCCGGGTTCCTTCTAGTCGCCACCATTGGGCTGGAAGCTTGGTAGATCCTCGGGAGCTGCTCCGAAATCTGGCCACACAAAACCAGCTGGGTCAACCCCAGAAAGAGCAAGTGCCACAAGGGGGGCCACAAAATAAGAACAAAGCCAGCATAAGCACAAGAAAATCTGATATTAAAACTAGAATTTACGAAAACATGTCAGGATGATATACGACGAGATAACCATGAAACTATTCCGACAGCCAGGTTACAACCCGTAAACCAAACAAGGACCGGGGTTGTAACCCTTCATCTGAACAGAACTTGGTTTCCCACCATTTATCGGCAAGATAATAATGCAATAAATCAAGACAGGGAGCAATCTTGTACTGGATCAAGACATGGCTAGACTGGTTATACCTCATTCAATCAATCACGGCCAAGCAGATACTACGGCTTACTACTTTAACTAACTAGGGTTATCACAGGCCTAATTACTAACAAGATGCAGTGAGATTATTCCACAGCTACAAGCCCTGCAGACCATCCAGGTTACCCAGGTCGAAAGTTAGGGGTTGAATTCAGGTGGGTACATCGCCCAGAAGATAAATGTACCCTTAGGTGACTTAGAGGGTACAACACGCGACGGTGTGCTGGAAATGTGCCCTACTCGACGGCAGGCTACAGATCCCAAGAGCGCCCAGGTAACGGGATTGCCTGTAGCTGTGTCATCTCTTCATGACTACTGTGTTATTCTAGTTATTAACCTTAATCCATTTTAGTAGGTACTCCTGACCGTGGTACTCAGGAGTCCCATCCTAGACATGATGCAAGACAGGACAAGTGGATTTAACAAGCAAGCAAGAAAGAACTACCTACGGTGTCAAGGCAAGTCAAGTAACAGCATTAAAATAAATCATGACAGGGTACTTGTCAGGAGTGTGCCACGACGGGCCACTATCATGTCAGGTTGTTCATGTCAGGAGTGCACCATTACGGGTCACTGTCGTGTTATACTAGTTCCTTGTCATACCATGCCATGTACAATAGTCATTCCAAACATATTAAGTAAAATCAAGTTCATAAAAAAAGACGTAAGGATATAAAATGGGCGTAAAATATCTAATAAAATATCAATATACAGGACTATAGAAAAGCTAAGCTTAAAGAAATAAAAACCAAAATTCCAAGAGCCAAAGGATTAAGCAAGGGGTCAAGGGAGCAGCGTACGAAAAGTCACGCACGCTGAGAGAGTTGCATACGTGAAAAGTCACGTACGCTGAAGGAGCTGCATTCGTGAAAAGTCACGCACGCAGGAGAGCTGCGTTCGTGAAAAGTCACGTACGCTACAGAGAGCAGCGTAGGTGAAAAGTCACGCACGCTACAGAGAGAGCAGCGTAGGTGAAAAGTCACGCATGCTTCAGAGAGCAGCGTAGGTGAAAAGTCACGCACGCTTCAGAGAGACACGCTTCCAACAGGAAGCGTACCCAAGTCTGCGTACGCACGCTAAAGAGCACGCGCAGCTCAGTGTGCGTAAGCTAAACAGCTCTGCACACTGCTCACTGTCTTCTCCAAACAGCAAGAACACCATGGTTGAACCCAAAGCTTCAAAAGCTCACAACTTGGCCATCCGAACTCCAAATCCGGATTTCTAAAGCTCCAACTTTGGTGAAACTGAATGCTCTTCCACATGGAAGCATCAAAAACCCATAAAATCCAACTAAAGTAGATCAAACCATGCCAAATCCGAAAATAGCTAAACCTAGATCTAGAACAAAGGAAGCTCCAAATCACAAAATAGCAAGTCCTAATGTTGATCACCATGTCCTAATCTAGCAAATGAACCAAGAAAATAGGGCTCTCATGAAGTGGCAAGGTGCACTTGCCTAGGGTTGGGAGAGTTGTGTAGAGGAAAGAGAAGAAGAAGAAGAAGAAGAAGAAGGAAATAAATGGTGGTGATAATGAAGAGAGAGAGTGGTAGGTGGAGAATATAAAGAGGGTGGGTTGTGGTGTGTTAAAGGTGGAGTATAGGTTAAGGTGATCCAATGCTCATAATAAACCAAACCGAACCAAACCAATCCAATCCAATTAAAACCGAACCATGTCAAAACCCGAAATACGAGAAATACCGAAATTCCACAAGTTGAGAAAATAAAAATACATGACAAAATCCAGATACGAGTATAAATACGAAATACGAAAAATACGAAAAATGAGGGTGACACGAAGCGCTGCACAACGCGGGTCGACAGCAACCAAACCCTAAAAAGGGAGACACGAGTTATGGAGTGTGCCCAACTCTAAAAAAAGCGGACACACGTTGTCATAATCGGGCCAAACCCTAAATAGGATGATCGACAATCGGGTCTATAGTCAGATACTTACCCTCCATGGCCGGGTTGGCCATCTCTCGGCGTGACGAAGGCAGAGCTTGCATAGAGGACTCGGCCATATTCTTGCTCTTCTCGGTAGAAGAGCGCTTGGAAATATCGCGCAATACGGTGCTCGAGGTGATTTGGTCAAATTTTAAGACAGCTAGTAGTTTGTGCAACATATCAAGGTGCACGAGGTTGTGCTTAGGCACAAGTTGCAACATTTGTGCCCCCGCACAACCTGATGAAGCTCGTGCAATGTGATCGTCCAGAACAAGATAATATGGCGCACAAGCCACTAACTTAGTAAAACGTGTCCACTATATTGCTCACGACCATAAGCATCTCATTCAAATGATGCCACGTATCCACAGCAGTTGGTGCATCCGCTCGTACAAGTTGCTACATTACGCCCCCGCGCAACCTAATGAAGCTCGCGCAAGGTGATCAAACAGTATCCAGAACAGGATAACGTAGCACGCAAGCCACTAACTTCACAGAACGTGCCCACTATACTGCCTACAACCACGCGCATCTCAATCAAACGATGCCACGCGTCCACAGCAGTTGGTGCTACCATTCGCACAAATGAACATACACACAACCTAAAGCTCGTACAATCTAGAATAACTGCTAAACAGTTATTTCCAGAACTCTATAAATGGAGTTTCAAATCAGTCTCAAAGAATCACGAATGATCATAATCTCCTGCTAAAGTGTTGTTGCATCCTCGGGAGGCTCGTGTCTTTGATATCACTTCGTCCAAGGGATAAAGTGATCATCTTCTGATCAGATTCCTATAGTTGTACTTCCCTATAAATTAATTATACTTTTTTATACTCTTTTTTAGTTTGTAGAAATCAAACCTCTTTTGTTTTTCGTAAATAATCATCTCTACGTTTATAGGTTTTTTATAGAAAATATACCTCGATTACAAAACCTGGAGACGGACGCCCTCGCCAGTCTTGCCACTTCTCTGACAGCTCTAGTTGGAACCCAGTACTTTGTCATAGTAATGGATCGGAAGCTGGTTTGACCAAAGAACAATCTGCATATGTGTCTAAGCTATTCGGTACAGACGGGCATTAATGTTGACGTCCGGGATTGGCGATTCCCTTTCATAGATTATGCGATCTACGGGATCCTACCTGAAGACCCGAAGGAAGCTACTTCTATCAAAAGGTGCTCACTCTGGTTCTTCTATGACCCAACTACTAAAATGTTGTATCATCGTTCATACGACGAAATTCTCCTTTGATGTCTATCTAATATTGAAGCAAAGGAAGCACTCCGGGAGGTACACGATGGTACTTGTAGAGCTCACCAGCCTAGTCCTAAGTTACAGGACCGACTACATCGCATGGGCTACTACTGGCCCACCATGATGGCAGATATCGTTGATTATGCTAAGAAGTGCCAGATATGTCAGTTGCATGCTGACTTCATCCACCAACCAGCCTTCTCAGTTTCTACACCCCATTGCGGTCGTCTGGCTATTTAAAGCATAGGGAATGGATATCACCGGGCTGTGTAACCCCTCTTTTCGAAAATTTTAAAATATTTTTATTTAAATAAATGATGATTTTGGAATTTTATAAATATTTAATTAATTATTATTATAGAAGGCTTAGTCATAATTAAGTTTCAGAGTGCAAAATGACTAGAAATCATGGCACGGTTAGTAAGGTGGCGTGCTTGACTAGTGTATTAGCCATGGTAGGGAAGGTCAAGCCATAAGTGTGTCCCAACTAGAAAAATCAGGCTAAGTTGTGGCATGACCCCTATAAATAATTTAATTTTTTATTATTAAGATTATTGAATTTTAAAAGATCTGATTGTACCAATTTAGCCCAGACTTGACCTGAACCCAACCTATGCCTTCATAGAGATGTTACGTGTAGAAAGACGTCGTATAAACATATTTTATGTGCATACAAATACTTCGTATTTATTGCGAGGAATTGAATACTTTCAAAATACCGTTATACGTATAAATCAGTATTATTATTATTATTATTATTATTATTATTATTATTATTATTATTATTATTATTATTATTATGTGGACCCAATTAGAGTAGGGGTATATTGATATATGCTATTTTTAGTTATTATTATTATTATTATTATTATTATTATTATTATTATCACTAATACTATTAAATAATATCATTTATTATTATTTGTTAATTTATTGTCAATGAATTATATATATATATATATATATATATATATATATATATATATAAAGAGAGAGAGTTAAAAGGAAAAAAGAACAAAAAAAGAAAAAGTAACAGCACAGCACAGTTCCCTTGCGGGAACAGCGGGCCAAAACTCCTAACCCGAGTTCACAAGAACCCGAACTCCCTCCTCCCCCCATATGCGAACAAAGAGTGAAAGGAAAAGGAATACATCAAATCCCTAACCCTAACCCTAACTGTAACCCTAACATGCACCCAGCCCCTGGTGCCCCCCTTCCCTAGCCCTGGCGCCGTCGTGCGTGGCCACAAGCTGGCCAGAGCACCGCCAAGACCGGCCGCGCAAGACAGCAAAGCACGAAACAGTAGCAGCAGCAACCGCGAGGTACTGTTTTAAGGGCGAGATTCCCGCTACCTCGGTCGATCGTTTCCCGACCCATCGTCGCAGGTTCGATCACAACGGGACCCTCTTCCACTCCTTTCAAATAGTTTAAATTGATTTGCATCATATGTATCGTAAATTGAGCCTCCAATTGACGAAAAATCCGTTCAAAAAACAGAATCGAAAACAGTCACAACACCCTTGTTGGAAGGTAATTTCTCGCCAGTCCTTTGACTGTTTGAATAGGTTTATTAGCAACATATAGATGATTAAAAAACCAATGCTGGTTTCATTTTTTGTTTATTAAATTGTTGTAAAATAGTTTCAAAAAAGATTAAAAAATAGTGTTTCAAAACAGTAAAATTTTAAGAATATTTTTTGATACGACGTGCACCCCTACAAACTGGACGATGTAATTACAATCCGTGAGCATCGAAAGACGCGTATGAATGTTACAGACGTGTGGGATTCGACGAAACTCGATTTTGTTGTGTGTGTGCGACAAAATCGAAGCGTATCCGTCAGGATACCCCGTATCGGCCCCTTTGCAAAATAGCTTATAATTTTGTGCACATTCGTTATCTTACGACGAAACTTGTGCCAACAGGACCGTGTCATTTTTTGGTCTCCCATGCCAAGTTTGTTCCAATTCTGAGAAGATCGACCGGAATGCTATTTTGGCGGGCCCGTGACCTAATCCAACCGACAAATTTGTGCACGGTCCGTCAGAATCAAACTTTGGTCATACGATTAGGTTCGTATTATCAAATTGATCCCAGAAATATATAGTTTGATGACTTTAGAGACCGTAGTTACTGGCACACTTTTCGGTGCAAAGCGGGTCCAACGGCGGTCATCATTTTGATCTAAAATTATAATTTTGTTCCGTGTCCAGAATTGAACTTTTGGGTAGGCGTTTCTAGAAATTTCTTTTATACCAAACTCGTTGGTAATGTCTATTTTAGCATCCGGAGACTGTTTGTCACGATTCGCACCCTAGAGTTAGGGCACGAGAACGTAACAACGCCCAGCCTACGCCGCAGTGTCGGCGGTAGAACGCTGTCCTAGGTCACAATGCATCTAACAGTATAAGACTAAACAGTTTATACTCCCCGAATGGGGGTGACATAGCAGATACAGACTCAATCACATCTAAGGTAGAGCATGATGAGGATAGATAAAACATGAAATCTAAAAGAGATACAGGAGATAGAAGTCTAAGTGTCTAAGATACATAAACCCAGAAATACATCTCAAAGCTCAATACAGTAATCCATAGAATAAATACAACTCAATACAACTAAAATAACTAACTATACAACCTCTACTGTGTCTCCTCTAGGCTAGCAGGCCACCTCCAGGCTATCTGTAAAATTTATCAACATGTCCAGTCAGGACAGGAACGAGTACAACTCATCAAGAAATTCTAATTAAATGACAGAGAACTATAAAGCAGTTATAGACAGTTTTATTGATGAATATGGCAGTTTATATACAGGTGATGGTATGGAGAACAGATCAGATACAAGAAAAGTAAGTAACTAAAACAAGAGAAGAATGATGGCAATGAAGACTGTAAAATAAATCTAGCTGAACTAAAGTAACATAATAAGTCCAGAATGTAAATGTAAACAAGTGCAAAACCCAAGTAAATCTAGACAACATGAATCTGATACCAGGTGGTTCTAGTACAAGATGAGTCCGGTATAAGGTGAGTCCAGTTGGTGATCAAAGGTTCCAGGGTGAGTCCAGCCTATACTCTAACAGTGTGTTTTAAAATATCGGGATCGACATGTGAACGGCTGTAGGTAATACGGCACACCGCACACTCGGCCAAGTGTGGGATGGCTATCATTCCAGTATAATTCCAAGGGAGTGGTTCCAGTATTTGGGTATGTTCACATGCCTATTCTCGGTATTTCCCCGCCCACAAGAACAAGTGAATCCAAAAAATGACACGAGAATCGAGATGAGTCCAACCAAACGTAATGATACCAGCAAAAGATTCCAGAGTGATTCCAGTAGGTGGTTCCAGTAGTGATTCCAATAGGTGATGCCAGTAGTAGTTCCAGAAGGTGATGCCAGTAGTGGTTCCAGAAATAGAGGCTAGACAAATAGTATGTGTTTCGCATACATGAATCCGGAAATATCCATACGTGTTGTAAGAATCACATAAAACTATCTAGAACTGAAGTACAGTAATTGACAAGTAAATGAAAGAACTATCAGAGAATGTACTCGCCTGATGTCTGAATGTCCAAAGTAAATATACTGTCCGATGAGAGGTGTCTGGCTCCTAATTAGAACAACACAAGTCACAACATGTCCAGAAGGGTAATATAAAGCACTACAATGCATTCTACATGAATTCAGGTCAAACTAGGCCAAAGTCAACCCTTGGTCAACTCTGGTCAACTACACTAGTCAAACTAGGTCAAACTAGGTCATGTCCTAACCCAGCAAGTCTTACTAGGCCTAACCAAGACTATCCTAGCAAGCACACATCAATACAAGGCTATACAAGCTAACATACACCCAACTCTATATAGCATGCAATTATTCAATACTCAATTAGGCAAGAATTCACATTGGATATACACTAGGTAATATATTACTTTAAGCTATATATATCTACACATATATACACATGCATATATTGGTATTAACATTAGGTCTATAATCATGACATTTCAAATGGTTGTATAAACTTATATATTACAACACAATATGCTAACATATATATAATATACATACATAGCTAAGTTAACTATATTCATAAATACTTATTTAAGAGGCTATGTGTGTGTATGTGAACATGGCAAAGGGGCAAGTGAGGGTTAAATGGGCATACATAGTGTATACATATGAAAGAGTGTCAAAGTGTAAGTGAACAATGTGTCAAGTGTGATAGTGTCAACATAGTGTAAGGGGGTACATGAGGTAATATAGGATTTGTGTTAACATAGAACATTACATCTCATTTACTTGTATATTGCATACATTACATCTATTATTACATTACATTCATGCTTGCATTCATTCATCATTCATTTATTCTCTTGCACTACTATATGCACCATACATTACATACTATGGAACCTACATATTCATTACAAGCCATACTTATACATGCTTACATTAGATAGGATACTTACACTTCATACATCATTTATTTAAACATTTACTCATGTTTGCATTCTCTATTTAATTACATAATGTATATACATTAACATGGGTTAAAATCAAATAGAACATTATATTACACACAAGGGTGCACAAAATACATATGCCGAATAGTAACTCCTACTAATAATCAATACTGTACCATCTCAGCATGAATTAAAATATAGGATTAAAGTATGTTATAGATCTATGTGTTAGCTTTCCGAAACTTCAAACGGATCGCGTTTTCATTTTCGAAAACTTCCAAAATCGCAAAAACACCGAGAATGTGTTTGTCTTTCGTACAACTGACACCCAAATAATTCTCCAGAAAGTTACAGAAAGATTTAAGCCTATTAATACATGTTTTTGGAAAGCTAACTTTAATACACTTCTTTTAAAAAAACGGAAGATTAAACCAAGCTTTGAGCTAGAAGTTATGACATTTCTAAGTTAGGGCTGAAATTAAAAACGTGGATAAAAATCATGACGGATTTGGGTAGTTTGAGACAAAAGAACACAAGTATATAACATAATATATCAAGAACTCACTATCTACACTAATATACATATATGAGACACTATAGAACACATCTCCAATACAAAAATATGAGATTAAACATGTAATAATTCATTCATACATAACAACAACACATAGTGTGTCCAAATTTGGGATTTTCCCACATGGACACAAAGGACACTCCTATGACCTCCAAATAGACACAAAATGGACACAAATGGAGATACAACCATGGGGTCATTCCTATGGATTCAAAATTGACCTATATGCATGAGGAAATGAAAAGGAGAAGGGATTTATACCTCCCGGTAGATCGAATCGAAGAAAAACCTTCCCGGAGCGACACCGACACGTAGAGATTCCAAAAGGACACGAACGAGCTCCGAATCCTCCCAAACTTGGGTAGCTTCCTCCTTGGCTAGAATGGAGAAGGAAAGAAGAAGATTTGGTGGCGAAATGGAAGGATTTGGTGGAGAAATTGCTAGGGATTGCTCTCTAGAAATTTGGGGAAGAACAAGAGAGAGAGTGTGGATGAGAATAATGAAATGAACTTGACCCTATCCTCTCCCAAAGTGGCTGTCCATATGGGGCTATTTATCCTATTATGGTAAGGTCCAAAATGCCCCCACTAACCTATTCTATGAGTATTAGGAAAGGGCTAATTGGTTGGGGCTAAATTAGTCATTCTAAAGTCTCTAATCACACTAACCTTATCCATAATAATTAGTCTAACCTCTAACTAAAATATTTCTATCATGTGGACTAAAATTAATATCATGTGGGCCATACCTAACTAGTGTGTGGGTCCCACTAGAGTCAAACTACCCCCGGGTTCCCGTTTCAAATCGGATTGAGCTGAAATTCGAACCCGACTCAAATAATCCCAAAACAATATCATAAATAATAAAATAAATTTCAAAAATATTTCAAAAATATAAAATAACAAAAATATCCCTGTTCCTGAAAACTGGGGATGACAAATTCCTCGAAATTAAAACCAAACAATAGTAAAATATCAAAATCACAAGTCATAATTTTAAATAGTTTAAAATGATTAAAAATCACCAAAAATTATAATATGAAATAATAATCAATAAATAATAATTATAATTACAAAATTTCAAAATTACCCTCATCTGGAAAACTGGGTGTTACAATCATACCCACCTTATAAAAATTTCGTCCTCGAAATTAAGATGATCGTACCCCCTTCTATGTCAAACATAGTCAAGGGTCAATCACTAGTCAATTTCTCAACATCCAAGTACTTGGTCATCAACTGGTCAACTTCTTAGGGTTTTACCTATGCTAGCTATCTAGGTGTTGGCAACTAGAATTTAGCAAAAGAGAAACTCTATAATAGACTAGCTCTTAACTTCCCAATCCTATCAAGTCACCTATAACTAAATACCTACAAGCTAAGCATATGAATAACAAATACCACATATATATATATGCTCAAGAACCACAACCCATCACATATATCCTAAGTATATCATCTATATATATACATGACTGATCAACCAAGGGTTAAGGCAGACTAAACTTATAAGGGTCTGAAACAATGCTTAGAACTAGGCTAGGGATGAATGGTCTGAATTAAGGGGACATGGTATCTAGTGAAGGGTCTGCACACTGCCTATAAAGGTGATCAACACAAAGGAACTCAACACGAAGGGAACTTAACTAAAATGGAAAACTGAACCAAGTATAGGCTAAACAATATGTTTATAACCCTATACAACAATGGCCTATAGATACCAACTAACCTATATCCCATATGCCAATATCATCTGCAATCTATCTATGCAAATAGACCTCTCGGTCTTAGGTGAAACTACAACTATACTCAAAGGCAGGCTCTGGTCATGGGTGCCTCACTGGAAAAAGTGAGGGAAAGTAGTAATAATCATCAAGGATGTAAGGCATACTAACATCCTATGTGTAACTGGTTGGTATTATAGATAACAGGAGAATTATCTGCAATGGGTTACTATTCTAACACCAATGCTAACTATCACCTCTAGGGTACAGACACTCTACAAGTCATCATACCATTATACTATGAAGGAACTACCTACGAATAAGCTCTACAAAACTAAATATCCCTACTCCTAAGTCATTTATAACAATCAAAAGGGTATGATGTTTAAACCTTCTCAAGATACAATCTGTTAATCATATGCGTCTGTCCAAAATCATATTGTCCAGAGTCTTCATCATGCTAGTGAGCAAGGCTACGATAATCACAGGGTCCTTGACTAAGGTACGTACCTCTAGGTTCATGGTATTTAAAATTTTCGCACTGCCGCATGCGACGGCAAAAACCTTAAATTCCCATACCCGAGAATACATCCAAAATCTGACTACATGTCCTCACTATGCTAACTAACATGACTATCGAGGATTCTAGATTCCATGATTTAGGCGACCTAGCCCATATGATTTTCTTAGAAGAAAAAAACAAACACAACAAAAGAGTAACATGACAAAATTAATCAATCAATAAGGAACAGATGGAATCGGATTTCAAGGTAATTATAAAAGACAATTGCGGGAATGGAATTGAGAAGAACGGAACTTGCAGCAAGATCTCCAATGATCTGCGCATCCTTGACTGTCCTGACGATAGCTCGCCCTGCTAGTTTTTCCTGGTCTGCTGCTGATGCTGCATGAATCACCGTTGGTGAGAGAAATCAGAAATGACGGGAGAAAATCTCTGTACAGATAGAGATGCACCTCCAATGTAGCAGAAATGCCAACCTGAGTCGGCACAACAAGAGCTACGATCTCGAGGCCCTGATGAACAAGATGAGAGGTGGCCAGCCTCTCGATAGTATCCTCCGAACCAGAGCGATGAAATCGTCTACATAACCATCATGAAGACGGGTCAAACCAAAAAGCAATTACTAAGAATGAAGCGAAAAAATCAAGGAAGGACAGTTTATATTCAAGAAAAATCAATAAGCAGCAATTGGATAAAAGGAATCTGATTAAGAGTTTTTCCTAATATGATTGAGTACCCCAAAAATAATCCTAATCCTACTGCAGGCTGTAGTGATACTCTAGTTCGAATACCACTACATAAACTCGACCTGCATGGGCCACCACAAAAAATGTGTCACGATCAGCACCCTAGAGTTAGGGCACGAGAACGTAACAACGCCCAGCCTACGCCGCAGTGTCGGCGGTAGAACGCTGTCCTAGGTCTCAATACATCTAACAGTATAAGACTAAACAGTTTATACTCCCCGAATGGGGGTGACATAGCAGATACAGACTCAATCACATCTAAGGTAGAGCATGATGAGGATAGATAAAACATGAAATCCAAAAGAGATACAGGAGATAGAAGTCTAAGTGTCTAAGATACATAAACCCAAAAATACATCTCAAAGCTCAATACAGTAATCCATAGAATAAATACAACTTAATACAACTGAAATAACTAACTATACAACCTCTACTGTGTCTCCTCTAGGCTAGCAGGCAACCTCCAGGCTATCTGTAAAATTTATCAACAGGTCCAGTCAGGACAGGAACGAGTACAACTCATCAAGAAATTCCAATTAAATGACAGAGAACTACAAAGCAGTTATAGACAGTTTTATTGATGAATATGGCAGTTTATATACAGGTGATGGTATGGAGAACAGATTAGATACAAGAAAAGTAAGTAACTAAAACAAGAGAAGAATGATGGCAATGAAGACTGTAAAATAAATCTAGCTGAACTAAAGTAACATAATAAGTCCAGAATGTAAATGTAAACAAGTGCAAAACCCAAGTAAATCCAGACAACATGAATCTGATACCAGGTGGTTCCAGTACAAGATGAGTCCGGTATAAGGTGAGTCCAGTTGGTGATCAAAGGTTCCATGGTGAGTCCAGCCTATACTCTAACAGTATGTTTTAAAATATCGGGATCGACATGTGAACGGCTGTAGCTAATACGGCACACCGCATACTCGACCAAGTGTGGGATGGCTATCATTCCAGTATAATTCCAAGGGAGTGGTTCCAGTATTTGGGTATGTTCACATGCCTATTCCCGGTATTTCCCCGCCCACAAGTACAAGTGAATCCAGAAAACGACACGAGAATCGAGATGAGTCCAGCCAAACGTAATGATACCAGCAAAAGATTCCAGAGTGATTCCAGTAGGTGGTTCCAGTAGTGATTCCAGTAGGTGATGCCAGTAGTGGTTCCAGAAGGTGATGCCAGTAGTGGTTCCAGAAATAGAGGCTAGACAAATAGTATGTGTGTCGCATACATGAATCCGGAAATATCCATACTTGTAAGAATCACATAAAACTATCTAGAACTGAAGTACAGTAATAGACAAGTAAATGAAAGAACTATCAGAGAATGTACTCGCCTGATGTCTGAATATCCAAAGTAAATATACTGTCCGATGAGAGGTGTCTGGCTCCTAATTAGAACAGCACAAGTCACAACATGTCCAGAAGGGTAATATAAAGCACTACAATGCATTCTACATGAATTCAGGTCAAACTAGGCCAAAGTCATCCCTTGGTCAACTCTATTCAACTGCACTAGTCAAACTAGGTCAAACTAGGTCATGTCCTAATCCAGCAAGTCTTACTAGGCCTAACCAAGACTATCCTAGCAAGCACACATCAATACAAGGCTATACAAGCTAACATACACCCAACTCTATATAGCATGCAATTATTCAATACTCAACTAGGCAAGAATTCATATTGGATATACACTAGGTAATCTATTACTTTAAGCTATATATGTCTACACATATATACACATGCATATATTGGTATTAACATTAGGTCTATAATCATGGCATTTCAAATGGTTGTATAAACTTATATATTACAACACAATATGCTAACATATATATAATATACATACATAGCTAAGTTAACTATATTCATAAATACTTATTTAAGAGGCTATGTGTGTGTATGTGAACATGGTAAAGGGGCAAGTGAGGGTTAAATGGGCATACATAGTGTATACATATGAAAGAGTGTCAAAGTGTAAGTGAACAATGTATCAAGTGTGATAGTGTCAACATAGTGTAAGGGGGTACATGAGGTAATATAGGATTTGTGTTAACATAGAACATTACATCTCATTAACTTGTATATTGCATACATTACATCTATTATTACATTACATTCATGCTTGCATTCATTCATCATTCATTTATTCTCTTGCACTACTATATGCACCATACATTACATACTATGGAACCTACATATTCATTACAAGCCATACTTATACATGCTTACATTAGATAGGGTACTTACACCTCATACATCATTTATTTAAACATTTACTCATGCTTGCATTCTCTATTTAATTACATAATGTATATACATTAACATGGGTTAAAATCAAATAGAACATTATATTACACACAAGGGTGCACAAAATGCATATGCCGAATAGTAACTCCTATATGTATGAGGAAATGAAAAGGAGAAGGGATTTATACCTCCCGGTAGATCGAATCGAAAAAAAACCTTCCCGGAGCGACACCGACACGTAGAGATTCCAAAAGGACACGAGCGAGCTCCGAATCCTCCCAAACTTGGGTAGCTTCCTCCTTGGCTAGAATGGAGAAGGAAAGAAGAAGATTTGGTGGCGAAATGGAAGGATTTGGTCGAGAAATTGCTAGGGATTGCTCTCTAGAAATTTAGGGAAGAACAAGAGAGAGAGTGTGGATGAGAATAATGAAATGAACTTGAGCCTATCCTCTCCCAAAGTGGCTGGCCATATGGGGCTATTTGTCCTATTATGGTAAGGTCCAAAATGCCCCCACTAACCTATTCTATGAGTATTAGGAAAGGGCTAATTGGTTGGGGCTAAATTAGTCATTCTAAAGTCTCTAATCACACTAATCTTATCCATAATAATTAGTCTAACCTCTAACTAAAATATTTCTATCATGTGGACTAAAATTAATATCATGTGGGCCATGCCTAACTAGTGTGTGGGTCCCACTAGAGTCAAACTACCCCCGGGTCCCCGTTTCAAATCGGATTGAGCTGAAATTTGAACCCGACTCAAATAATCCCAAAACAATATCATAAATAATAAAATAAATTTCAAAAATATTTCAAAAATACAAAATAACAAAAATATTCCTGTTCTTGAAAACTGGGGATGATAAATTCCTCGAAATTAAAACCAAACAATAGTAAAATATCAAAATCACAAGTCATAATTTTAAATAGTTTAAAATGATTAAAAATTACCAAAAATTATAATATGAAATAATAATTAATAAATAATAATTATAATTTCAAAATTTCAAAATTACCCTCATCTGGAAAACTGGGTGTTACACTGTTGCTCGAGTTGGACTTTTGTAGCTCACTGCGTGGTTTTGTATTATCGGTTTCACCAGCAAAGGACCCAGGCAAGTACATATATTGATTGCTTTCAATTCATAGTAGTCTTTCCATTTCATGTTTATACATATGCTCTCCTGCATTCTGACATCCTTATCACACGGATTAGTATCATGGATCTCTACATACTATATTTTTTGATTCTCATTTACATGCTTCCGTGTTTCGTGACTTGATTCGAGTCCATGAGTACTAGTCGGCCAGGGAAATATCTTAGTAGACGTGTGAACTACCCAAAACTGTCCCCCGTATCTTTTATAGAGAATAGCAGTCGCACAATACACGTACGGGGTGCCTAATTTACCCCTAGTTGTTCACACACCGAACCTGATATTTCAAAACATGTAGATAGTTGTCATTTACTTGATTCTCTTGTTTCTTCACCACATGCCATGTCACCCTGTTTACGTGTTCTTCTAGTTCATATATCTTGTTGTAGAGTTATCTACTTTCTTTCTTGATTTGCCATGATATCGGTCTTATTTACTAGAGTATCTCACATATGCTATTTTTATGTCTTACAAATTCTATTATGTTTTTCGAATAGCCTATCGGTCTGTGTGCTTGTTCCATTCCTGATTGGAAACCAACATTTTTTAGGTTAGCCGTGGCTTCTCTTAGCATTGGAAGATACGGGTGTACTCGCAGGTCAAAACCTAAAAACTAGTTAGATAGCTTAAATTATTGTAATAGATTTTGTGAGACTTTGTATTCCCTTTCAAATATAATTCTTGTAAATGTTGTAAATAATTTAGCAATATGAATGAGCAATAAAGATCATTAATTATGAGCATTTATTTATTACGGGCTTGACAGCGTACTACCGTCGACGCTGCGGCGTAGGCTGGCTTGGGCACGCACTCGTATTCGAAAAAGCGGATGTGGGTCGTAACAGACCGATCAGTCCACCATCCTCCAAAGGACACCGGTTCATCCTCGCCATCACCGACTACTTTTCTAAGTGGACGGAGGCGATACCATTGGCAAACGTAAAAACCTTGAATGTGATCAGCTTTGTTAAGCATCACGTCATCTACCGCTTTGGAGTTCCTCGAAGGATTATCCATGACAATGGCCCTCAGTTTGTGAGCCACGCATTCCATCAGTTTTTTGACAAAAATTGGATAGAGAATGTAGCATCGATGACCTACAATCCTGCAACGAATGGGCTAGCCGAAGCATTCAACAAGACAATTGTCAAGCTGCTCAAGAAAGTCGTATATTCTAATAAGTGCAACTGGAATGAGAAACTCGATAAATGTTTATGGGCTTACTGTACAACTGTTCGGACACCCATTGGCATTACGTCTCTCTCTTGTCCATGGGAGTGAGGCGATACTCCCTCTAGAGATCCAGATTTTGTCTCTACGGGTAGCTATCACCAACTAGCTGACAGATGAAGACAATCAACGCCGTCGGCTACAAGAGTTGGAAGCGTTGGACGAGAAGCGTCTGCTCACTCAGCAGCGTATCGAGCTGTATCAAGCTCGGATTTCTAGATCCTTCAATAAAAAGGTCAAGGAAAGGGCATTCCAAGTGGGTGACCTCGTCTTATCTGTTCGAAGACCAATAGTAATGACCCACAAGACTACGGGAAAGTTCGAACTTGATTGGGAAGAACCGTTCGTCATAGAGACGGTCTATTCCAATGGTGCTTACCGGCTAGCTAGACCTAATGGCAATTTGCTAATGATGTCGATCAATGGCAAATTCCTAAAGAAATACTATGTCTAAGGTCTAAAATACTATGTATTTCCACATGCCCCGCGGATGTTTATAGATTATATTAATGAATTCATCCCTTCCTCGTTTTTCCAGTAGAAAACATCCAAGTCCATATTGCCTCTGAGTTGTTTTTCTATACCCCAATAAAGTTCATGCCTACCATGTCCATATTACCTCTGAGTAGATATTTCTTCCATGACAAACCCCATATTGTCATATCCATCTATAGAATATTTTACGTCCATATTACCTCTGAGTCGTTCTATACATCCTTCCAAAATATATTCTTACTATGTCCATATAACCTATGAGTAAGAAAAGTTCTACCACAAAAATTTCGTGTTTACCATGTCCATATTACCTCTGAGTAAACACTCCATCCCCAATGGAGTTGCGCTATTACAAAGAATTCACAATATGTGAGCAATAAAGGACAACTTTTTTGTATTCATAAAACTTCTAGTACATCAAAATGGAAAAAGCCCTCCAATAGAGGGAAACAAAAAAAGATATCGAAATTGTTGTCTATGCGGGTTGGAGAATCAACTCATGGATCCGACTTCGCAGGAAGGCAACCCTGGATCCAGCAGAATCTTTGGCCTTGTGCTCCGCTTCTTTACGTCTTGACGCCTCGTCCCTAAGTTGGGACATGTGTCACGCCCCAGAACCAGAATACTGTAGAGCGGGGGACAGACACAGCCAGCTACATACATTAAAGTGCAACCCATCTTATAATACGGTCATGGTTGTCTAGATGCATGAGGGTTTATCTACAAGCCAACAGTCCCTTATGGTCAAGAACAAGCCTAGTGTCTCAATATTAAGCAAGGAAATAATTGTACAATATGTCAGATCATCAGACATACAAAGTAAGGCATCCCAAATATTACATATTCAGATGATCATGAAGCTAATTATACAAAATGCGAAGTCTAGCAAGAGTTTAAGTCATACATGATCAATCCTAGGATTTGCCAATCATGTTACAGCCCTTAGGCAGACATAAATAAGTTTCAACACGAGCTAACACTTGCTCGGCGGCTAAACGCCTCAAAAGAATACTTTACAATAGAGCGGGAGAGCAAAAGAAGAAACCCACTCATTGCCAGGGTTACGCCTGGTGTTCACCATCTGGCTAGAAGACAGGTCGATTCTCGGGTGCTACTCCGAAATTTGGCCATACAAAATCAGCTAGGTCAGAACCCAGAAGAGCAAGTGCCATAAGGGAGGCTTCACTTAGGAACTAAAACCAGCAGGTTAATAAACATAAGATATAAATAAATGAACATGATTAAGTAACAAGAAGGCAGGGTTAGAAAGTTATGATGACAAATGATAAGATAACTAAGAAACTATTCCGGAAACTAAGTTACAACCTGTAAACCAAACAATGACCGGGGTTGTAACCCTTCACCAGAACAGAACTTAGTCTTTAACCATTTATTGACAAGAGTAAAGCATAAACAATAATGTACTAAAGTAACCATATACTGGTACTGTCTAGACAAGACTAGACTCCATCCATCAATCACGACCAAGCAAGAGTACGGCTTGATATTTTAACTAACTAGGGTTGTTATAAGCCTAGGTACTAGCAAGATGCAATGAGATGTTCCCACAGTCACAAGCCCTGCAGCTATCCAGGTTATCCAGGCGAGGTAATTTATTAGAGTTACAAGAGTTATCAAGAATACTGTTATACTTAGTACTTATCACTTCAAGAAGTGTCCCACATGACAGTGAGCTAGAAGTGTGCCCTACTCGTCGGCAGGCTATAAGTCCACAAGTGTGGCCGGGATAATAGGATCGTCTTAACTGGAAATATTTCTATATGAACTACTTGATCAATCTAGTCATTAACCTAGTCATATTCAGTATGAATCTCTGACCGTAGTAACCAGGAATCCATGTCCTAAACATGATGCACGACGAGACATGTAGCTTATACAGGCACAACCAAGAAAATCAACCACTATGTCAAGACAAGAGTTACTTATCAAGTCAGGGTAGCTGTCGCAACAATGCTTTCAAGATTTTACATGTCATGCCCGGTTACTTGTTACTTATCAAGATTACTTGTCAGGAGTGCGCCTCGACGGGCCACTATCAAGCTTATAAATGTCATATCAAGTTTACTTGTTACTTGTCAAGAGTGCGCCTCGACGGGCCACTATCAAGATTATAAAGAAGGGTTCATGCCATCATGTCGTGTTCATGTCAAGAGTTATCAAGTTATCACATACATATAACAGTACACATAAACAGTTGTAAGATCAAGGAAGGTGCAGGGAGGTAGGCGCATCACAAAGGGCACATAGGCATGGATGGGCGTTTGGACACCAATGGGTGCCAGGGCCAACATGGCGCCTATGCATGAATGGAAACCATGGCCAGAATGGCGCTAAGTAAGCTTGGATGCCAGGGTCAGAATGGCGCATGGCCGAGTCTAGGCGCATGGTCAGACTGGGCGCATGGCCAGGGGGCGCTGGATCATCGCGGGCGCCAGGGCCAACATGGGCGCCTGGGCCTTGATGACCAGAAGGAAGGGGCACATCACACTTGGCGCCTAGGCACCCATGAGCGCAAGGGGTAAAGGGCGCCAGAGCGCGCACGGAGCCTGGGCCAGACTGGGCGCATCACATTGGCGCCAAAGCACCATGAGCGCAAGGGGCAGGGGCGCCAGAGCGCACAGGGCGCCTAGGCCAAACGGGGCGCATCACATTGGCGCCTAAGCACCGTGAGCGCAAGGGTCAAAGGGGCGCCTGATCATGTTGGGGCACCTAGACCAGGGGAGGCTCCAAGGCCAAACTTGGGCGCCTGGACCAACATGGCGCCGGGTACTGTGCTTCTTCTCCAAACAGCAGCCAAGCTCCATGGGAACCCGAAAACTTCAAATGAGCATAACTTGCTCAAAACAAGTCCGAATCGGGACTTCTAAGGGTCTAAACTGTACAGAACAAGATTTCGTATAGCCTGGGACGACTGGTTTTAGGAAATACCAAGATTTATTAGATCAAAACCAAGAAAATAAAAAAAACTCATAACTTAGATCTGCATAAATGCATCCACCAAAATAAAAAATGCTAAGCTCCGAAAAGTCTTACAATCTAATAGAGAAGAGAATAGAACAATAAAAGGGAAGATCCTTCATGAAGCAAGATTTCACTTGCCTAAGGTTCTTGGGTGGGTGAAAAGGAGTAATGGAGAAGAAGTAAATGAAGAAGAATTATGAAGAGAGAGAGAGAGAGAAAGAAAGAAAGGAAAGTTGACTTATATAGCAACCCCTCTCATCTCGAACCACACAAAACCAAACCAAGCCAAGCCAAGAGTGACATGATGAACCAAACCAAAATAAACCAAGATAAACCAAGTCAAGCTAAAACTAAGCCAGGGTTAGGCTAATGGGTTAGGCTAAACAAGACAAGTCAAAACATGGGTCACCTGACAAATATCAGAAATCCATACACGTATACTGAAAACACGTATAGCAAAAAATGGGAGTGACAACATGCCTTGGTATGCAGTCTCCAGCTCTGCCTTTTGGGCACCTGTACTTTCCTTCTCCTGAGCTAAGGCTTCGGATCGTTGGAGAAGGGACCCCTGCTGCTCCTTCGATTTCTCCAACTCACTTTCCAAGGGTGCCAAGGTCTCTTCCAAATGTTGAATTTGCTCGCGAAGGGCTTCGTACTGCTCCTACAGGAAAGATTGGCGATAGACGTGGGCTTCCTCGACGATAGTCACTTTGATGATTTCTGACTTGATTTTAACGATCCGTTGGCAACAGTTTCTCGATCCAGTTCATGAAGGGAGAGTTCAGTAGCCATCTTCTGTAACTTCGCGTGCGCTATGGCTGAGATGTTATGCCCAAGGCCTTGAAGCTCCAGGGTTGCAGCTTCTAATTCTACCAGAGAGGCCTCCAGGGCGTCAGCTTTTGCCTCATATCCAGGGTACTCGTACAATGCCACCAACTGGGCCCTTACTATAGATCGAGCCACCCAAAACATTCTGTTTTGCTCCAAGATAACATCTACACCATGCTTGAAAGCATTATAAATGGTGTTCAGGATTAGGTTGGCGAAATAATCACTATCAGTCATAGTCATTGGGGTCAGAGGAGGCATTATGATAGAAGGCTCTGAAACAGCAGCGGCAGGAGCAACAGCACGCAAGTATTACATGACCAAAGGGTACAGCCAAGATAGGAGTAGCCACCATTGAGGATAAGCTCGCCAATTTAACGAAAACACTAGCCGTAGGTGCTGTTTGATCCAACTTCTGTAGGATTATCTCAGAAGAAGCCCCGTGTGTGGCTTCCCGTGAGATAGGAGCATGGACGGAACCTTTCGGTGGAGAAGGCCCCTCTATTCCAAAGCCAACTCCTGTTCCCCCTACCGGTTCGTCAGTGGTCGCAACAAATGACTCGTCAGTAGCTTCCTCAACTGGTTTGTCAACAACCGGTTCATCAGTATTCTTCTCGACCGGTTCTTCATCGGCCTTCTCGACTACCGTCTTGGTGGCTGCATCGACCGACTCCTCAATAACCGGTCTGTCAATGGTCTCTTCCACTGTTTTTTTAACTAGCTCATTTATAGCCTCCTCGACCGCCATCTCAGTGGCTACATCAACCGACTCCTCAGTGACCAACTCGTCAGCAATCTCTTCGACCTGCTCTTTTATGATCTCCTCGGTTGATGCTCTAATGACCATATTGGCCAGCTCTTCAATAGCCTCTTCGACCGCTTTCATAATGGCCTCTTCGACCAACTGTTCAATGGTCGCCTTGACCGGCTCCCCAATGGCTTTGTCGGCTAACTCTTCAATGGCCTCGGCTGTCAACCTTTCAGCGGTCTCTTCGACCGACCCTTGGTGCGGATCTCTGATGTCTTCCAGGGGTAATTAATCGGCTGCTTGATCCTCCTCACCTCCCAAAATGCCAGTGTTCTCTTCAGCCACTTCTTCAGTATGAGGAGAAGATTCAGTAAAGGAACCCCGGGCAGTGCCTTTAGCATCCTTCATCGTATGATCTATCTCGGGTACAGGTTCTCGAGTTGGGCCTTTGGCCGCTGCAGGACCAAATCTAGGTATCAAGATGGGACTACTAACGGGAGTCTCTTCTTGATACGAAGCCATCAACTCCAAAAAATCATGAGTCTTATAATCAAAAGAGGGTGGCGGAGAACCTTCTTCCGACTAAACGGCCTCAGTAAGTGTAGTTGGTGGAATATCTCCTGGGACACTAGCCTTTTCAGCATTCGTGGTTGTAGACGCCTCGGCATACAAAGGACTCACGACAGAGGCGATTCCTTCCTTCCTTCTCAAAGAAGAACTTTTGGCAGGCACAGGGGTTTGGAACCCTAACCTCTGAATGTAAAATAGCAGTGTAACTCCCTACAACTAATTATGGTGAACTTTAGAATTATTCCTAACTTTCTATTTGAAAAGTATAATTTTGTTTTTATATAAAACTTAGTTCTATTTAACAAGGTTGAGTTAAACTATTTATATTTTACAAAAACGTAATTATTATTATTAATTATTTTCGATTTTTATAATTAATTCTGCTTAATAATTTTAGTTGTTGATTCCTTGTTACATTGTTAATGCTACTAATTTCTATTACTTGTATTTGTTCATTATGGGCCTTGCATCACAGCCAACTATTTTAGTGAGAGATTAGTTCAATTAATTTTGGGTAGTAACTAACTAGCTATATTAACTAATTATTTTAGTTATCAATTAGTTATGAGTTAGTTAGGATTCCTTGCTACCACCCCTAGATCTATCACTATTTATACTAGTGCCACTTAGACTTGTGGAACACTCCACTCTCTTTCTATACAATATTTGGACTCCCAATTTTATTATATAGAAATTCCTCTGTCTTGCCACACTCACTCTCTCTCTCTCTCTCTCTCTCACCAGCAACAGCACCCACCGGAGCTCGGCCATCTTCGACGACTCTCTACCGATATTATCTTCATGTTTTTGATCAACCACCATGCCTTTCTGTCAGCCACTGCCACCAATTTTGAACCTCAGCCATCTACAACCCCAATGACCACTCCTGCCAATAACGTCATAAATACCACCGCCATTTCGATCACCAGGCTACCACCACTCCGGCGACTTCCCTACGGGATACGGCAGCACCTCCATTGTCGCCACCATTACCCCCATCATTCCTCTCATCGAGCACATCACCATCGCTATGCCATTAATTCGATCATCATCATCACCCAAAATTAACCTGACGTTCTCCATAGCCGCTGTGTCTCCAGTGAGGCCTAGCCGGACTGACCTAAGGAGTCATCGTTTCACTTAACAAAATGCCTAAAATTGGCTTTTAAAAGAAAACGAGAAAAAAGTACAAAAGTACAAATTGTTTCTGGGAAGTATTGATATGGAAGTCTGATCTGAGAGCGATCACTTTATTCTTTGGACCACACGATGATGATGATGAGAACTGCTTGAGGAATATGAACAATCAGAAAAACTAAGTCACCAGATAGGTATCGACACAACGGCACTGATAGCACAGTCGAATGCTTTCCTGCTTTGCTTCACCCTGTTCTTGAGAAAAAGTTAAAAATATGCTTCTGGGAATATCACTCTTGAAAGTATAAATTTTCTCAGAATCTCCTTCTCTGTATATCTCTCTTCATGTCTTTCTTCTGTTAAAAATAAGTCTATTTATAGACTAGACCCTCTGTGCGTAAAAAGCAACAAAATTGGGTCTCTACGTAAGTAACTGTCACCCACGATTGAAAATCAACATTTACGTGTGATGACACGTATCCCTTATAGAGTTGTGATCTCTACGCATGGTGACACATGTCCCACAACTTCAACAATATGGGGAGAGCACGTACACACATTCCTCGATAAGTATGGCATGAAAGCCATGTATGCAGACCACGTTCTCACATAGCCAGAAAAGATTGGTCGTAAAAATAACCCAAAATAGACTTCCTGGGTAAAGTAGCGGACTGGGCGTAAAATAACCCAAAATAGACTTCCTGCATAAAGTGGCTAAAAAGTAGCCTTGAGCGTATAATTAGCTCAAATAAACTCTACGCACACAAAAGCCTTGAGCTTAAAGACTCAAATATGTCTCATGCGTAAAGGAAGTGGTCTCTTGAGCGTAAAGTAGCCTATCTGCACGCTAAACGACAAGTGTTGGGTTTGGTGAAAAAATCTTTTCGGCTTCTGTGTAATGTTCTATCAGAAAATCATACTGTCAGATCAATATCACGCGCATTAAATACAGCCTGACAGCCTGTCGCCCTCGTATAATGTTTGAGGATAGCTCTTGCGTAAAAGAGCTCGCATCGAATTTGAATCTGATTCAATAGAGTTCTTTAATGAGCCTTGCATAGAGTCTGACTTTGCGTAAAGTTGTCAATTTCTTTGACTTGGTCTACGAAGTTTATTTTATGCTTCTACAAGACCCCCTTCAAAGTTTTTAAATTTTTCTAAAATTTGAAATACTTTAAATAGAAGCGTAAAATCCGGGATATCCAACAGTCATCCGCGTAGAATTCGGGATACCTAACAGTCATCTGCGTAGAGTTCGGGATACCCAACAGTCGTCCGCGTAGATTTTGGGAATTTGAACCGATTTTAAAATTTCCTATAAATAGAGCTCCGCTAGTAGAGAGAGAACTTTTACTCATCTCTCAATCTCCTTTGCTCTCGTCTTCAAAATCCCAGTCTTCAAAATCCCCGATGGCACCAAAGAGCAAGACCTCCGTTGGCGCTAAGGGCAAGAAGCCCGCCCTTGCTGCTTCGTCGACGGCTGATCGAGCAGAGACCACTATTCCAACATCGGTGGCCACCCCGAGACCTAATCCCGCTGTGGCTCCGACCATGATAGGTAAAACCCTATCTAGTTCGGCCGTGGGTTCGTCGGAGAAGAAGAAAACCGAACCCTAAACTTTACGCCCACGTTTATATGTGTTAGCATAGAATAAAATACACCATATACGCCCACATCTATACGTGCCAGCATAAAAATAAAAACAACAGAATACGCCCACGTTATACGTGTCAGCGTAAAATATAAAAATACGCTCACGTCAATATGTGCCAGCATAAAAATATAAACAACAAAATACGCTCACGTCAATACGTGCCCGCGTAAAATATAAATAATAAAATACGCTCACGTCAATACGTGCCCGCGTAAAATATAAGCAATAAAATACGGTCACGTCAATACGTGCCCGCGTAAACAACAAAATACATTTACGTCTATACGTGCCAGCGTAAAAACAACATACGCTCACGTCTATACGTGCCAGCATAAAATAAGTCCAAAGACTATATGTTTTCATGCGTATAACTTTACTCTTTTGAATAGAGAAAAGTATGCGTAAAAAACTTTTAATCAACAAAAAATCCTTTACGCCCAAATATTCTCTTACGTAAAATAACTCTTGTGTAAAGAAAAATTCTTACGCACAAATATGTACTTGCATAGAAGCATTTGCGTAAAGTTTTGTATAAAGATCAATTCTAAATTCTACTAACTTGATTTTTGCTAATTTTCTTTTTGCAGTGGACTTGCAGATTCATCCTCTCGCAGAGGTATTCGGCTCACCAGCTGGTATTGTAGACTCAAACTATTTGAAAATTTTGTCTCATGTTGAATTCCCACAAAGTGACAAGTAGTACCCTAAAGAGAGACAACAACTGATAGCTGCTCAAGTAGACAGAATGCTGCTGTCATTGATGAATAGAGAATTGCTGGTGTCGCTAGATGGCCAGCAATTTTTGAAGCCTGCTTTCATGTTTGGGGATGCTATTGATTTCCAATCACAAACGAACCCCAAGAAGGAGGCTTGGGTGTTTATGTTTGAAGACAGGGCGATGTATCTCCCAGACATGGCAAGGGATTATCCCCTATCTTTATTTGTTCACTCCATCCATCCAAGACAGATGCTATGGAACCTGACTCCCAGCAGCCATGGTAGACCAGGCAGAATTATTTTCAAGAGGGACGGGGCCAACCAAATGGGCTACCATACTAGTACTCCTAGTGGTGGTATCATTCCTTTCACCGGTCTACTGCTTGGATTCACACCAAGCGAAAATTCAGCTTTGATTCAACCAGTACAGATCCCAATGTTCATAAATAAGTTTATGAAGGCCTCAATATTATATCCCTAGGCCAACCCTAGGCTGCAAGGGTGGATGACTCCTCATAATCAGAACTGGATTCAACTCAGTGCTTGGATCATGAAGAACTTCAAAATAGAACTACAAGCCATTGGATTATATGAAGCAGTAGCCTCCATGAGTCAGGGCATACTAATGAACAATAACCTGTTCTTGGCTTTAATGGAGTTATATATCAGTTCAACAGGGACTTTTGCAACCCCAATAGGTGAAATGGGTTTTGCACATCATGAGATGCAATTCATCTCCAAGCTGCCGATGGATGAAGCTCCATATGAAGAGTATGTTCCCTCCAACCGGGAATTAGCAGAGATCATGGAAAAAAATCCTCAGTTAGTTGAGGTATACCAAGAATTGATGTGCCATTACCTAACTTGTACCATTATATATGAAAGTGGACCGCATTTGGCATACATCAATAAATGGAAAACATATCTATTCTACCATAAGAATAGAATATCCAAGGATGACAAAGAGAAATTTAAAAATGACAAGGCTCAGCCTATCAACCATTGTTCAATCATCCCTGCTGATTCAATAAATACTTGGATGGCCATCTATAAGTCTTCGGATAAATATTTGGCCACCAAGGCTGGAGAATTCCCTGCTGGGACCGAAGCATTGAGCTTTCTAAGACATGGCAGTCGAAAGCTCTTAAAAGAAGCCTTGCTGGCGGGCTTTCTTTCTCTGTGGCTGCAGAGATGGGTCGTACCAGGGATTGGCACAGCCAACAGGATTCACCAAAACGTACTATTGCCAGCAGTATGTTTGGTATTTAAAGTCAGAATCAACATGTTATCGGCAATGGTATGCCGAATAAATGCAGGTTTGTGAGCATCTGGTGACGAACTGATCAATAATGCTCCTTACCGAAAAGATTTTCCTAGGATGGAGATGCCCTAGACTTATTTTATGGGCTGGTTGTTGCATCACAACTGCAGTTTGTTGCCACCATGCCCTAAAAATGATACGAAGGTATTCCTCCAAAAGTTTAATAAAGTCATGTGGACTGCAACTTCAGTGGTGGACACCCGGGCAACACTCAACTATTCCTATGGATGGAACTTTTTCTGCACAAGACCACCAGTCCCAGCTGACTGTTTCGGCATGCAATTTAAAGATATAGGTGAAGGAAGGAATTCATTACCTGCGCTAATTTTTAAATGGCTAATGTGCATCATACCCTCACATCTAATGTATAGGAATAAAGATAAATGTGCGTTCGAACCGTATCTACCCAGTCGGTTCGCTCGTCAGTTTGGATATGACCAACTTCACATTGGTAATCCATCCACCAGCTTCTACCATTATAAAAAATTAGTTGATGATACAAGGGTATGGAGGTACTTTAGCACTGCATGTACCGGTGCTAGATTCTGGGTATCAACTGCTACAAGTACAACTGAGCTACAAATGCTTCATACGTATGCTCATTTTTATGCATCTATTCGTTCCTTCGCTAATGACTACAACATGAAGGGAAGTCTTCAATGGGTCAAGGAAGGAAACATCGAAGAACCAGTTAGGGTACCTTCAGACATACCCGATGATGTTGTTGTTCCAGATGAGTATCTGGAAGTGATCCCTACGGGAGTTGGGGAACCAGCTGCAGGACCAATTATCATCTCTAAAACTCGGAATCGAAAATTGTAGAAGCATGGAATTTCATGATCAGAAATCCTATGCGCCAAACACTACATGTGCCAGGGAGTTCAGACAAAGTACTTTACACAGTAAAACAAGAATATAGACATTAAAAGAAGATTTTTATTTCATATAAAAGTCTATTACATGTCTTAGAAAGGGCTGTACAAAGTAGAACTTCTACAAAAAGAAAAGACCCTAAGTCTACAGCCAGGCGCAGCAGTCATCATGCGCTCTTGAACAGGCGCATCTCACCATACGCTCTCAGTCAGGCGCATCCCACCATGCGCTCCCAGCCGGGCGCATCCTTTCAGCAGCTCAGTTTTGTGCATCCTCAGTTATGTGCATCCTCAGTTATGTGCATCCCTTCAGCAGCTCAGTTATGTGCATCCTTAGTTATGTGTATCCCTTCAGCAGCTCAGTTATGTGCCACCCTTCCAGCCAGGCTCACGTACCATCTAATGCTTCGAATAATGAAGCATTTATTGAGTAGAACGAGGGTGCAATCAACCCTCTAGCTGGAGGAAGAGCTCCCCAAACCGAGGAAGAAAAGAGCACCGCAAGTCAACCTGTGGCCAGGGGAGGCTTCGAAAGAGCCTTCAAAGACCAAGGAAGACCGTAATCGAAATTACGGCTAAAGGAGCAGCTTTCAACACAACCAGAATGGACAACACCCACTCTGACAGAAGAAAGAGCCCCTAAAGCCGCAGCACCGCAATTCTGATCTACGGCTCTTCCCGCATAACGGAGACGGGCTCGCATCCCGATCTTGGGATGCAACAGGCACCTTCTGCCTGCTTCAGAAGCCCTCGACTCCGACTTTTGGATGTAACAGTCACCTTCAAGTGCATTAATGAAGACATTGTGTCGCATCTTCACCCTCGGGAGCATCTCGTCAACAGAATGTGCTCGAGTAAACAAGTTTATTTCGGAAGGACGTGAGAGAACGAGAAGCAAACCCTCTTCATGCTATTATCTATAGGCCGGGCAAATCAAACCCATGCGCTAAGTGGATGTCTCTCCGAATCCCGTACAATGAATTTGCATTAAATGGATGAACCTGACGCTTCGAATTCAGCCAAGTCAAAAATGGCTATTTAAAGCACTCGAAGAATGTAACAGACACACCAATAAAGATGTGTCAAGCGGAGCGGATGCGTCGGACAGACCGCGCATCACACAGACGCGCCCTCAGCACCAAGCACTTTACAAGCATGTGCCACCATACGGCCCCATGCGCCTAGTGAAACACCGATCGATGCGCACACTCAACAACCTATCACCTGTCAAAGAATATTAAATGCTGAAGTCTGACAGAGTTGGCAGCACGTCCCCCGAAGACTACAGTTGACAGCTTTTTCAGAAAACGAAGCGTCGTCGACGTCAGCATCATCATTACTCCCCTCCGGCGGTTACAAGCCACGTGGTCGCCCAACCATCTCGCATGCGCCTCCGTAGCCATGCGCCCAAATCTCTGTATGTACCTCAAAAGCCATGCGCCTCAGACTTTTTTCTGATCCCTAAAGACAGAAGTAAAGTCACTATGGAAGCTTCGCATGCGCCTCAAAAGCTATGTGCCCCGAATTGTTCGTGACTCCCAAAGGTTACGAGCCAAAGTCTCCTCATGCGCCCAATCCCAGGTACATCCTACCAGATCATTCTCCACCAAATTCGAGATCTCCGAGCCATGGGCTTACGACACGTGTCCTTTGACTCGATTCACCCAAGATCTCAGCAACAAAAAGATTTTTCCCCTACTACGTGCCAGCCCACAACAGCAGCATAAAGAATTCAACTCCTCAATCAGGCCGCATCGTCCATGCACCTCCATCAGCAATCACCATGTGGCGTCCCCGCGTCCAGGCGTATCCTACATATGCGCGCATGAGCAGCCAGCCTGCAGACTATAAATAGAGGGATCATTTCCTTCTTCCACAGATGAACATACATAAACAGACAGAGACATCGCACAACCACCGAGGCAGATACAGACACTCAAGATCTTCTTCCTTTCCGTAAGCTCCAGCACCCAGAGCAACTCAGACCTTCAGAGAACCGATAACCATCGTCAGATCGTCAACGGAGTCAACGTATTACCACTCGCTCCATCGGCACAAGGGACCCAGATAAACAAAAGTATACTCCTAGGACTACGTCTAAGTCCTACATTGTAACACTGTTCTGTTTGTATTGAAATTTCTATCAAAAAATTTTAATGGCAAACAAGCTGGCGACTCTGCTGGGGACCTCTTTCTCCTCTACCGAGAAAGCTGTGTCGCAATCCGACGACGTAGAGGTGGGCTCCTCCCACAAGACGCTGGTCGTATGCCTCAATCAACAGGCGTATGAGGAGTTCATTTCTGAAGGCAGTATGAGTCCTTCGAAGCGGCTGCCGAAGCCGAAGAAGACTCGCCAAATTTGGGTGCGCAAGGTCGATGCCTCTGGCACCCCCACCGAAGGGGATGCGCCAATCCAGCCTTCCCTTCCTGCTGACGTCCTCAGCAACCAAGATGCGCCTACCGATGCAGCGCATCTCTCGGAGAAACGTATGGCTGACCACATTCCCCAGCCATCTCCCTCTCAGGGAAGAAAGATGCGTCGACGGAGCAGGGGCGCAGCTATTGCCCCGTGCATCACCTCCGATGAGCCACAGAAGGTCTCTGTCTTTGACAGACTCACTCGCTGTAGTGGCGAGGAGAATTTGGATTCTGAGTACTACGTGCCCCAGCGGCCTAATACGAAGAAGTCCAAGGCAGCACGGGCCATGCGCCCCAAACGTGCTATGCCAGCAACAAACCAAAAACATGCACTCACAATCATGCGCACTGCTGGTGGTAAGCTGTATAAGGTCGACTCAGGTGCTTCTGCGCCAGAAACGAGCCGACCTTCAAAGTTCTTGTCTTACTTGGGCGCACCTGTTGAGTTTGTAACCAAGTCGAGCAGGGCAAACCCAGTGGTCTTGAACTCTCGCACCTCCTTTGGTTGTACGTCTGAGGTTCGTTCAAGTCACTCTAAATGTTGTTCCCCACTACTGATCTGAGTGCCTGTTTGGTGTTGGATCAGGGGGTACAGCATTCACTTAACCACCCCGGTGCTTGGCCTTGCCATACGCCTGAAGGGGGTACGAAGGTGGCGCTCTCCTCCAACGATCTGCGTAACGTGATCACACACAAACGCCGGTCAGGAGAGTCGACTGACAAGCACGATGCACCCTCCACAGGGCACACTTGTGTTATAGTCACCATCAACTGCTGTTGTAAGTCAGCAGTCCCACCAAGACAGTCGGTGTACCAGCGGCTACAATCATCGACACCCCTCCGACGTCACCTCAGAAAGAAAGTGTCAACAAAATAGGAGCCAGAACTAAGGGTTGCTTCATGCAATGTAATCTCTAACTCCTCGTCAGTCCGAAAGGCGACTGCCAATTCCTCGTCCAAGAGCCGGCTGAGGAAAACCAAGACAACTGTCTCGTCCTCCGGAGTATTCGAAGGCATTCGGGAGAGGAAAAAGATCTTGGAGGAAGCTGGGGGTAGTCAAGCCCTTGTTGATCCTCCTTTCGAAAATGAGGGTGTCCTCCAAAGCACAGCTGGGGTGGATCTTCATCCTCAAGGCGAAGTCAGCCTCCCCGATATAGCTGGGGGTCGTCTAGCCCCTGTGGATATGCATCTCGAAGATGAAGAAGTCCTTCAAGACAGGACTGGGGGTAATCAGTCCCTTACGGATACTTCTTCTGAAGACGAAGGCATCCTCCAAAACTTTGCTGGGGTAGTCTAGCCCCTGTGGATCCGAGTCTCGAAGACGAAGAAGTCCTCAGGAACATAGCTGGAGGTAGCCAAGACGAAGCTCCGGGAACAACAACTCCTCTAAAGGAGAGTGAGGCTGAAAGTGGAGCCTCAACCGAGCCATCCGACTCCAGCCGTGTTATGACAGTCTACATGACTGGGGGTAACACCGAGTCAGATGTGCCACCAGCGGACCTCGTCCAGCGCATGGATACCCTGGAGGGAGGACTCAAAACTCTCTCTGCCTCCATGCAAACACTGACTCAAGCAGTATTTGACATACGGTCAGCTTTGGCCAGGACACCATCTACCGGTCCCGACCCAGGGGCCAATGGAGAGTCAAGTGTACCCCCTCAACGAGTATCCTTGGATACGGATCATCGCGAAGCCCCTCGGACGTCGGAGCCCTCAAATGCTCAACTCCAGGTGGTACCACCTTTCCCGACTCCCAGCTCTACGGAAGATGTGGTCGAGATGATCAGGGACCTGCACGAACGCTTTGAGTCCAAGAATAGACAAGAGGAGCGCCAAAAGATGGGCATCCCCCAACCTTATTCCCTCGAATGGAACAAAGTGGTTTATCCTCCCAAATATAAACCACAAACATTGACACCATACGACGGAAAGGACTCTCCACGTCGCTATTTGACGTACTTCCAGTCCCAAATGAGACATCTTTCAAAGGAGGACGTGCTACTCACTAGCATATTTATCGGGGCACTGAAAAGAGTGGCGTACGACTGGTACTGCAGCCTCTCCGACAATTTTATATCTTCCTTCGACGATTTGATGTGTCTTTTCTTTGACCGTTTCTACAACGGCGGGAAGGACATGACAATGGCGTCCCTCATAGAGATACGCCAGAAGGAGAAGGAAACAGTTCGGGTATTCATCGAACGCTTCCGACAGGCCTGCTTCAGACTGCCCCCGGGCATGCCAGAACATGCACTCCTCTCCTCCTGCAGCATGAACATGCTGCCCGTAGTCAAACTCTGGCTCAATTCTACTCCTCCTCCCGACTGGAGTTCCTCGATCATCGAAGCTGAAGCAGCAAAAAAAGGTGTCCAATGCTCGCCTTCTGGGAGTTAGCTTCCCTGCATTTGAGGACAAGGGGAAGCGGCCTGCAGCCAACAACCCCGGACGAGAGATGAAGGAGAAACAGGCATTGACTGTCAATGCCTCAAAAGGTGCATCTGCGCCTACTCAGAAGCCTCCACTTGCACCAAGGCCAAAGGAGGTGTACTCTTTCAACGATGAAGACACCCTGCAACACTTCGAGATACTGAAGCAGGGTGACAAGATCAAGTTGCCGGACCCGAAGCATCCCGACGAGGTTGGGAAAGTGGACAATCCGAGGTACTGTCACTACCATCGGTTTGTCAGACATCCAACCAAGGACTGCTACGTCCTCAAAAACTACATCCAGCGCATGATCAATGCTAATGTTATCTCCGTCGACTATGAGGAGAAGACGGTTTCGGCCAACATGGTGTCACTCCAGTTCGGCACCTTGCCGCCAACTACAATACAAGATGGCGTTGTCCCCATCCCTAAGGCGACAATGGAGGTGGTTAACTTACCACCTACTCGTGACAACGTGAGTGGACTCATCCCACTCACCACATCTCGGGGGGAGATCTTTTGGTTTACCCTGATCTTGTTTCCGAGGTTACTCAACCGGAGGTACGCTCTGCCTTCAGAACCAAAACTAAAGGCAGGAAGATTAAGTCTTGCCGTATGGTCTCTTCCTCTGCAGAAGAGGCACTTCCTGTGCAGACACGTTCACAACAGAATGCCCAACCTGACGAAGCTGCCGTCGAGGTGGTGCCTCCTTGCACCATCCCTGCTGCCCAGGAAGAGGGCCCATCTAAGCCCCCAGCAGACAATAAGCAGAAGAATGTAGAGGCTCGTTTCGACAGGCCTCTGCAAAAGGAGAATGCTTCGGGGCTGGCCAAGTCCCACAACTTCGACATATTGGCACAACTTGCCAGTACTCCTGCCCGCTTTTCTCTGTTTCAGCTCCTTCATCTTTCCAAGGACACTCGTGACGCTCTCTGTGAAGCCCTAAAGGATGCTGAGTCCTTCATCAGTCAGGTCAAGCAGCCTGAAGATCTTCCAACTACATGTGTGTACTGTCATTGTGCGGATGAGGTTATCTCTAATATAACCTTCACCCAATAAGACATGCTGCTCAAGCACAACCGACATAACAGGACGCTATATTATACCGGGTATATCGGTTCTGTCAAGGTGAAGCGGATTCAGATCGATCCGGGGTCTTCCTTCAGCATCATTCCGAAGATACTGCTCTCAACACTGGGGATCCCAATGTACCGATTGACGCCTTCTAACACAATAATCAGTGGCTTCAATGCTAGCAAAAGCGAGCCACTAGGCAAGATACGGCTAAAGTGCCATATCGGTAACCTCAGAACCGAGGTGACCTGCTATGTCGTGGACGCCGACGTCAACTATAACCTCCTGTTGGGTTGTCCATGGCTGTATGAGTACATGGTGGTGCCATCCACACTCCACCAATATATGAAGTACGTGTCCACCAACGACGTCATCCGGACGGAGTTCGCGGACATTGACCCTTTCAAAGGGGTTGAAGCCTACTTCACTGATTCTAACTTGTACAAATCACCTGACGAGGAGGAAGCCAATGATGCTGACAATGAAGCAAAAATGGCAGTAGAGCCCGACATGAAGCCAGAGACGATTCCAGTCGCTCCTCTAAAAATTCAACTCAAAGGGAAGCCGCCTCAGACGTTGCCTCCCATGAGCATCAAGTTACCTGGAAAAGCACCAACTGCTCCAGGTAGAATACCTACTGAAGCTCCCTTGAAGATACGGCTCAAGGGAAAGTCGCCTCAAACATTGGCTCCCCTTGTGACAAAACTACAGGGGAGGGCACCAATTACTGAAGGCACAGTTGAGGCACCCCTGAAGATGCGTCTTAAGGGCAAGCCGTCGCAACCATCTGTCTCATCCAAACTGCCGGAGAAGGCCCACATAGTCCTCTCGGACCCCAGGATCAAAGCTGTGGTAGACTCTCCCGATCCAATCCCAGTACTCACAGATGAAGATCTAGGGGAATATATCTCTGCTGATGTAGATGCACCCTCTCTGGACAATATAATCCCGCGGAATAAAATCTCGTATTTCATCAATAATAGAGTGTCTTTTAATTATTCTAGTCTTCCACATTAGAACGCCATGTATACATTAGATAACGCTCTACGGTCGTTGCAAACACAAATAACGACCGTCCATCATGTAAATCGAGTAGTCCCGTCCCAAGGGGTCTGTTTTGTAGTCTCGCCGCAAATTCGAGACGAAGAATCCATCATCTTCGGCAAAGTTGAGCGTCATCAAGACCTCCTGCTACTCGAGCCAGAACCAGATACCGGCAGAATACAAGTCTATCGGTACACGGACAAGGCAAAGTACCTCATCCAAAAGATGGATTACGACCTAAAAAGCAACAAAGGCCTGAATTATGGCAAGGGTTGACGTCTTCCTCTCCGGCTTCCAACACCAAAAGGAAAGCCGCAGGACTACTCTCATCGAACTCGACGGGGGGTAGGCTATGTCACGCCGCCGTCAACTCCAGAGAGTTCGGAGGCAGAAGAAGCAGAACATTATCACTCATCCGAAGCATCAACCTGGGATTCCGATACCAGTATTGGCTCAGTCTTTAAGAGAGTGCTATCAGCCAACATGACATCTGCACAATTTTAAGAAGATGAAGGTGAAAACCAAATACAAGAATTCTTCGAAGAAGAACCCTGGGCTCAACGCCTAGGGGAACAGTGGGAGTCTCATTTTGAATTACGCGAACCCCTACCGAAGATGAAGTCGAACAGATCGACCTTGGGGATGGATCTTTTTCCAAATCTGCCTTTATCAGCAAAAGCCTAGAAGGAGAAGACCGGGAATCTTTAATCCAGCTGGCTAAAGAGTATATCGATGACTTCGTCTGGAGCTACGAAGATATGCCGGGACTTGATCGCCAGATCGCGATGCATAGGCTTAAAATCTTACCTGATGCCAAGCCTATCAAACAACAACAGTGACGCTTTCGTCCTGACATCATGAATGCCATCGATCAGGAGGTGGACAAACTCTTGACCAGCGGCTTCATCCGTGAAGAACAACACCCGGATTGGGTGGCCAATGTTGTCCATGTCACCAAGAAGAATGGGAAGATACGAGTCTGCATCGACTTCAGGGATCTCAACTCCGCTTGCCCGAAGGACGAATTTCTGCTTCCAATCACCGACGTGATGATCGATAACACATGTGGCTTTGAACGCATGTCTTTCATGTACGGGTATTCAGGCTACAACCAGATCAAGATGTTCCCCGATGACGCAAAACATACGTCATTCAGGACTCCAAAGGGCATTTTCTGCTACACAGTGATGCCCTTCGGCTTGAAGAATGCTGGTGCCACATACCAACGAGCTATGAGCACCATTTTCCGTCAGCATCTTCGTAAGACAGTCGAATGCTATGTTGATGACATCGCAGTCAAGAGCCATCTCAAAGGTGATCACCTACAAGACCTGAAGACAGTCTTCGATCTCATGCGAGCACATCAACTCAAGATGAACCCCTCTAAATCCTTCCTAGGGGTTTCTAGCGGAAAGTTCTTGGGCTTTATTATCACGGCAAAAGGCATTTATGTCGATTCCGAGAAGACCAAAGCCATCCTGGACATGGATCCTCCGAAGAACCTTCGAGAACTTCGAGGCCTGCAGGGACGTCTGGCATATATTCAGAGGTTCATAGCAAACCTCTCCGAAAAGTGTCAACCCTTCACTCAGCTCATGAAGAAAGGAGTCTCTTACGCCTGGACAGAGGAATGCCAAAAAGCTTTTGATGACATCAAGGCTTACTTGACGAGCCCGCCAGTCCTGGTGACACCCGTCGCCGGCAAACCATTTCTCCTCTACGTCCGTGCCATGGATCATTCCTTCGGCGTTCTGCTGGCTCAGAACAGCGATACAGGCTATGAGCAAGCTATCTACTACCTCAGTAGAACACTGATCGGGGCCGAACACCGGTACAACCCCGTTGAAAAGGAGTGCTTGGTATTGGTATTTGCCATCCAGAAGACTCGCCATTATGTCTTGGGCCAGACAATTCATGTTATCTCCCCAGTCAATCCACTCAGAGTTCTCATGACGAAGCCAGGGTCATTGAACTCCCGGCTAGCTACATGGACGATCCTGCTAACAGCATACAACATGGTGTTCGTTTCGTAAAAAGCCGTCAAAGGTCAGGCTCTGGCCGACTTTTTAGCTGCACACTCCATCCTAGAGTCCTCAAGACTCTATGAAGACATCCCGGATGAGGTCCAAGAATCAAACGTCCCTGAAGAAAGCTCCTTCTGGCGGATGTTTTTCGATGGCGCTTCAAGAACAGGCCCCAAAGGCCAAATTATTGCAGGAGTAGAGGTAGTCTTAGTCTCCCTCGATCAGCTGGTCATACAGCGTTCCTACTTCCTTTTGAAGCCGTGCTCCAACAATGTTGCCGAGTACAATACGCTCATCATGGGACTCCAACTGGCGCAACAACTAGGGGTGAATTATCTGGAAGCCTACGGCGACTCAAAACTCGTCGTAAACCAGATCAGAGGGCAATAGAGGTTCGCCAAGAAGACATGATCCCTTATCATGAAGTTGCGTTGAACATCATTTCAACCTTTGCCGAGTTCTTCATCGAACATGTACCTTATTTATAAAATCTGGAGGTTGACGCTCTGGCTGGCCTCGTAACCTCGTTAGCAGCACCCCTCGGGACTCAACACTACGTCACGGTAGTTGGTCGAGACATGGTCTGTCCTAAAAACAACCTGTGCTCATGAGTGGCCCATGCCATGTCAACAAGTGCTGGTGTTAATGTCCGAGACTGCAGATTCCCGTTCATCGACTTCGCTGTCTATGGAATTCTCCCAGAAGACCCGAAAGAAGCCGTCTCAGTCAGGAGGCGCTCCCTTCGATTCAATTACGATACAGCTACTAAAATGCTGTACCGACGCTCCTACGATGGACTTCTTCTGCGATGTCTGTCCAACGAAGAAGCAGCCGAAGCCCTTCGAGAAGCTCACGATGGAACCTGCAGAGCCCAACAACCTGGACCTAAGTTGCAGGATCGACTACGACGCATGGGCTACTACTGGCCAACCATGGCCGCTGATGCTGTCGACTATGCTAAAAAGTGCCATACGTGCCAGCTTCACGCAGACTTCATCCATACACCATCAAAACCATTACATCCTACGGATGCCTCTTGGCCCTTCGAAGCTTGGAGCATGGACATTGTAGGACTGATCACCCCTCCTTCATCGAGAGGACACCGCTTCATCCTAGCCATCACCGACTACTTCTCCAAATGGGCAGAAGTAGTTCTACTGGCAGAAATCAAGAGCTCTAGGGTGATCAGCTTCATAAAGTACCATGTCATCTACTATTTTGGGCTACCCCGGAGGATTATCCACGATAACGGTCCTCAGTTCATCAGCCATATTTTTAGCAGATTCTGTGACAAGAATCGTATTCAAAATGTGGCCTCAACCGCCTACAATCTGACAGCAAACGGATTGGCCAAAGCGTTCAACAAGACTATCATTAGGCTACTCAAAAAAGTTGTCTTATCTAATAAATGCGACTGGGACGAAAAGCTCGGCGAATGCCTTTAGGCCTACCGCACAACGGTACGGACCCCGACAAAAAACACACCATTCTTCCTGGTCTACGGAAGTGAAGCGGTACTACCTCTCGAGATCCAGATACCCTCACTCCGTGTAGCAATCACAAACCAACTCACAGAAGAGGACAATCAATATCGTCGTCTGCGAGAACTGGAGGCACTTGACGAAAAGCGTCTCCTAGCTTAACAACGCATTGAACTCTACCAAGCCCGTATATCACAGGCTTTCAATAAGAAGGTCAAGCAAAGGACTTTCCAAGTAGGCGACCTGGTTCTGGCAGTCAGGAGGCCGATGGTGTTGACTCACAAGACACCAGAAAAGTTCGAGCCCAAGTGGGAAGGACCTTTCATCATAGAGACGGTATACTCAAACGGTGCTTACCGCCTCGCTAAACCCAATAGGGACTTGTTCATGATGTCCATCAACGGCAAGTTCCTAAAGAAGTACTACTTTTGACATCTTTCAGACATGTACTTCCACAAAGGATCAGTGGACCCAATCATCAGGACTCACATACAATTCCCTACCACAAAATCATACGCTTCCGGAACCCAGTTGTTTCGTGGCATACTCCAGTAGAAGGACAACCACGTCTACATCACCTCTGAGTTGTCCCCCTACGCCCTACAAAGCAGAATCTTACACTCCGTAAGACTAGGCTACCCATCATATTTACCACGTCCACATTATCTCTGAGTAAACATCCCGTACAGACAACCCCTGCATTGCCGTACATTGATCACAGAACTTCCACGTCCATATTACCTCTGATTAGTTTCGCGTATCCCCAGAATCATTCCTACCACGTCCATAACACCTCTGAGTAGGAAGATTCCATCATTTGAATCCCATATTTGCCATGTCCACATCACCTCTGAGCAAACATGTTAGTTCTCTCAAACTTATTATATGTACCTAAAAACTAAGGTGCGTAAAAGATAATAGGTCCACACAAATCATCAAGTTCATGACAGCAAAAATGAACACACCACAAAAACTTTGTATTCTTTATTTTTCAAAAAAAAGAGTAAAGGATTATACCCCCAGCAAAGAGTTGCAAAAACACAAAAAGAAGAGACTACAATCCCTAAACATCCCCGGGGTTAGCCGAAAGCTCTTTAATCCGGCGCCTCAAGTCTGTCGCCCGAGTCTCCACAATCGCCAGGACCCGGCATTCAGCTTCTTGACGTATCGCCTCTATGGCCTCAGGAGAAGTGTCATCCTCATGCTTCTCATCCAGCTGCTGTCGTCGCTGAGCCAGAGTAAGAGCCCGGTGGGTGAAAGCTGCTTCCTCCTTCTTGAATGCTACATGTTCAGCCTGGACACGCTCGGTATATAATAGGAGTCGGGCCCGCTGGTCCTCAAGGCGGTGAATCTGGGCATCAACCTCCGCGATACTAGCGTCCAACGCAGCTTGTAACTCCACCTTCTCCTGTGTGGACTGAGACAACCGCTCCACTACAGCTTCAGTCTCAGCCACTTTGCATTTTCAGACGTTCACGGTGGCCAGATAAGAGGACTCAGTCTCAGCGATCAACTTTTCCTTTTTTGCGTCTATCAGGGCGGAGAGATCGTTTCGCTGGATACATTGAAACTCGAAAAGCCGTCGGTCCAGCTCAGCCACCGAGGCCTCCAGAATGTCGGCCATATGATCATGGCCCTGGTGGAGACGGATCAGGTTGATGTGAGGCAGTCAGTGCCAGAGTTTTTGTCGTTGTAAAGCTCACATTGGCATCCATCACCGCCGATACGCCCCTCTGCAGCATCTTATATACCGCCTCGATGATGAACTTCACATATTCTGTAACACCCAGTTTTTCAGATGAGGATAATTTTAAAATTTTATAATTATAATTATTATTTAAGGATATTTATTTCATATTATAATTTTTAGCGATTTTTAATGATTTTTAGTAGGATTGATTTTGGGCCTATAGTTGACTTTGACTAGTGTTGACTAGAAGACTAACCTAGTGACTAACCTAGGTTAAGACCACTTGGTTAGGTTAAGTAAACTTGGTTTGACCTAATTTAGTGAAGTTTAAGTCATTGGAACTTGTTTGGAGAGATTTGGAGTTGATTTGACTAATATGGCTTATGACTTCATAAGTCATGATTAATGACTTGACTTATAGCCCATAGGCCCACACCATGGACCAAACCTAAACCTAATCAGCCCATGGCAGCCACTATTGATCCTTTCCACCTATGTAATCCCCTCCTAGAATTTAGGGCTAGCCTCCATTGGGATTTGTGCAAGTTTTGGAAGAGATGAGTCTCCATCTTTCTAAAATCATAGAAAACCCATTTCAACTCCATTTTCCTTCAAATCAATTGCATTAGGACCTAATTCTTCTGTTCTTTCTGTTTGTGCAAGAATATTTTAGAGTAGGATCAATTTGTGGGAGTTTTTGAGGCTTGGAGAACCATTCCATTTGAGGCTTTTGTGAGCTTTGCACATCAATAGGTATAATCTATTCTAACCCATGAAATTCCTGTTTAATTGTATTTCTAGGATGCCCTAGCCCTAACCTAACTCTAGGAATAGGAATCCCTACAAGTTGTATCCATTTCGTGTCCTAACAGGACACGTATCAGTGTCATGTTTGGTGTGTTTGATGTAATGCCTCAACCAATATTTTGTTCTAATTTCTGAAATGTTTTTGAATGGAATTTTAGTTCTAGGGCTTGCTTAATGATTTTTGCTTTTATTTCCTAATTTTGGTGTCGTGTCGTGTCCACACGGGGACACGAACACGCAGAGACTGAAACACATGCTGTGTCCTGCATCACGGGGTCGATAACTTCCGACACAGGACACGTGGATACACCATTTTTGGCGAAGATGATGAGGCATAGACTGACATCATCCTTCCAAAAGATGGGAGCTCGGGGTAGCGTGTGCGAGGAGAAATCCTCCTCGTACTGGCCGCACTGGCCGCGCGTGCGCACTGTGCACGCTTGGGTTTTGGCCACTGACACGCACTTTTATTTTAGACACGGGGACACGGTGTAGGGGCATACACATGTAGCCCTACATGTGGAGAACATGTAGGCACGATCACGAGTCGTGTCGTACCCTGTGTCGTGTCCTAGAGTGACACGCACGCGTGCACGATGCTGCATGCTGTGTAGTGTCTGTGTGTAATTCTAGACGTGGACACGCCGTGTCCGGCTCTAAGGTGACACGAAAGGATTCCTGGGGACACGTGCACGTGTGGGGGATTGTTTACCAACCATTAAATTATATATTTAACTTATTTTTGATTTCGAATTTGGAATTTCCTATTTAAACTGATACTTAGGTTCTGTTATGAATTTCTGAACCTTTCTTCTTCTGTTTAACTGAAATGTTAGTATTTAATTGGCATGTTTAATCTATTTACATGTGTATTAGTTAATACTAGGTGGGATTATCATGTAAGATTGGGTTTTTCATTTGAGAAATGGATTTTGAATGTGGGAATGAACTGAAACAGTAGACTGTGCACAGTTTTTCCCTGAAATTGGGATCCTGAACTTTAGTTCTTTTTTAAAACTATTTGGATGATTAATTTGCCATGTTTAAATTCCTATACGCATGTGTATTAGATTACTATAGGCTGGTTCATGATTTGGTCGATGTTATTATGGTATTGGGATTCGATTTTGATTTGGATGATTATTTAAATGGGAATTTCTCATCTACCATTTGCTCCCTGTTCTTGAGAACCATACCCTGTGATTAGTGCACCCATTCACTAACTCTAATCACTGAAATCCTGAGATTAACTAACTGCCATTAGAATCAAGTGTACCTGAGATTTAGTTAGGTTTGTGTGTGGTGAGGTTTTGTGCTCGAGCAGTGAGTTGGGTGTGTGGGAATTGGACAGTAAGGACTGAGAGTATGGGGTTGATTCTCAGGTTGAGATTGAGTGTATGGGTTGGCCTTAGATTACTGTTAGCTTGATATGAAAAGAGAAGTGACAGTTAGCATATGTATTTGATACATATTTCAGTTTGGGGGTTCCAGATTCTTACATTGGGGTGGCCTGCAAGGCATGCAGCAGCAGGATGCTGCAGTAGCAGCAATAGCAGGTTTAAGAGTATTATATTGGGGGCTTTGGGTTTCAGATTGAAGGGTTGTTTAATTTATGCAGGTTTGTAGGTTGTCCCTAGGTGTATATAGTTATATGTATCTTAGCATCATGCCCATAGATGAGGGGGTGGATTAGTTCAGTTATGACTTGAACCATGAATAGTAGGTGCCTCACCTAGCCATTTGTATTTAAAAGTCCCCTCACCTGCCAATTATGAATACCAGTAAGAATGAAGGGGGTCAGTTGTTAAATTAAACTCAGTTTTGTAAAAGGAAAATAGAATGGGGAAAATATATTGGGGGTACAGTCCATTTAGTTATCTGAGATTGGTTGGGGGTTTTGTGGGGATTCAATTCTAAAATTTATGTGTACTCAAATGTTTCCTCTACACACACATGCCTCACTAGTTCACACACCCTCTTCACCCATACACTAGTAAATATATATGTCACTCTCTCACATACCATATGACACACACACTCTTGTATATGACACTCACATGTGTATCATACACAAGCCCACATGCCTATTGCCTCATGTATCAATACACTATCCTATCACACACACACACACACTTTGAATATTCACATGTTTTCCCTTTCACTCTTTTCATATATATATATATATATATATAAATATATAAATATATATATATATATATATATATATATATATATATATATATATATATATATATATATATATATATATATATATAGGTTCCTATAGATAATGTTGTGTGTTAATGTATATGTATGATATAAGGTATTATATATTATGATATAGGGTATGGGTGATATTGTATAGTGGCTATAGGTTATGTATTTCAAGTTACGTTATATAGCCTTGTTAATGTGTGTTTTTAGATATTAGTGTGTGTGTCCTATATTAGATTATATATATATATTGGGTGCATTATAGTTAGGCTTATAGAGTGTCATGTAGATGAGTTATGGGTTGGCTATGGCATGGTATGCCTAGTTTGGAGTCTAGAATAGACTGTTTAGTCTTGTTAGACCTAGATTAGACTAGTTGACTTAGGTTTGACTTGGTTGACCTAGTTTGACTTCTAGGGTTGACCAGAGTTGACCAAGAGTTGACTTTGGTCTAGATTGACCTAGATTCATGTAGTATGCATCGTAGTGCATCTTATTACTATTCTGCACTCGTTGTGACTTGTACTGTTCTATAGGAGACAGACACTACTCCTCGGACAGTATATATTCTCCAGATTCACCGGATACAGGCGAGTACATTCTCTGATAGTTCTTTCATTTACTTGTCAATTACTGTACTTCAGTTCTAGATAGTTTTATGTAATTCTTACAACACGTATGGATATTTCTGGATTCATGTATGCGACACACATACCATCTGTCTAGCCTCTATTTTTTGGAACCACTACTGGCATCACCTTCTGGAATCACTACTGGAACCACCTACTGGAATCACCCTGGAATCTTTTGCTGGTATCATTATGTTTGGCTGGACTCATCCCGATTTTTCGTGTCGTTTTCTGGATTCACTTGTACTTTTTGGGCGGGGAAATATTGGAATAGGCATGTGAACATACCCAAATACTGGAACCACTCCCTTGGAATTATACTGGAATGATAGCCATTTTACACCCAGCCAGGTGTGTGATGTGTCGTATTACCTACAGCCATTCACATGTCAATCCCGATATTTTAAAACATACTGTTAGAGTATAGGTTGGACTCACCCTGGAATCTTTGATCACCAACTGGACTCACCTCATACCGGACTCATCTTGTACTGGAATCACCCGGTATCAGATTCATGTTGTCTGGATTTACTTAGGTTTTGCACTTGGTTACATTTACATTCTGGACTTATATCATGTTGCTCTAGTTCAGCTAGTTTCTATTTATAGTCCTTATTGCTATATTTCTTCTCTTGTTTTACTTACCTTACTTTCCTTGCATCTTAACTGTTTCTCTATACCATCACCTGTATACAAACTACCATATTTTATCAATAAAACTGTTTATAACTGCTTTATAGTTCTTTGTCATTTAATTGGGATTTCTTGATGAGTTGTACTCGTTCCTGTCCTGACTGGACCTATTGAAATTTTACAGATGATTGTCCTGAGGACACATGCCCTACATATTATGGACCCAGAGACGGGATGTCTACCCTTGGCCCCGACTCTCAGTAGTGATCGGGATTTAGTTCAGTAGACTAGTATATGTTTCCATGTTGAACTTGTTATAGAAGTTTTGAGACTTGTGTAGTATTTGAGATTTGTTGAGAGTTGTTATTATTTTAGTAGTTGTTCTTCTATTCTTAGTTTAATTCTTCTGTGTTTATCTTATCGTGCTTAGACTGTGATTGAGTTCAATATCTTATACTTGTCCTCCGTTCGGAGTTGATCATGATGAGTATACTATAATTGCGTGAGTTGCTGGTTAGATAGTAGCCTAGGACAGCGCTCTACCGTCGACACTGCGGCATAGGCTGGGCGTCGTTACGTATTCGTACCCTCACAGTGGGTGCAGGTCGTGACACATTTTTAGTGGTGGCCCATGCAGGTCGAGAGTCGCATTAGTACGATATCGTGGTAGTACGGTGACTTAGTTGTACTGCTGCGAGCCTGCGATAGGATTGAGAGATAGGCTTTACCGGAGAGGCACTCAATCACAGTTAGGACTACTTGAGAAGATTCCTGGGTTGACCCTTGAGAATCTTATTATAAACTATCTCGAAATTTGATTCTGACAGTATCTGTCTATCTTTCTTGTTCATCGTTGAATTGGATTCTTGGTATTCATTATTGACTTGATTTTCTACCAAGATAACATTATGGGCTAGGTTGCCTCAGTCATGGAAACTAGAGTCTTCTATAGCCATATCAGCTGGTTGGGCGATGAGATAGAGTCTGATTTTGGATATATTTCTCGGGTGTGGGAATTTAAGGTTTTCGCAGCCAAGCTAGCGGCAATGCAAAAATTTTAAATACCATGATTCTAGATGTATGTACATTAGTTGTGGACTCTATGGATTATCGCAGCCATACTTACTAGTGTGACAAGGATTCTGGTGACATGGTTCTGGATAGACGGGTATGATTATTAGATTGCAGGATAGATACCATATAGATGGTGCCCTAGAGAATTTGAGTGGAATATCAGGGTGGATATTACTTGAGTGTCTTGGATTAGATAGAGGGAGCTAGGCTACCTGTAGCGCGTTACCGTGCCCCGCACCAACAGAGGGATACACCCAGAGGGGTAGGGCTTCTGTGCTGACAACCGAGTAGACCGACGCTACAGGTGACGGGTTAGCAGGTCTGTCTTCCTGTTCTTCTTTCCATCTTGTTGTGTGATTCCATTAGTACATGCCAGGATATTGCTTGTGATTGCCTAGATAGCGTAGCTACCCTGTTCGAGACCGTGAAATCACGACCAGTAGGATTGTGTTGCTTCGACTTTGATTTGCTGGGGGTTTGACCTAGTGGAGGTGCGATCATCTTAATTTCGAGGACAAAATTTTTCTAAGGTGGGTAGGATTGTAACACCCAGTTTTCCAGATAAGGTTAATTTTGAAATTTTGTAATTATAATTATTATTTAAGGATATTTATTTCATATTATAATTTTTAGCAATTTTTAATAATTTTTAGTAGGATTGATTTTGGGCCTATAGTTGACTTTGACTAGTGTTGACTAGAAGACTAACCTAGTGACTAACCTAGGTTAAGACCACTTGGTTAGGTTAAGTAAACTTGGTTTGACCTAATTTAGTGAAGTTTAAGTCATTGGAACTTGTTTGGAGAGATTTGGAGTTGATTTGACTAATATGGCTTATGACTTCATAAGTCATGATTAATGCTTGACTTATAGCCCATAGGCCCACACCATGGACCAAACCTAAACCTAATCCGCCCATGACATCCCTTTCCCCCTATTTAATTCCCTCCTAGAATTTAGGGCTAGCCTCCATTGGGATTTGTGCAAGTTTTGGAAGAGGTGAGTCTCCATCTTTCTAAAATCATAGGAAACCCATTTCAACTCCATTTTCCTTCAAATTAATTGCATTAGGACCTAATTCTTCTGTTCTTTCTATTTGTGTAAGAATATTTCAGAGTAGGATCAATTTGTGGGAGTTTTTGAGGCTTGGAGAACCATTCCATTTGAGGCTTTTGTGAGCTTTCCACATCAATAGGTATAATCTATTCTAACCCATGAAATTCATGTTTAATTGCATTTCTAGGATGCCCTAGCCCTAACCTAACTCTAGGAATAGGAATCCCCATAAGTCGTGTCTATTTCGTGTCCTAACAGGACACGTATCAGTGTCATGTTTGGTGTGTTTGATGTAATGCCTCAACCAACATTTTGTTCTAATTTTTGAAATGTTTTTGAATGGAATTTTAGTTCTAGGTCTTGCTTAATGATTTTTGCTTTTATTTCCTAATTTTGGTGTCGTGTCGTGTCCACACGGGGACACGAACACGCGGGGACTGAAATACATGCTGTGTCCTACATCACGGGGTCGATAACCCCCGACACAGGACACGTGGACACGCCATTTTTGGCGAGGATGATGAGGCATAGACTGACATCATCCTCCCAAAAGATGGGAGCTCGGGGTTGCATGTGCGAGGAGAAATCCTCCTCGCACTGGCCGTGCGCGCGCGCTGTGCACGCTTGGGTTTTGGCCACTGACACGCACTTTTATTTCAGACACGGGGACACAGGGACACGGGGACACGGGGACACGGTACAGGGGCATACACGTGTAGCCCTACACATGGCGAACACGTGGGCACGATCACGAGTCGTGTCGTGCCCTGTGTCGTGTCCTAGAGTGACACGCACGTGTGCACGATGCTGCGTGCTGTGTAGTGTCTGTGTGTAATTCTAGACGTGGACACGCCGTGTCCGGCTCTAAGGTGACACGAAGGGATTCCTGGGGACACGTGCACGTGTGGGGGATTATTTACCAACCATTAAATTGTATATTTAACTTATTTTTTATTTCGAATTTGGAATTTCCTATTTAGACTGATACTTAGGTTCTGTTATGAATTCCTAAACCTTTCTTCTTCTGTTTAACTGAAATGTTAGTATTTAATTGGCATGTTTAATCTATTTACATGTGTATTAGTTAATGCTAGGTGGGATTATCATGTAAGATTGGGTTTTTCATTTGAGAAATGGATTTTGAATGTGGGAATGAACTGAAACAGTAGACTGTGCACAGTTTTTCCCTGAAATTGGGATCCTAAACTTTAGTTCTTTTTTAAAACTATTTGGATGATTAATTTGCCATGTTTAAATTCCTATACGCATGTGTATTAGATTACTATAGGCTGGTTCATGATTTGGTCGATGTTATTATGGTATTAGGATTCGATTTTGATTTGGATGATTATTTAAATAGGAATTTCTCATCTACCATTTGCTCCCTGTTCTTGAGAACCATACCCTGTGATTAGTGCACCCATTCACTAACTCTAATCACTGAAATCCTGAGATTAACTTACTGCCATTCGAATCAAGTGTACCTGAGATTTAGTTAGGTTTGTGTGTGGTGAGGTTTTATGCTCGAGCAGTGAGTTGGGTGTATGGGAATTGGACAGTGAGGACTGAGAGTATGGGGTTGATTCTCAGGTTGAGATTGAGTGTATGGGTTGGACTTAGATTACTGTTAGCTTGATATGAAAAGAGAAGTGACAGTTAGCATATGTATTTGATACATATTTCAGTTTGGGGGTTCCAGATTCTTGCATTGGGGTGGCCTGCAAGGCATGCAGCAGCAGGATGCTGCAGTAGCAGCAATAGCAGGTTTAAGAGTATTATATTGGGGGCTTTGGGTTTCAGATTGAAGGGTTGTTTGATTTATGCTGGTTTGTAGGTTGTCCCTAGGTGTATATAGTTATATGTATCTTAGCATCCTGCCTATAGATGAGGGGTGGCCTAGTTCAGTTATGACTTGATCCTTGAATAGTAGGTGCCTCACCTAGCCATTTGTATTTGAAAGTCCCCTCATCTGCCAATTATGAATACCAGTAAGAATGAAGGGGGTCAGTTGTTAAATTAAACTCAGTTTTGTAGAAGGGAAATAGAATGGGGAAAATATATTGGGGGTACAGTCCATTTAGTTATCTGAGATTGGTTGGGGGTTTTGTGGGGATTCAATTCTAAAATTTATGTGTACTCACATGTTTCCTCTACACACACATGCCTCACTAGTTCACACACCCTCTTCACCCATACACTAGTAAATATATATGTCACTCTGTCACATACCATATGACACACACACTCTTGTATATGACACTCACATGTGTATCACACACAAGCCCACATGCCTATTGCCTCATGTATCAATACACTATCCTATCACACACACACACTTTGAATATTCACATGTTTCCCCTTCCACTCTTTTCATATATATATATATATATATATATATATATATATATATATATATATATATATATATAGAAAAAAAAAAAAAAATATATATATATATATATATATATATATATATATATATATATATATATATAGATATATATATATATATAGGTTCTTATAGATAATGTTGTGTGTTAATGTATATGTATGATATAAGGTATTATATATTATGATATATGGTATGGGTGATATTGTATAGTGGCTATAGGTTATGTATTTCAAGTTACATTATATAGCCTTGTTAATGTGTGTTTTTAGATATTAATGTGTGTATCCTATATTAGATTATATATATATATATATATATATATATATATATATATATATATATATATATATATATATATATATTGGGTGCATTATAGTTAGGCTTACAGAGTGTCATGTAGATGAGTTATGGGTTGGCTATGGCATGGTATGCCTAGTTTGGAGTCTAGAATAGACTGTTTAGTCTGGTTAGACCTAGATTAGACTAGTTGACTTAGGTTTGACTTGGTTGACCTAGTTTGACTTCTAGGGATGACCAGAGTTGACCAAGAGTTGACTTTGGTCTAGATTGACCTAGATTCATGTAGTATGCATCGTGGTGCATCTTATTACTATTCTGGACTCGTTGTGACTTGTACTGTTCTATAGGAGACAGACACCACTCCTCGGACAGTATATATTCTCTAGATTCACCGGATACAGGCGAGTACATTCTCTGATAGTTCTTTCATTTACTTGTCAATTACTGTACTTCAGTTCTAGATAGTTTTATGTGATTCTTACAACACGTATGGATATTTCTGGATTCATGAATGCGACACACATACCATCTGTCTGGCCTCTATTTTCTGGAACCACTACTGGCATCACCTTCTGGAATCACTACTGGAACCACCTACTGGAATCACCCTGGAATCTTTTACTGGTATCATTATGTTTGGCTGGACTCATCCCGATTTCTTGTATCGTATTTTGGATTCACTTGTACTTGCTGGGCGGGGAAATATTGGAATAGGCATGTGAACATACCCAAAAACTGGAACCACTCCCTTGGAATTATACTGGAATGATAGCCATCTCACACCCGGCCAGGTGTGTGATGTGCCGTATTACCTACAGTCGTTCACATGTCGATCCCGATATTTTAAAACACACTGTTAGAGTATAGGCTGGACCCACCCTGGAACCTTTGATCGCCAACTGGACTCAACTCATACCGGACTCATCTTGTACTGGAATCACCTGGTATCAGATTCATGTTGTCTGGATTTACTTAGGTTTTGCACTTGATTACATTTATATTCTGGAGTTATATCATGTTGCTCTAGTTTAGCTAGTTTCTATTTACAGTACTTATTGCTATGTTTCTTCTCTTGTTTTTACTTACCTTACTTTCCTTGCATCTTAACTGTTTCTCTATACCATCACCTGTATACAAACTACCATATTTTATTAATAAAATTGTTTATAACTGCTTTATAGTTCACTGTCATTTAATTTGGATTTCTTGATGAGTTGTACTCGTTCCTGTCCTGACTGGACTTGTTGAAATTTTACAGATGATTGCCCTGAGGACACATGCCCTACATATTATGGACCCAGAGACGGGATGACTACCCTTGGCCCCGACTCTCAGGAGTGATCGGAATTTAGTTCAGTAGACTAGTATCTGTTTCCATGTTGAACTTGTTATAGAAGTTTTGAGACTTGTGTAGTATTTGAGATTTGTTGAGAGTTGTTATTATTTTAGTAGTTGTTCTTCTATTCTTAGTTTAATTCTTCTGTGTTTATCTTATCTGCCTAGACTGTGATTGAGTTCAATATCTTATATTTGTCCTCCTTTCGGAGTTGATCATGATGAGTACATTATAATTGCGTGAGTTGCTGGTTAGATAGTAACCTAGGACAGCGCTCTACCGCCGACACTGCGGCATAGGCTGGGCGTCGTTACGTATTCGTACCCTCACAGTGGGTGCGGGTCGTGACACATTTTTAGTGGTGGCCCATGCAGGTCGAGAGTCACATTAGTACGATATCGTGGTAGTACGGCGACTTAGTTGTACTGCTGCGAGCCTACGATAGGATTGAGAGATAGGCTTTACCGGAGAGGCACTCAATCACAGTTAGGACTACTTGAGAAGATTCCTGGGATGACCCTTGAGAATCTAATTATAAACTATCTCGAAATTTCATTCTAACAGTATCTGTCTATCTTCCTTGTTCATCGTTGAATTGGATTCTTGGTATTCATTATTGACTTGATTTTCTACCAAGATAACATTATGGGCTAGGTTGTCTCAGTCATGGAATCTAGAGTCTTCTACAGCCATATCAGCTGGTTGGGCGATGAGATAGGGTCTGATTTTGGATATATTTCTCGGGTGTAGGAATTTAAGATTTTTGCAGCCAAGCTAGCGGCAATGCAAAAATTTTAAATACCATGATTCTAGATGTATGTACATTAGTTGTGGACTCTATGGATTATCGCAGCCATACTTACTGGTGTGACAAGGATTCTGGTGACATGGTTCTGGATAGACGGGTATGATTATTAGATTGTAGGATAGATACCATTAGATGGTGCCCTAGAGAATTTGAGTGGAATATCAGGGTGGATATTACTTGAGTGTCATGGATTAGATAGAGGGAGCTAGGCTACCTGTAGTGCGGCACCGTGCCCCGCACCAACAGAGGGATAAACCCCAGAGGGGCAGAGCTTCTGTGCTGACAGCCAAGTAGACCGACACTACAGGTGACGGGTTAGCAGGTCTGTCTTCCTGTTCTTCTTTCCATCTTGTTGTGTGATTCTATTAGTACATGCCAGGATATTGCTTGTGATTGCCTAGATAGCGTAGCTACCCTGTTCGAGACCATGAAATCATGACCAGTAGGATTGTGTTGCTTCGACTTTGATTTGCTGGGGGTTTGACCTAGTGGAGGTGCGATCATCTTAATTTCGAGGACAAAATTTTTCTAAGGTGGGTAGGATTGTAACACCCAGTTTTTCAGATGAGGGTAATTTTGAAATTTTGTAATTATAATTATTATTTAAGGATATTTATTTCATATTATGATTTTTAGCGATTTTTAATGATTTTTAGTAGGATTGATTTTGGGCCTATAGTTGACTTTGACTAGTGTTGACTAGAAGACTAATCTAGTGACTAACCTAGGTTAAGACCACTTGGTTAGGTTAAGTAAACTTGGTTTGACCTAATTTAGTGAAGTTTAAGTCATTGGAACTTGTTTGGAGAGATTTGGAGTTGATTTGACTAATATGGCTTATGACTTCATAAGTCATGATTAATGACTTGACTTATAGCCCATAGGCCCACACCATGGACCAAACCTAAACCTAATCAGCCCATGGCAGCCACTATTGATCCTTTCCCCCTATTTAATCCCCTCCTAGAATTTAGGGCTAGCCTCCATTGGGATTTGTGCAAGTTTTGGAAGAGGTGAGTCTCCATCTTTCTAAAATCATAAGAAACCCATTTCAACTCCATTTTCCTTCAAATCAATTGCATTAGGACCTAATTCTTCTGTTCTTTCTGTTTGTGTAAGAATATTTCAGAGTAGAATCAATTTGTGGGAGTTTTTGAGGGTTGGAGAACCATTCCATTTGAGGCTTTTGTGAGCTTTGCACATCAATAGGTATAATCTATTCTAACCCATGGAATTCCTGTTTAATTGCATTTCTAGGATGCCCTAGCCCTAACCTAACTCTAGGGATAGGAATCCCCACAAGTTGTGTCCATTTCGTATTCTAATAGGACACGTATCAGTGTCATGTTTAGTGTGTTTGATGTAATGCCTCAACCAACATTTTGTTCTAATTTCTGAAATGTTTTTGAATGGAATTTTAGTTCTAGGGCTTGCTTAATGATTTTTGCTTTTTTTCCAAATTTTGGTGTCGTGTCGTGTCCACACGGGGACACGAACACGCGGGGACTGAAACACATGCTGTGTCCTGTATCACGGGGTCGATAACTCCCGACACAGGACACGTGGACACGCCATTTTTGGCGAGGATGATGAGGCATAGACTGACATTATCCTCCCAAAAGATGGGATCTCGGGGTTGCGTGTACGAGGAGAAATCCTCCTTGCACTGGCCGCACTGGCCGCGCGCGTGCGCTGTACACGCTTGGGTTTTGGCCACTGACACGCACTTTTATTTCAGACACGAGGACACGGGGACACGGTACAGGGGCATACACGTGTAGCCCTACACGTGGCGAACACGTGGGCACGATCACGAGTCGTGTCGTGCCCTGTGTCGTGTCCTAGAGTGACACGCACGCGTGCACGACACTGCGTGCTGTGTAGTGTCTGTGTGTAATTCTAGACGTGGACACGCCGTTTCCGGCTCTAAGGTGACACGAAAGGATTCCTGGGGACACGTGCACGTATGGGGGATTGTTTACCAACCACTAAATTGTATATTTAACTTATTTTTTATTTCGAATTTAGAATTTCCTATTTAGACTGATACTTAGGTTCTGTTATGAATTCCTGAACCTTTCTTCTTCTGTTTAACTGAAATGTTAGTATTTAATTGGCATGTTTAATCTATTTACATGTGTATTAGTTAATGCTAGGTGGGATAATCATGTAAGATTGGGTTTTTCATTTGAGAAATAGATTTTGAATGTGGGAATGAACTGAAACAGTAGACTGTGCACAGTTTTTCCCTGAAATTGGGATCCTGAACTTTAGTTCTTTTTTAAAACTATTTGGATGATTAATTTGCCATGTTTAAATTCCTATACGCATGTGTATTAGATTACTATAGGCTGGTTCATGATTTGGTCGATGTTATTATAGTATTGGGATTCGATTTTGATTTGGATGATTATTTAAATGGGAATTTCTCATCTACCATTTGCTCCCTGTTCTTGAGAACCATACCCTGTGATTATTGCACCCATTCAGTAACTATAATCACTGAAATCCTGAGATTAACTAACTGCCATTCGAAATAAGTGTACCTGTTAGGTTTGTGTGTGGTGAGGTTTTGTGCTCGAGCAGTGAGTTGGGTGTGTAGGAATTGGACGGTGAGGACTGAGTATATGGGGTTGATTCTCAGGTTAAGATTGAGTGTATGGGTTGGCCGTATATTACTGTTAGCTTGATATGAAAAGAGAAGTGACAGTTAGCATATGTATTTGATACATATTTCAGTTTGGGGGTTCCAGATTCTTGCATTGGGATGGCCTGCAAGGCATGCAGCAGCAGGATGCTGCAGTAGCAGCAATAGCAGGTTTAAGAGTATTATATTGGGGGCTTTGGGTTTCAGATTGAAGGGTTGTTTGATTTTTGCAGGTTTGTAGGTTGTCCCTAGGTGTATATAGCTATATGTATCTTAGCATCCTGCCCATAGATGAGGGGGTGGCCTAGTTCAGTTATGACTTAAACCTTGAATAGTAGGTGCCTCACCTAGCCATTTGTATTTGAAAGTCCTCTCACCTGCCAATTATGAATACCAGTAAGAATGAAAGGGGTCAGTTGTTAAATTAAACTCAGTTTTGTAGAAGGGAAATAGAATGGGGAAAATATATTGGGGGTACAGTCCATTTAGTTATCTGAGATTGGTTGGGGGTTTTGTGGGGATTCAATTCTGAAATTTATGTGTACTCACATGTTTTCTCTACACACACATGCCTCTCTAGTTCACACACCCTCTTCACCCATACACTAGTAAATATATATGTCACTCTCTCACATACCATATGACACACACACTCTTGTATATGACACTCACATGTGTATCACACACAAGCCCACATGCCTATTGCCTCATGTATTAATACACTATCCTATCACACACACACACACTTTGAATATTCACATGTTTCCCCTTTCACTCTTTTCATATATATATATATATATATATATATATATATATATATATATATATATATATATATATATATATATATATATATATATATAGGTTCCTTTAGATAATGTTGTGTGTTAATGTATATGTATGATATAAGGTATTATATATTATGATATAGGGTATGGGTGATATTGTATAGTGGCTATAGGTTATGTATTTCAAGTTACATTATATAGCCTTGTTAATGTGTGTTTTTAGATATTAATGTGTGTATCCTATATTAGATTATATATATATTGGGTGCATTATAGTTAGGCTTATAGAGTGTCATGTAGATGAGTTATGGGTTGGCTATGGCATGGTATGCCTAGTTTGGAGTCTAGAATAGACTGTTTAGTCTTGTTAGACCTAGATTAGACTAGTTGACTTAGGTTTGACTTGGTTGACCTAGTTTGACTTCTAAGGTTGACCAGAGTTGACCAAGAGTTGACTTTGGTCTAGATTGACCTAGATTCATGTAGTATGCATCGTAGTGCATCTTATTACTATTCTGGACTCGTTGTGACTTGTACTGTTCTATAGGAGACAGACACCACTCCTCGGACAGTATATATTCTCCAGATTCACCGGATACAGGCGAGTACATTCTCTGATAGTTCTTCCATTTACTTGTCAATTACTGTACTTCAGTTCTAGATAGTTTTATGTGATTCTTACAACACGTATGGATATTTTTGGATTCATGTATGTGACACACATACCATCTGTCTGGCCTCTATTTTCTGGAACCACTACTGGCATCACCTTCTGGAATCACTACTGGACCCACCTACTGGAATCATCCTGGAATCTTTTGCTGGTATCATTATGTTTGGCTGGACTCATCCTGATTTCTCGTGTCATTTTCTGGATTCACTTGTACTTGCTGGGCAGAGAAATATTGGAATAGGCATGTGAACATACCCAAATACTGGAACCACTCCCTTGGAATTATACTGGAATGATAGCCATCTCACACCTGGCCAGGTGTGTGATGTGTCGTATTACCTACAGCCGTTCACATGTCAATCCCGATATTTTAAAACACACTGTTAGAGTATAGGCTGGACTCACCCTGGAACCTTTGATCACCAACTGGACTCACCTCATACCTGACTCATCTTGTACTGGAATCACCTGGTATCAGATTCATGTTGTCTGGATTTACTTAGGTTTTGCACTTGATTACATTTACATTCTGGACTTATATCATGTTGCTCTAGTTCAGCTAGTTTCTATTTGCAGTCCTTATTGCTATGTTTCTTCTCTTGTTTTTACTTACCTTACTTTTCTTGCATCTTAACTGTTTCTCTATACCATCACCTGTATACAAACTGCCATATTTCATCAATAAAACTGTTTATAACTGCTTTATAGTTCTCCGTCATTTAATTGGGATTTCTTGATGAGTTGTACTCATTCCTGTCCTGACTGGACCTGTTGAAATTTTACAGATGATTGCCCTGAGGACACATGCCCTACATATTATGGACCCAGAGACGGGATGACTACCCTTGGCCCCGACTCTCAGGAGTGATCGGGATTTAGTTCAGTAGACTAGTATCTATTTCTATGTTGAACTTGTTATAGAAGTTTTGAGACTTGTGTAGTATTTGAGATTTGTTGAGAGTTGTTATTATTTTAGTAGTTGTTCTTCTATTCTTAGTTTAATACTTATGTGTTTATCTTATCGTGCTTAGATTGTGGTTGAGTTCAATATCTTATACTTGTCCTCCGTTCGGAGTTGATCATGATGAGTACATTATAATTGCATGAGTTGCTGGTTAGATAGTAACCTAGGACAGCGCTCTACCGCCGACACTACGGCATAGGCTGGGCATCGTTACGTATTCGTACCCTCACAGTGGGTACGGGTCGTAACACATTTTTAGTGGTGGCCCATGCAGGTCGAGAGTCACATTAGTGCGATATCGTAGTAGTACGGCGACTTAGTTGTACTGCTGCGAGCCTGCGATAGGATTGAGAGATAGGCTTTACTGGAGAGGCACTCAATCACAGTTAGGACTACTTGAGAAGATTCCTGGGATGACCCTTGAGAATCTCATTATAAACTATCTCGAAATTTGATTCTGACTGTATCTGTCTATCTTCCTTGTTCATTGTTGAATTGGATTCTTGGTATTCATTATTGACTTGATTTTCTACCAAGATAACATTATGGGCTAGGTTGCCTCAGTCATGGAAACTAGAGTCTTCTACAGCCATATCAGCTGGTTGGGCGATGAGATAGAGTCTGATTTTGGATATATTTCTCGGGTGTGGGAATTTAAGGTTTTCACAGCCAAGCTAGCGGCAATGCAAAAATTTTAAATACCATGATTCTAGATATATGTACATTAGTTGTGGACTCTATGGATTATTGCAGCCATACTTACTAGTGTGACAAGGATTCTGGTGACATGGTTCTGGATAGACGGGTATGATTATTAGATTGCAGGATAGATACCATATAGATGGTGTCCTAGAGAATTTGAGTGGAATATCAGGGTAGATATTACTTGAGTGTCATGGATTAGATAGAGGGAGCTAGGCTACCTGTAGCGCGGCACCATGCCCCGCACCAACAGAGGGATACACCCCAGAGGGGCAGGGCTTCTGTGCTGACAGCCGAGTAGACCGACGCTACAGGTGACGGGTTAGCAGGTCTGTCTTCCTGTTCTTCTTTCCATCTTGTTGTGTGATTCCATTAGTGCATGCCAGGATATTGCTTGTGATTGCCTAGATAGCGTAGCTACCCTGTTCGAGACCGTGAAATCACGACCAGTAGGATTGTGTTGCTTCGACTTTGATTTGCTGGGGGTTTGACCTAGTGGAGGTGCGATCATCTTAATTTCGAGGACGAAATTTTTCTAAGGTGGGTAGGATTGTAACACCCAGTTTTTCAGATGAGGGTAATTTTGAAATTTTGTAAATATAATTATTATTTAAGGATATTTATTTCATATTATGATTTTTAGCGATTTTTAATGATTTTTAGTAGGATTGATTTTGGGCCTATAGTTGACTTTAACTAGTGTTGACTAGAAGACTAACCTAGTGACTAACCTAGGTTAAGACCACTTGGTTAGATTAAGTAAACTTGGTTTGACCTAATTTAGTGAAGTTTAAGTCATTGGAACTTGTTTGGAGAGATTTGGAGTTGATTTGACTAATATGGCTTATGACTTCATAAGTCATGATTAATAACTTGACTTATAGCCCATAGGCCCACACCATGGACCAAACCTAAACCTAATCAGCCCATGGCAGCCACTATTGATCCTTTTCCTTTATTTAATCCCCTCCTAGAATTTAGGGCTAGCCTCCATTGGGATTTGTGCAAGTTTCGGAAGAGGTAAGTCTCCATCTTTCTAAAATCATAGGAAACCCATTTCAACTCCATTTTCCTTCAAATCAATTGCATTAGGACCTAATTCTTCTGTTCTTTCTATTTGTGTAAGAATATTTCAGAGTAGGATCAATTTGTGGGAGTTTTTGAGGCTTGGAGAACCATTCCATTTGAGGCTTTTGTGAGCTTTGTACATCAATAGGTATAATCTATTCTAACCCTTGGAATTCCTGTTTAATTGTATTTCTAGGATGCCCTAGCCCTAACCTAACTCTAGGAATAGGAATCCCCACAAGTTGTGTCCATTTCGTGTCCTAACAGGACACGTATCAGTGTCATGTTTGGTGTGTTTGATGTAATGCCTCAACCAACATTTTGTTCTAATTTCTGAAATGTTTTTGAATAGAATTTTTGTTCTAGGACTTGCTTAATGATTTTTGCTTTTATTTCCTAATTTTGGTGTCGTGTCGTGTCCACACGTGGACATGAACACGCGGGACTGAAACACATGCTGTGTCCTGCATCATGGGGCCGATAACTTCCGACACAGGACACGTGGACACGCCATTTTTGGCGAGGATGATGAGGCATAGACTTACATCATCCTCCCAAAAGATGGGAGCTCGGGGTTGCGTGTGCGAGGAGAAATCCTCCTCGCACTGGCCGCACTGGCCGTGCGCGCGCGCTGTGCACGCTTGAGTTTTGGCCACTGACACGTACTTTTATTTCAGACACGGGGACACGGAGACACGGTGCAGGGGCATACACGTGTAGCCCTACACGTGGCGAACACGTGGGCACGATCACGAGTCGTGTCGTACCCTGTGTCGTGTCCTAGAGTGACACACACGCGTGCACGACGCTGCGTGCTATATAGTGTCTGTGTGTAATTCTAGACGTGGACACGCCGTGTCCGGCTCTAAAGTGACACGAAAGGATTCCTGGGGACACGTGCACGTGTGGGGGATTGTTTACCAACCATTAAATGGTATATTTAACTTATTTTTGATATCGAATTTGGAATTTCCTATTTAGACTGATACTTAGGTTCTGTTATGAATTCCTGAACCTTTCTTCTTCTGTTTAACTAAAATGTTAGTATTTAATTGGCATGTTTAATCTATTTACATGTGTATTAGTTAATGATAGGTGGGATTATCATGTAAGATTGGGTTTTTCATTTGAGAAATGGATTTTGAATGTGGGAATGAACTAAAACAGTAGACTGTGCACAGTTTCTCCCTGAAATTGGGATCCTGAACTTTAGTTCTTTTTTAAAACTATTTGGATGATTAATTTGCCATGTTTAAATTCCTATACGCATGTGTATTAGATTACTATAGGCTGGTTCATGATTTGGTCGATGTTATTATGGTATTGGGATTCGATTTTGATTTGGATGATTATTTAAATGGGAATTTCTCATCTACCATTTGCTCCCTGTTCTTGAGAACCATACCCTGTGATTAGTGCACCCATTCACTAACTCTAATCATTGAAATCCTGAGATTAACTAACTGCCATTCAAATCAAGTGTACCTGAGATTTAGTTAGGTTTGTGTGTGGTGAGGTTTTGTGCTCGAGCCGTGAGTTGGGTGTGTGGGAATTGGACAGTGAGGACTGAGAGTATGGGGTTGATTCTCAAGTTGAGATTGAGTGTATGGGTTGGCCTTAGATTATTGTTAGCTTGATATGAAAAGAGAAGTGACAGTTAGCATATGTATTTGATACATATTTCAGTTTGGGGGTTCCAGATTCTTGCACTGGGGTGGCCTGCAAGGCATGCAGCAGCAGGATGCTGCAGTAGCAGCAATAGCAGTTTTAAGAGTATTATATTGGGGGCTTTGGGTTTCAGATTGAAGGGTTGTTTGATTTATGCAGGTTTGTAGGTTGTCCCTAGGTGTATATAGTTATATGTATCTTAGCATCCTGCCCATAGATGAGGGCGTGGCCTAGTTCAGTTATGACTTGAACCTTGAATAGTAGGTACCTCACCTAGCCATTTGTATTTGAAAGTCCCCTCACCTGCCAATTATAAATACCAGTAAGAATGAAGGGGGTCAGTTGTTAAATTAAACTCAGTTTCGTAGAAGGAAAAAAAAATGGGGAAAATATATTAGGGGTACAGTCCATTTAGTTATCTGAGATTGGTTGGGGGTTTTGTGGGGATTCAATTCTAAAATTTATGTGTACTCACTTGTTTCCTCTACACACACATGCCTCACTAGTTCACACACCCTCTTCACCCATACACTAGTAAATATATATGTCACTCTCTCACATACCATATGACACATACACTCTTGTATATGACACTCACATGTGTATCACACACAAGCCCACATGCCTATTGCCTCATGTATCAATACACTATCCTATCACACACACACACTTTGAATATTCACATGTTTCCCCTTTCACTCTTTTCATATATATATATATATATATATATATATATATATATATATATATATATATATATATATAGGTTCCTATAGATAATGTTGTGTGTTAATGTATATGTATGATATAAGGTATTATATATTATGATATAGGGTATGGGTGATATTGTATAGTGGCTATAGGTTATGATTTCAAGTTACATTATATAGCCTTGTTAATGCGTGTTTTTAGATATTAATTTGTGTATCCTATATTAGATTATATATATATATATATATATATATATATATATATATATATATATATATATATATATATATATATATATATATATATATATATATATATATTGGGTGCATTATAGTTAGGCTTATAGAGTGTCATGTAGATGAGTTATGGGTTGGCTATGGCATGGTATGCCTAGTTTGGAGTCTAGAATAGACTGTTTAGTCTTGTTAGACCTAGATTAGACTAGTTGACTTAGGTTTGACTTGGTTGACCAAGTTTGACTTCTAGGGTTGACCAGAGTTGACCAAGAGTTGACTTTGGTCTAGATTGACCTAGATTCATGTAGTATGCATCGTAGTGCATCTTATTACTATTCTGGACTCGTTGTGACTTGTACTGTTCTATAGGAGACAGACACCACTCCTCGGATAGTATATATTCTCCAGATTCACCGGATACAGGCGAGTACATTCTCTGATATTTCTTCCGTTTACTTGTCAATTACTGTACTTCAGTTCTAGATAGTTTTATGTGATTCTTACAACATGTATGGATATTTTTGGATTCATGTATGCGACACACATACCATCTGTCTGGCCTCTATTTTCTGGAACCACTACTGGCATCACCTTCTGGAATCACTACTGGAACCACCTACTGGAATCACCCTGGAATCTTTTGCTGGTATCATTATGTTTGGCTGGACTCATCCTGATTTCTCGTGTCGTTTTCTGGATTCACTTGTACTTGCTGGGCGGGGAAATATTGGAATAGGCATGTGAACATACCCAAATACTGGAACCACTCCCTTGGAATTATACTGGAATGATAGCCATCTCACACCCGGCCAGGTGTGTGATGTGTCGTATTACCTACAGCCGTTCACATGTCAATCCCGATATTTTAAAACACACTGTTAGAGTATAGGCTGGACTCACCCTGGAACCTTTGATCACCAACTGGACTCACCTCATACCGGACTCATCTTGTACTGGAATCACCTGGTATCAGATTCATGTTGTCTGGATTTACTTAGGTTTTGCACTTGATTACATTTACATTCTGGACTTATATCATGTTGCTCTAGTTCAGCTAGTTTCTATTTGCAGTCCTTATTGCTATGTTTCTTCTCTTGTTTTTACTTACCTTACTTTTCTTGCATCTTAACTGTTTCTCTATACCATCACCTGTATACAAACTGCCATATTTCACCAATAAAACTGTTTATAACTGCTTTATAGTTCTCTGTCATTTAATTAGGATTTCTTGATGAGTTGTACTCATCCCTGTCCTGACTGGACCTATTAAAATTTTACAGATGATTGCCCTGAGGACACATGCCCTACATATTATAGACCCAGAGACGGGATGACTACCTTTGGCCCCGACTCTCAAGAGTGATCGGAATTTTAGTTCAGTAGACTAGTATCTGTTTCCATGTTGAACTTGTTATAGAAGTTTTGAGACTTGTGTAGTATTTGAGATTTATTGAGTGTTGTTATTATTTTAGTAGTTGTTCTTCTATTCTTAGTTTAATTCTTCTGCGTTTATCTTATCGTGCTTAGACTGTGATTGAGTTCAATATCTTATACTTGTCCTCCGTTCGGAGTTGATCATGATGAGTACATTATAATTACATGAGTTGTTGGTTAGATAGTAACCTAGGACAGCGCTCTACCGCCGACACTGCGGCATAGGCTGGGCGTCGTTACGTATTCATACCCTCACAGTGGGTGCGGGTCGTGACATATTCATCCGCATCCGCCAACACCTGCGGTGTCATAGCAGGAGTCGGAGGAGCTACTCTAGACAACGGAACGGAAGAAGGCCCGCCCGCCTCAACCTGCGAGGCTTGAACCTCAGCATCAACAGGCTCTTCATCAACAGGGGCTTGACTACTAGCCCGAGGAGCCAAAAGAGCAGAAGGAGCCGAGAGAGGCGTCGATATAGTACCCCAAGTAGAAGGAGCTACAGAGGGTTCTACCAAACCCTTACCCTTCTCAAGCTCGGAGGAACCACCGACGTCAGCGGCTACCTCATCAGTCCCCAACGCACTATCAACAGGCAGTACAGGATGTTCCCCTCCCCCGGCAGAACAGTAAGATCAACACTTGTCTCCTGACTCGACCCTCTCGAAGTCAGAATCGGCGGACGAGTCTCATTGTCACCATCAAATCCCTCTACAGGGACGGGATCTGTCGCCACCTCCCGGTCAGCAGCCACCTCAGCCTCCGCTGCTGAGTTTGGGGTAGGGCTCGGCAACGCTGCAGCTGACCTCCCCTCATCATGACAAGGAGGGGAATCAACCCTCTCCTCGGTTTTAATCACGTCTGTTGCCCCCGCAACAGGCTCATGCATTTCTGGAGGAACGTCATCTGAAGGCGACGAACTCCACTCTACTTCCTCATCTGGATGCCCCGTGTCCGCAGGACCCTCAACGCCCAAGTCCCCCACGGTGGCTTGCACCATCCCGGAAGTTACTGCAACCTCAGTGTCTCTTCCGATAAAGTCTGGAGATACTAAAATCTCCGCAGGAATAACATCTTCAGGATTCTCCTCTATTGGAGACGTCACCATCGGAGGAATGCGCTCATCAGAAGAGCTTACCACCTCCTTCGGTTTACTGACGCTCGGTTTTGAAACACGGGTTTTCTTCTTCGACAATCCCTACAAGAAGAAAAGCACAGGTCACCAAAATGACAAGATGAGCCAGATTGTGGTGGACATTTTACCTCGACAGGGACTGATTCCATTGACGCAGCCTTTGGAGTCGTCACTTTCCTCGGCCTTTTTGGTATAGACGAACCGGCTTCTACGTCAGCCCGTCTCTTTCCAAAAGGGGGATCTCCCACTGATGCTACAGCAGCAACCCGATATCCCGCTAATTCTGGTGGACGATATGACCGAACCGCCACCAACATATTCGTCGTAGCCTCTAGCTGAGTCCCAATGATGAAACTGGTCTCCCTATCATAATCAGGAGACACAGTATTCATGGTGCAATACAGCTTAACGGCCGAATACAGGATCTGTGGTCGAGGGTTGCGAACTGGCATAGTGAAACGAACACCAGTGCAGCCGGCATTGTAATATTGCCAGCCCCGGGCTCCGTCCAGCAAACTCCCGGCAAACCCCAAACTGTTACTAGGGTTCCGTAACATTAACTGGGTGTAGCCGAACTGGCGAGCAAACCGGTTTGGCAGATATGACTCCAGATAACACCTATTTTGGTTGCGGTAGACCAAGTGGGAAGGCCGAATACTTTGCAACCAACGAAAACCCATTTCGGTAGAGTAATCGCATCTTCATCAGAGTCGTCTAAATCTTGGTCGGCCTCGAAATCTTTGAAGATGGGACCGACCTTGACAATCTTCCACCCTTGAAGATAGGACAAAACTCTCCTACAGACGGGGACGCCAGTGTGCAACCACTTCCTCTTGTAGAAGCGGCGGATAAAGGCGTCACCTTCAACGTGATCCTCCTCCGGGCCTGGACTCATCATGTTCGGATGATGCAGAATCAACCATCCCATCAAATAATGGAATGGTAGTTCGGCCCGGGGAAAGTTGTCATTCCTATCTCTCCCTTGGATCACATCCTCAGCAAAGGTCCTCAAGCCCCGCAACAGGTTACACACCATCGCGGAGAGAAGAGCCAAAGGGCGACCAAAAGCCAATTTCACTGCTGGCAAAATGAGGTTCCGGTGTACCCTCTCCACAGAACCTGATCCGCCCGCGAACACACAATCCCGGAGCCATATCATCAAGTATGAAGCCAATACTGCCTTAGATGACATCCGGTGCACACAGTGCCAAAAGCAGCTATACGTATCTTCACCACTCTCATTCGAACGGGGAGCCCTCTCGTCCAATCGGCTCATTTCAGAAGTCACTTCCGCAGGTTTCAGCCCTTGCAGAGTCATAAACCGGATCTTCGAGGAATCCGCCAAGTCCTGTTTGAAGACGTAATCCCTCCAAGCAGTCACGTGAGGTTGAGACTTGCCTTTGTCCCTCCGTTGCATCAGATAATGATGGCTCGCTACCTCTTTGAAAACAGCCATCATCTCCGGGTCCTTCTTTTCCAAGACAAGGATCTCTTCATTTGACGAAAAATATTCCTCGTACGGTTCCCCAGGGAAGCCTGGATACCTCATACATTTTATGGAGAGCCAATCCCAACTCTCCTACTGGAGTAAAGAAAGTGCCGGTCTGGGCATTGAACATCTCCAAGAGCGCAAGGAACATATGCTTATTGAGATCCACGCCAGCCTGTGTGGCACGGATAGCGGCCGTCAGCCCAATTTCTTTAAGCTCAGCCTTGAACTTTGACAACACCCAAAGGGTCAACTCGTCCTACTTCGGAATGTGGTGACACCAGCCTTCAACCCTAAAGCTACCTTTCGGATACATGACCCTCGATGTTAGCATCCGATTTACAAAGGTCGAAGCACTGAAGGCAAAGGTGTCATTAGGGACCTCACTATAAAGGCTCCCAGAGCGCAAAGTTCGGCAACTGAACGAGGGTCCGGCTCGCGAAGCGGCCAAGGTATCCCTTTGATTCGAAGTAGCATCAATCGAAAGAGTACTCCCCACTGCCCCTCCTTGAGAAGGAGTAAGTTCCCAGGGCATCCTCCTCTTGGAAGCTAAACGGTAGAAGGCCGTCAGTGGCAACTGGCGTTCGAGTTGTCGCATATACAGAACCATGCCCTTCGCAAAGAAGAACCAGTCTTCTTTGATCTTCAGTATCTTCGCCTCGGTGGAGATCAGTCGGTCACCGAACAAAAAGGCAGGTTTTAAGAAGGTCACATCCTCGGATTCAGCAGATTCTAGTTTACCGCTCTCCATCATACTCTGGAGAAAAATCGACAACTGATTCTGGATTCGCAGCATTCTCTCAGGAGGTTGATTCAGCATGATAGCATCCTTCGTGGGGTTGATAACCTCCTCGTCAAAATCAACTCCCATTCGACAAAGAGAAGCATCCAGAAGGACTTCATTCAGCAAAGGGATAGTCATCAACACTGACACAACAAAAACAAAAGTCAGGCAGGAAGCTCTAAGAAGACAAAATGTGTCAAGCAGCCTGGCACATCATTTGGGTCTAAACCCATGCGCGTTAGCAGCGAAGCTTCGGCGCATCATCAGGGTGAAAACACATGCGCGTCAGCAGTGAAGCTTCAGCGCATCATCAGGGTGTAAACCCATGCGCGTTAGCAGTTAAACCTCGGCGCATAATCAGGGCCTAAACCCATGCACGTCGGCAAAATAAAACCTCGGTGCATCATCAGGACAGAGGTCCATGCGCGTCGGCAACAAAGAGTTAGGGCACACCAACTCAGCCGTGTGATCCAAAACTCGTCGGAACAAAAAATAGTGGAAAAGACGATACCCACCCGTCACTGCAGGTCGAACGTCGGCCGGAGTCACAATGGCGACAGGAGCGTCTTCCTCCACGAACTCCGCAGGCTCCATTCCCTTGCCAGCACCGCCGCGAGGGATTTTGGAAGCCATTTCTCACAAGAAGGGAGTTAGGACTTTTCAAAAACTATAAAAGAAGAAAGCAAAGAGAGGAAGAACTCTCTCTCTCTCCATCTCACGCCTATTTATAGGCTCAGTCGCACGCGTGAACCGATGAAGTGTGACCTCAGCTGCCGCCTCGGGTTCTACGAGGAGATAACTACAAATAAATCCAAGAAGATCATCATTAATCTTCTTGGTTATCGAGGTATTATCATTTGCATTAACTGAGAGGAGCATGCGGTATCCATGCGCCCGAACAGTCATGCGCCCCAACCACCATGCTTCTTATTCAAAGTATTCCAAAACTTGACAAAAAAAAGTTTTGAAAACTTTAAAGGGGGTCTTGTAGAAGCATAGAATTTTACGATCAGAAATCCTATGCGCCAAACACTACATGCGCCAGGGAGTTCAGACAAAGTACTTGACACAGTAAAACAAGAATATAGACATTAAAAAAATTTTATTTCATATAAAAGTCTATTATATGTCTTAAAAAGGGCTGTACAAAGGAGAACTTCTACAAAAAAAAAGACCCTAAGTCTACAGCCAGGCGCAGCAGTCATCATGCGCTCTTGAATAGGCGCATCTTATCATGCGCTCTCAGTCAGGCACATCCCACCATGCACTCCCAGCTGGGCGCATCCTTTCAGCAGCTCAGTTATGTGCATCCTCAGTTATGTGTATCCTCAGTTATGTGCATCCCTTCAGCAGCTCAGTTATATGTATCCTCAGTTATGTGTATCCCTTCAGCAGCTCAGTTATGTGCCACCCTTCCAGCCAGGCTCACGCACCATCTAATGCTTTGACTAATGAAGCATTTATTGAGCAGAATGAGGGTGGCAATCAACCCTCTAGCTGGAGGAAGAGCTCCCCAAACCGAGGAAGAGAAAAGCACCGCAAGTCAACCTGTGGCCAGGGGAGGCTTCGAAAGAGCCTCCAAAGACCAAGGAAGATCGCAATCGAAATTGCGGCTAAAGGAGCAGCTTTCAACACAACCAGAATGGACAACACCCACTCTGACAGAAGAAAGATCCCCCAAAGCCGCATCACCGCAATTCCGATCTGCGGCTCTTCCCGCATAACGGAGACGAGGCTCGAGCATCCCGATCTTGGGATGCAACATGCACCTTCCGCCTGCCTCAGAAGCCCCCGACTCCAACTTTTGGATGTAACAGTCACCTTCAAGTACATCAATGAAGACATTGCATCGCATCTTCACCCTCGGGAGCATCTCGTCAACAGAATGTGCTCGAGTAAACAAGTTCATTTCGGGAGGACGTGAGAGAACGAGAAGCAAACCCTCTTCATGCCACTATTTATAAGCTGAGCAAATCAAACTCATGCGCCAATTGGCTAGCTCTCCGAATCCCGTACAATAAATTTGCATTAATGGATGAACCTGACGCTTTGAATTCAGCAAAGTCAAAAACGGTTATTTAAAGCACTCGAAGAATGTAAAAGACGCACCAATAAAGACGTGTCAAGCAGAGCGGATGCGCCGGACAGACCGCACATCACACAGACGTGCCCCTCAGCACCAAGCGCTTCACAAGCATGCGCCCCCATGCGGCCCCATGTGCCTAGTAGAACATCGATCGATGCACCCACTCAACAACCCATCACCTGTCAAAGAACATTAAATACTGAAGTCTGACAGAGTTGGCAGCACGTCCCCCAAAGACTGTAGTTGACAGCTTTTTCAGAAAATGAAGCGTCGCCGATGTCAGCATCATCATTACTCCCCTCCGGCGGTTACAAGCCACCTGGCCGCCCAACCATCTCGTATGCGCCTCCGCAACCATGCGCCCAAATCTCTGTATGCGCCTCAAAAGCCATGCGCCTCAGACTTTTCTCTGATCCCTAAAGACAGAAGTAAAGCCACTACGGAAGCTTCGCATGCGCCTCAAAAGCCATGTGCCCCGAATGGTTCGTGACTCCCAAAGGTTACGAGCCAAAGCCTCCTCATGCGCCCAATCCCAGGTGCATCCTACCAGATTATTCTCCACCAAATCTGAGATCTCCGAGCCATGGGCTTACGACACGTGTTCTTTGACTCGATTCACCCAAGATCTCAGCAACAGAAAGATTCTTCCTCCTGCTACGTGCCAGCCCACAACAGCAGTATGAAGAATTCAACTCCTCAATCAGGGTGCATCGTCCATGCGCCTCCATCAGTAATCACCACGTGGCATCCCCGCGTCCAGGCGCATCCTACATATGCGTGTATGAGCAGCCAGCCTGCAGACTATAAATAGAGGGATCATTTTCTTCTTCCACAGACGAACATACATAGACAGACAGAGACATCGCACAACCACCGAGGCAGATATAGACACTCATCATCTTCTTTCTCTCCGCAAGCTCTAGCACCCAGAGCAACTCATACCTTCAGAGAACCGATAACCGTCGTCAGATCATCAACGGAGTCAACGTATTACCACTGCTCCATCAGCACAAGGGACGCATATAAATAAAAGTGTACTCCTAGGACTACGTCTAAGTCCTACATTGTAATACTGTTCTGTTTGTATTGAAATTTCCATCAAAAGATTTTAATGGCAAACAGAAATCAAGTGCAGATGTTACCCTCTAGGAGAAGAAGAAGAAAGTCACTGTTAAAGGGCCTTCCAGACAAAGAGCCGCTACCCCAGAGAGCGAAACTCATGTCGAAGAGCCTCAAAATATTACATCTTCTTCAGCTCAACCTGGAGAAGGGTCTTCAGCATCCCAGCCCGCAACATCAACAGAAGTGGTAGGAGTCTTGTCTCCCGGACGCCTCAGCGCTTCACTACATCTGACTTTGCCACAAAAGGCGAAAGCTATTGAAGACACCGCCACGACTCATGTTAATGATCCGAAACTCATCCCTCGGATGAACCGGCTCTTGATTTAGACGATGATGACTGGGATCAAGATTATGACTCACTCTTGGCACGTCCTGTACTTACTCCAGGTAAAAATAAATTACACAAAATCTATATAAAATTATGAATTATGATTTTATTAACTATTTTGCTTAATCTTTGTAGGTGTCATCATTGCAGCAAAGCCTGTTGCCCCTCCTCCTTCTCAAAAGACTATCCATAAAAAGAAACAGAATCTGAAGGAGAGAGTTCTTCTTCAAAAGAAGATACTGCTCAAGAAAAATGTTTTCCATCTCTAGAGGTACAACAAGAGCCTGCAGTAGAGGCTCAGAAGAATTGCCTTCTCTTACTGAAGAAAGAGAAGAAGAACCGGCTGCAGAAGTACCAGCTACAGATGAAGAAATAGTTGTAGAAGAACCAACTACAACTGAAATACTCCCAGAACTTGAGGAGCGTGCAGCCAACGAAGGTGATGAAGATATTGTCAACCCATCAACCAAAATTAGAGACGTAGTAATAACATCCTCAGTTGTTGCTACTGATCTGGCACAAGTTCTTGAGAAGACAGTGTCTGAAACCCGACACAAACACCATTCCTCTCGTAACAATTACCGCCACCGAAACTCAAGTAGTTTTAGCTCCAGGAACGGCTGAAGAAATAATTCATACCGAAGATATTATCTCTGGAACTTCTGGGGATCAGTTAGCCTTGGTAGCAACAACAACTATGACTTTATCTCAGCCTGCTACCAAAGTAACAACAACATCTGTTCCCAGTCTTCAAAAGAGGGATTTAGTAGAGCTCGTTGCCACACCAAGCTCTAATGCAGAAATGAATCTTCTAGTTGAGATTTATACAAAAGCTTTCTACAAAACCCTGGCGGCTCTGATCAAGATGGTCCTGAAGAAGGGCCTAAATTATGAAAGCTTGAAGGCTGCTATTGCTTCCACCATTGGGAACGTTGCTATATTCAATGACGCCGAGAGAGTAGCAGCGCTGGAGAAGGTGGTAGAAGGACTTGAACAGCCTATTAAAGAATATCTAAGGCTGTCAAGTAAAACCCTTGAAAGTCTCATCCAAACCGAGTATGATGCTTTATCTGCAGAATACATCACTCGGGAGACTGTTTTTAAGGAATCTCTCCAGGAATACAGCCTCAAAGTCGCCAGAGAGAGAGCTCTTTTGGCTGAAACTAAACCTCTGCTGGAGACACACAGAGAGGCCTATAAAACTTCAAATATGAGAATTCATTAATAGAATGATAGAATTTATGAAGTTGAGGCAGAATTAGCTCGCTTGAAGGCGAAGAGAGAGCAGATGACTGCAGCTCGAAACAAACATCTGGTGCAGAGCTCAATATTGGAGGAGAAAGTCTTTGGTACTGAAGCTACTATCAAAACCCTTGATGAAGCCAAGGATAAGATGATAGCTACTTTTGTCGAACTCTCCCATCTCTGTACTCCAGAAGCTCGACGATCTAGAGCTACTACAATCGTATTGAGCTCTCGTGAGAAGCATTTGGCAGAGCTGCAGAAACTGCTTGAAGATGTATCTGCTCCACCTTAGGAAATAAAGAATATTTTGTATTCTTCTTTTTATATTATTAATAAAGAATTTTGTATTCTTCTGTCTTTTTCATTCTGTAATATTTCAAGAAGTGAATGAAATATTTATTTTATGACCCTATCATTTATTTTAAATTTAAATAATAGGTATGAGATAGAAAACACTTATCATAGGTTATATGAACATGATAAGTCTTTCTAAACTCAACAAAGTAGATTATATCTATCCAGAGGTAATGTGGACATGATAGATAATGAATCTTATTTTCTTTTTAGAGTATACAATACTATCAGAGGTAATATGAACGTGACAGATCGTAACAACTCAAAGAAAATAGATTAATATCTATTCAGAGGCCATATGGACATGATAGATAAGAAAAGAAGTAAACTTAATATTTATTCAGAGGTCATGAGAACATGATAAATAATAAATCTTTTTTCTTTCTAAAATCAGCTGGTAAGACAGAAGATCAAAATTCTCTTTTAGGAGAACAAATAATCAGCTTAACCAAAACCTTGGTAGCTGGGGAATAAAGAAGAAATTCAGACATAATATTTCTTCAAGAATTTGCCATTAATTAGCATCATGAGCAAATCTCCATTAGGTTTAGACAACCTATAGGTACCATTAGAGAATACTGTCTCGACTACATACGGACCTTCCCATTTTGCTTGGAATTTCCCTTTGCTCTTATAAGTCATCACCATCGGTCTTCGGACAGCTAGAACCAGCTCACCGACTTTGAATACCCTCTCTTTAACTTTACGATTGAAAGCTCGAGATATGCGGGCTTGATATAACTCGATGTGTTGTTGTGCTTGAAGACGCTTCTCGTCTAGACCTTCAAGTTCTTAAAGTCTCAACCGATCATTATTTTCTATAGTTAGCTCATTAGCAATGGCTATTCTAAGAGATGTAATCTAGATTTCCAGTGGAAGAACAGCCTCACATCCGTAAACTAGTGAGAATAGTGTAAAACCAGTAGGAGTTCGAACTGTCGTTCGGTAAGCCCATAAACATTCTCCAAGTTTTTCATTCCAATCACGTTTATTAGAAGAGATAAACTTTTTGAGAAGTTTAATAATTGTCTTATTGAAAGCTTCGGCCAAACATTGGCAGCTGGATTGTAAGCTGTAGAAGCTAAGTTCTGGATTCGATTCTTGTCACAGAATAGATAAAATGCCTGACTGGCAAATTGTGGTCCATTATCATGGATTATCCTTCGGGGAATCCGGAAACGGTAAATGACATAATATTTGATGAAATTAACCACATTAGACGTTTTTACTTCCACAAGAGGAACTGCTTCTGCCCATTTAGAAAAGTAATTGGTTATAGCCAAGATAAACCGATGCCCTTTTTACAGAAGGAGGATTAATTGGACCAATAATATCTATGCCCCAAGCTTCGAAGGGCCAAGAAGCTGCTGTAGGATGTAAGAATACAGAAGGTTGGTGAATAAAATTGGCATGAATCTGACATGCTTTACACCGTCTGGCATAATCCACAGCATCCGCTATCATGGAAGGCCAATAATATCCCATTCTTCGAATACGATCCTGCAATTTCGGACCCGGTTGATGAGCACCGCAGACACCATCATGAGCTTCATGGAGTGTTTGCTTAGCTTCACTCTCAGAGAGACAATGCAGCAAAAGTCTATCATAAGAACGACGATATAACATATTAAAGAAAAAATCGTAGTAGAATCGAAATGATCGTATTTTGAATGATGCAGTTTCTTTTGGATTTTCAGGTAAAATCCTATGGACCGTATAATTAATAAATGGAGTTCTCCAATTCCTTTGCTGAGAATTTGATTCTGTAGTATAACTTTGTTCGATATACAAATTATTCTTGACACAGAATAGATCTCTATCCAATAAAGTAATGGTGTTTTGTCTTCTAATTGGAACTGCTAAGTCTGCAGCTAGTCTAGCGAGAGCATCAGCTTCTAAATTTTTAGAACGTGGTACGAATTCAATGAAGAATCCTTTGAATGAAAGAACCAATTTGATTACCACTTGATGATATGGAATGAGGTCAGGATTTCTGACTTTATACGTCCCTCTGACCTGATTGACAATCAGTTGAGAGTCTCCATAAGCTTCCAGGAACTCAATGTCCAATTGTTTTGCTACTTGAAGACCAATTAGCAGAGCATTGTATTCTGCCACATTATTGGAACATGGCTCGTTAAGAGAATAAGCACGGTATATGACCATTTTATCAGGAAAGACCATGACGATACCTACTACGGAGACAATAATGCCTTTAGGTCCAACCCGCGATGCTCCATCAAAGTATAGTTGCCAAATGTCATCCCTCAAAGTCATGTTGTAATCCATGACTTCATCTGGAATGTCCTCATATAGCTTACAAGTTTCAGGTATAGGGTGAGTTGCTAAGAAATCAGCTAATGCTTGACCCTTCACTGATTTTTGAGGTACATAGACCATATCATAAGGAGTAAGCAACATTGTCCAGGTGGCTAACCTGGAGTTAAGAATGCTCGGCTTTCTCATCAATACCCGAATAGGATTTATTCAGGATATGACATGAATAGTTTGTCCTGACACGTAATGTTGTGTCTTTTGAACAGCAAAAACCAAGGCCAGACATTCTTTCTCCACAGGAGTATACCTGTGTTCAGCTCCAACCATCATTCGGCTAAGATAATAAATTACATGTTCATGACCCTTATCACTTTTCTGTGCAAGAAGAGCACCAAGAGGATGATCTAAGGCTCAAAAATATAGAAAAAATGGTCTTCCTACTACTGGAGGTACCAGAACAGGTAGATTTATAAGGTATTGCTTGATGTCATTGAAGGCTTTTTGACATGCTTCATCCCAAACAAATGATACACCTTTCTTTAATAGACGAGAGAAAGGTTGACATCTCCCAGAAAGATTGGATATAAATCTTCTGATATAAGCAATGTGACCTTGGAAGCCACGGAGTTCTTTTATATTACGTGGAGGACGTATTTCAAGAATTACTTTAATTTTATCAGGATCAACATGGATACCTTGAGAAGTGATGACAAATCCCAAAAATTTGCCACTAGAAAACCTAAGAAAGACTTAGTGGGATTCATCTTTAGTTGATATTGAAGCATCAACTCAAATACTGTCTTCAAGTCTTGAACGTGATCATCTTTTAATCGACTTTTAACAGCAATATCATCCACATAACATTCAACTATTTTTCGTAGATGTTCTTGAAAGATATTGCTCATGGCTCGTTGATACATAGCACCGACATTTTTCAGACCAAACGACATAACCGTATAGCAGTAAACTCCAAGGGGTGTACGAAAAGTGGATGCTTTTCATCTCCTGGATGCATCTTAATTTGATTGTATCCTGAAAATCCGTCCATGAAAGACATGCGTTCCACTACACCAAAATATACAATTTGTAACAGTATTTTTTTACTATTTGTAACAGTTATTACTGTGACAAAATAGTAATAGTTATAACCGTTACAATAGCTAAAAAACTGTTACTAAAAGTCAAAATTTGTATTTAATTATTATTTTTATTATAGTCACACTGATAACCGTGAGAACAATTATTATTTTTGAGCAAATCTGCGTCACATGCAAAGCATGTGATATGGAAAAAGTGTGACCAACCCTCATTTTTTTCCATCCCCTTCCGAAATTTTTACGATTTTTTCACTTTTCCTCAAAAAATTTCACTTTCCTTCCTCCTGCTTCTCCCTCCCAACAAAACGATCGGGTTCTTCTCCCTCCCAACCAAAAATATTGGCTTCTTCTTCCTCCCTATCGATCACCTGCTGAAGAGGAATCCCTCTTCTTAAGGTACTTCTTCTTCTCCCTCCCTCTTGACAGTCTTTTTTTGTTTAATTTTTGTTTGAATCCTCGATTTTGGTTTGGTCAAGAGAATCCTCCATCATCGTCGGCTACGAAGAGGAATCCTTCTTTTCCTCTTCTTCCCCACGAAGAGGTACTTCCCTCTAATTTTAGGGTTTTTTAACCTTTTCTTCTCTACTTCCTTTTCTTTAGTGTCATGGATATTGTTTTTCATTTTGCCAAAAATAATTTAGCTGAAAATAATTTGAAGGTGTAACCCTCATTTCCCGTATTTCGTATTTATACTCGTATTTAGATTTTGGCATGTATTTTTATTTTCTCAGCTTGTGGAATTTCAGTATTTCTTGTATTTTAGTTTTGGCATGGCTCGATTTTATTAAGGATGGTTCGGTTTGGTTCGGTTTTATGTGATGGAACCCCCTATCTCTAAGCTTCACCCTCAAGCACACCACAACACCCTCTTTATAACTCCACCAACCTCTTCTCTCTCTCTTCATAACCACCATTAATTTTTTCTTTTTCTTCTTCTTCCTCCACACAACTCCCCAACCCTTAGGCAAGTGCATCTTGCCACTTCATGAAAATCATATTTTCTTGGTCCATTTGCTAGATTAGGCCATGGAGACCAATATTAGTTCTTGGGTTTTTATGATTTGGAGTCTCTGTTGATGTAGATCTAAGTTATTGCTATTTTTGGATTTTACATGTTTTGATCCATATTGGTTGGTTTTCTTTGAGTTCTGATGTTTCCATGTGGAAGAGCTTTCAGTTTCACCCAAGTTGGAGCTTTAGAAATCCGGATTTGGAGTTCGGATGACCACGTTGTGAACTTTTGAAGCTTGGGTTCAGCCATGGTGTTCTTGCTGTCTGGAGAAGACAGTGAGCAGTGTGCAGAGCTGTTTAACTCATGCACACTGAGCTATGCGCACTCTTTAGCGCTGCTTACGCTGACTTGAGTATGCTTCCTATTGGAAGCGTGTCTCCTTGAGCTTGCGTGAATTTTCACGCAGCTGCTCCCTTGAGCTTGCGTGACTTTTCACGCAGCTGCTCCCTTGAGCATGCGTGACTTTTCATGCAGCTGCTCCTTGAGCGTGCGTGACTTTTCACGCAGCTGCTCCTTGAGTGTGCGTGACTTTTCACGCAGCTGCTCCTTGAGCGTGCGTGACTTTTCACGCACACTGCTCCTTGAGTGTGCGTGACTTTTCACGCACACTGTTTCCTTGAGCGTGCGTGACTTTTCACGCACACTGTTTCCTTGAGCGTGCATGACTTTTCACGCACACTGCTCCTTGAGCGTGCGTGACTTTTCACGCACACTGTTCCCTTGAAAGTGCGTGACTTTTCACGCACACTGCTCTGTAGCGTGTATGACTTTCACTTACGCGGCTCTTTCAGCGTGCGTGACTTTTCGTACGCTGCTCCCCTGACCCCTTGTTTAACCCATTGACCCTTGGAGTTTTGGTTTTATTTCTTTGAGCTTGGCTTTTCTATGGCCCTGTATATTGATATTTTATTAGATATTTTACGCCCATTTTATATCCTTACGCCTTTTGTCATGAACTTAATTTTACTTAATATGTTTGGAATGACTATTGTACATGGCATGATATGACAAGAACTTGCATAACACAACAGTGACCCGTAGTGGTGCACTCCTGACATGACCAACCTGACATGATAGTGGCCCGTCGTGGCGCACTCTTGACAAGTACCCTGGCATGATAACTTAACTTGACCTGTCATGACACCGTGGGTGGTTCTTTCTTGCTTGCTTGTTAAATCCACTTGTCCTGTCTTGCATCATGTCTAGGAGGGGACTCCTGAGTACCACGGTCAGGTGTACCTACTAAAATGGATTAAGGTTAATAACTAGAATAACTCAGTAGTCATGAAGAGATGACACAGCTACAGGCAATCCCGTTACCTGGGCGCTCTTGGGATCTGTAGCCTGCCGTCGAGTAGGGCACATTTCTAGCGCACCATCGAGTGTTGCACCCTCTAAGTCACCTAAGGGTACATGTGTCTCCTGGACGATGTACCCACCTGAATTCAACCCTAATCTTTCGTCCTAGGTAGCCTGGATGGTCTACAGGGCTTGTGGCTGTGGAGCAATCTCACTGCATCTTGTTAGTAATTAGGCCTGTGATAACCCTAGTTAGTTAAAGTAGTAAGCCGTAGTATCTGCTTGGCCGTGATTGATTGAATGAGGTATAACCAGTTTAGCCATATCTTGATCCAGTACCAGATTGCTTTCTGTTTTGATTTCTTACATTACTTATCTTGCCGATAAATGGTGGGAAACCAAGCTCTGTTCAGATGAAGGGTTACAACCCCGGTCCTTGTTTGGTTTACGGGTTGTAACCTGGCTATCGGAATAGTTCCATGGTTATCTCGTCGTATATCATCCTGACGTGTTTTCGTAATTCTAGTTTTAATATTAGATTTTCTTGTGCTGATTGCTGGTTTTGTTCTTATTTCGTGGCCCCCTTGTGGCACTTGCTCTTTCTGGGGTTGACCCAGCTAGTTTTGTGTGTCCAGATTTCGGAGCAGCTCCCGAGGATCTACCAAGCTTCCAGCCCAATGGTGGCGACTAGAAGGAACCCGGGCTACGAGTGGATTTTCTATTTTGTTTCGCTCACTCTATTGTAAATTTATTCTTTTGAGGCGTTTAGCCGACGAGCACCTGTTAGCTCGATGCACTTTTACTTACTGTCTGCCTACGGGCTGTAAACATGATTAACAAATCCTAGGGTTGATCATGTATGACTTAAACTCTTGCTAGTCCAAACATTTTGTACGACTAGCTTCATGGTCAGCTGATATGTAATATTTGGGACGCCTTTTATTGTATATTTAATGATCATACATCTTGTAATTATATTACTTGCTTGAGATTGAGACATAGGCTTGACCTTAAGAGACTGTTGGCTTGTAGTAAACCCTCATATCTAGACAGCCGTGACCGTATAGTTGAGATGTATTCTATTTCAATATACGTAGCTGGCTATGTCTGCCCCCGCTCTCCAGTATTCTGGTTCTGGGGCGTGACATGGTTTAAGTGGTGGCCCATGCAGGTCTTGTCAATCAAAAAATGTGAGGGTTTACCGAATAGATGTCTCAATCAGTATTCGTCCTTGATCTTCGCCCGTATTTTCAAATCCCTGAAATTCTTGCCCTGATTACATGCTTGTATCGTTGATCTTCCTGGTCCTTCCTTATTATTTCCCTGTGTCATCTTCTTCAGCGGCACTGTACCTGACCCTGCCGATCAGCAAGGAGGAGCACCTCCCGTGGACCAGCAGCAACCCGGAGATCAAGCCCAGCATTCCGGAGTCGTCTCCAGAGTGATACCCACTGGAGGAGAGTCACCAGTTCGGCCCGTCCAGCCCACAGAGCCCGATGATGGTACCTTAGTAGGCCTCATCAGAACCTTGATAGCTTCCCAGGATCGTCGAAGCGATGCCCTGCACCAGACAGTTCAAGATGCTTTGACCCGAGGCGGACATCCAGGGAACCAGGCGGCCAACAGCTTCAAGCGCTTGAACCCTCCTTTTTTCGACGGCAGTGAGGATGCGATTGCCGCGGATGCATGGCTTCAGGATACCGAGGTGGTTCTGGAAGCAGCCAGGACACCTGAGAATAAAAAGGTGGCGGTGGTACGCCTGCAGTTGTTGGACTTGGCTCGCAGTTGGTGGGCGACGCAGGCCATGGGATTAGTGGCACCCATTGCTTGGGCAGTATTTAGAGAGAGATTCCAGACGAAGTATTTCGATGCTGTGGCTCGGTACGACCTGCAGACCAGATTTACCAACTTGAAGCAAGGAGACAGATCTGTCGACAGTTATGCATCGGAGTTTTCCAGACTCAGTAGGTTTGCCCCCACCTTGGTGGCGACCGAGTTTGATAGGGCCCAGCGATTCCAGCAGGGACTGTATTTGGAGATCTTATTGGCGGTTGAGCAGTTCGAGCACCAGACGTTCGATGTAGTCTTGAGAGCAGCTAGGAGGCATGAGTATACCTCCCAGAGGATCGTGGATAGGACCGGAAGCAGGAAGCGGTCCCATAGTCAGATGTACCAGTCATCAGCTCCAGCCCCGGCAGCTAGGGGATTGACCATTGGAACTCCGAGACGGGCGGCCTCAGTAACGTCGGTTCAGCATTCGACCCCGAAGTACCCGCAGCAGCAGAAGCAGAAGCAGACTTCCGCGATAGGATGTTCTCATTGCGGGAAGCCAGGGCATGTGGTGGCAGACTGCCGCAGGGCACAGGGATTGTGCCTGGCTTGTGGAGCAGCAGATCATAGGGTTGAGGCTTGCCCGAATAGGGGTGGTTCATCAGCATCCAACCCTTCTAGCTCTTCGGTGAGAGGACCGGCCCCAGCACCAGCTCAGCAGCAGCAGTATCAGTCTTCGAGGCCCTTGCCGCCTCAGTCTCAGGCATTCCAGCAACAACACCCCCAGCAGTATGCACAAGTCCAAGCTCAGACCCAGAATAGGCAGAGAGGTTTCCAGCAGAGGGGACCCGCAGCTAGAGGTCAGGCCATGATGATGGCTATGGAAGAAGAAATTACACCAGGTGAGGTAGTGGCAGGTACTATTCTCGTCAACTCCTTTCCAGCTTCGGTATTGTTTGATTCTGGTGCATCGCATTCATTCATGTCTGCACGATTCGCGACACGGATAGGATTGGAGCCCGAGTCATTATCAGTGAGGCTCAATATACTTACTGGTAATGGTCTTGTGGGAGTAGATCGAGTGTTTTCCTCGTGTCGGATCGTAGTTAGCGGTAGAGAGTTCCCCGCTAGATTCATAGAGTTTCCTATGGCAGACTATGATGTAGTCCTAGGCATGGATTGGTTGAGGAACCAGTATGCTAGGATAGACTGCCATATTGGCAGAGTTGTCTTTAGTATCCCCGGGGAGCCAGAGTTTTCGTTTTCCAGAGACGCAGTGGAGCCATCTTCCCCAGCATTGCGGATGGCAGTAGCAGCAGTGCAGTTACCCCGGATAGTTGAAGAGTTTCCAGATATCTTTCCAGAGGAGCTTCCAGGGATGCCGCCAAAGTGGGAGATTGAGTTCACTATAGACTTGATTCCCGGGACAGCCCCAGTGTCAGAGAGAGTCTACAGGATAGCGCCGTCAGAGTTAGAGATATTGTACAAGATGATTGAAGAACTGAGGACCAAAGGATTCATCCGTGCAAGTGGATCGCCTTGGGGAGCCCCGATGCTTCTTGTGAAAAAGAAGGATGGTACGTCCAGGCTATGTGTTGATTATCGTACCTTGAATTCGGTGACAATCAAGAACAGATACCCTCTTTCGAGAATAGATGACTTGTTTGATCAGCTCAGAGGGGCTTCAGTATTCTCGAAGATCGACTTGCGATCAGGATACCACCAGATCAGAGTCAGAGAGCAGGACATCCCGAAGACGGCATTCAGATCGAGGTATGGACATTGGGAGTTCCTTGTTATGCCCTTTGGAGCGACCAATGCGCCGGCCGTATTCATGGACCTCATGAATCGCATTTTCATGCCTTACTTGGATCAATTTGTGATCGTGTTCCTAGATGACATCCTGGTCTACAGCAAGAGTGAAGCAGAGCATGAGCAGCATCTCAGAGTCGTCCTTCAGACGCTTAGGGAGCATCAGTTGTACGCCAAGTTTAGTAAATACGAGTTCTGGCTCGATCGCATTTCATACTTGGGTCATATCATTACCCAAGGAGGAGTGGAAGTGGATCCCCAGAAGATTGTGGCTATCGAGTCATGGCGGGTACCTAGCTCAGTGGCAGAGGTTCGCAGCTTCCTTGGATTGGCCGGCTACTGCCGGTGGTTCGTTTCAGATTTTGCAAGGATTTCAGCGCCGATGACCCAGTTGACCCGCAAGGATGTGCCGTTTGTTTGGACAGCAGAGTGTCAGGAATCATTTGAGAAGTTGAAGCGAGGTTTGATAACGGCTCCCATTCTCACCCTTCCAGATGGGACCGGAGGATTCACAGTTTATTGCGACGCTTCAGACAGAGGATTGGGGTGTGTCTTGATGCAGCATAGGAAGGTAATATCTTATGCGTCACGACAACTTCGTAATCATGAGAAGAATTACCCGACACACGACCTGGAATTGGCGGCGGTAGTGTTTGCTTTGAAGTTGTGGAGACACTACTTGTACGGAGATAGAGTGGAGATCTTTACTGATCATAAGAGCCTGAAGTATGTTTTCACCTAGAAGGACCTTAATATGCGGCAGAGAAGATGGCTCGAGCTACTGGTAGATTATGATGTGGATTTACAGTATCATCCCGGGAAGGCCAACGTTGTAGCAGATGCATTGAGCAGGAGAGCCGGAGTTTATTTCTTGACGACGCAACCAGAATTATTGGCAGATCTTCAGAAGATGGAAATTGAAGTGGTTCTTCCTACCAGTGTGGCATTGATGGCCAGTCTACAGGTTCAGTCCAGCATAGTTGAGAGGATCCGGATGGCGCAGTCTACAGATTCCAAGATCCAGCGACTCAGAGCAGAGTGTGAAGCGGGAAGAAGGCCAGAGTTATGTATCCATGAAGACGGCACCCTTCGGCACGGCACTTGTCTTTGTGTACCTAGTGGAGATATCAGACAGGAAGTCATGGCAGAAGCCCACAGTTCTCAATATTCTATTCATCCGGGTGGTACGAAGATGTACCGTAATATTCGTCAGCATTTCTGGTGGAATGGCATGAAGAGGGAGATAGCCCGGTTTGTCTCTCGGTGTTTGGTTTGCCAACAGGTTAAAGCTGAACATCAGAGGCCCGCTGGACTTCTTCAATCCTTACCGATCCCAGAATGGAAATGGGAACATATAACCATGGATTTCGTGACCGGATTGCCCAGATCTCCGGCCGGCAGAGATGCTATTTGGGTAATTGTGGACAGGCTTACCAAGGTGGCACACTTTCTCCCATTCAGAGTTGGACAGTCGACGGCGCAGCTAGCAGAGATGTATCTCAGGCAGATCGTCAGGCTTCATGGTGTGCCAGTCAGCATCACCTCGGACAGGAATTCAAGATTCACATCACACTTTTGGCGCAGCTTGCAGAAGAGTTTGGGGACTCACCTTCAGTTCAGCTCAGCTTATCACCCACAGACGGATGGTCAGTCAGAGCGCACAATCCAGACCCTTGAAGATATGTTGAGATCTTGTACCCTTGACTTCGATGGTTCATGGAAGAATCATCTGCACCTGGTAGAATTCTCGTACAACAACAGTTATCAGGCCAGTATCCAGATGGCACCCTTCGAGGCTCTTTATGGCAGGAAGTGCAGATCCCCGCTAGCATGGGACGATGTCGGGGAGAGGCAGATGCTCGGACCCGAATTGATTTCCCAGACAGTTGAAGTGGTCAGGAAGGTCAGAGATCACCTCCGAGTTGCCCAGGACCGCCAGCGCCATTGGGCCGATGCTCATCAGCGACCCTTAGAATTTGCTGTCGGCGACCATGTATTCCTTAGGATCTCGCCTAACCGCGGCGTCATTCACTTCGACGTACGGGGAAAGCTTAGTCCTAGGTATATAGGGCCGTTCGATATTCTAGAGCGAGTAGGAGATGTATCCTATCGTCTCGCTCTTCCGCCGTCGCTAAGTAAGGTACATGATGTATTCCATGTGTCCCAATTACGATGGTATATTTCGGACCCGAGCCACATCCTAGACCATTCGGAATTGGTTGTTGGTATCGACCTTTCGTATGAGGAGAGGCCCGTGTCTATTTTGGACTGGAGGAAAAAGATACTCAAGAACAAGACTATTAAATTAGTCCGTGTTGCTTGGGGTCATCACTCTCTGGGTGAGTCAACGTGGGAGCGTGAGGACGACATCCGATCGCGATATCCCTACATGTTTGACTCGTGAGGTATAATGTCTTTCTTATGCCTTACGTTTTCCCTTTCTTGCTTGCATTGTATGATTGTATGATTGAACTGCTTAGTGTAACTTGCCTGTGCTTAGTATAGCTTGTCGTGGCAATCTCTAGCTCCTTGATTAAATTCCGAGGACAGAATTCTTTTAAGGTGGGTAGAGTTGTCACCCTCATTTCCCGTATTTCTCGTATTTCGTATTTATACTCGTATCTAGATTTTGGCATGTATTTTTATTTTTCTCAGCTTGTGGAATTTCAGTATTTTTCGTATTTTGGTTTTGGCATGGCTCGGTTTTATTGAGGATGGTTCGGTTTGGTTCGGTTTTATGTGATGGACCCCCCTAGCTCTAAGCTCCACCCTCAAGCACACCACAACACCCTCTTTATAACTCCACCAACCTCCTCTCTCTCTTCATAACCACCATTAATTTCTTCTTCTTCTTCTTCTTCTTCTTCCTCCACACAACTCCCCAACCCTTAGGCAAGTGCATCTAGCCACTTCATGAGAACCATATTTTCTTGGTCCATTTGCTAGATTAGGCCATGGAGACCAACATTAGTTCTTGGGTTTTTATGATTTGGAGTCTCTGTTGATGTAGATCTAAGTTATTGCTATTTTTGGATTTTACATATTTTGATCCATTTTGGTTGGTTTTCTTTGAGTTCTGATGTTTCCATATGGAAGAGCTTTCAGTTTCACCCAAGTTGGAGCTTTGGAAATCCGGATTTGGAGTTCGGATGACCAAGTTGTGAACTTTTGAAGCTTGGGTTCAGCCATGGTGTTCTTGCTGTCTGGAGAAGACAGTGAGCAGTGTGCAGAGCTGTTTAACTCATGCACACTGAGCTACGCGCGCTCTTTAGCGCTGCGTACGCTGACTTGAGTACGCTTCCTATTGGAAGCGTGTCTCCTTGAGCTTGCGTGAATTTTCACACAGCTGCTCCCTTGAGCTTGCGTGACTTTTCACGCAGCTGCTCCCTTGAGCGTGCGTGACTTTTCACGCAGCTGCTCCTTGAGCGTGCGTGACTTTTCACGCAGCTGCTCCTTGAGCGTGCGTGACTTTTCACGCATACTGCTCCTTGAGCGTGCGTGACTTTTCACGCACACTGTTTCCTTGAGCGTGCGTAACTTTTCACGCACACTGTTTCCTTGAGCGTGCGTGACTTTTCATGCACACTGCTCCTTGAGCGTGCGTGACTTTTTACGTACACTGTTTTCTTGAGCGTGCGTGACTTTTCACGCACAATGTTTCCTTGAGCGTGCGTGACTTTTCACGCACACTGCTCCTTGAGCGTGCGTGACTTTTCACGCACACTGTTCCCTTGAGCGTGCATGACTTTTCACGCACACTGCTCTGTAGCGCGCGTGACTTTCACGTACGCTGCTCTTTCAGCGTGCGTGACTTTTCGTACGCTGCTCCCCTGACCCCTTGTTTAACCTATTGACCCTTGGAGTTTTGGTTTTATTTCTTTGAGCTTGGCTTTTCTATGGCCCTGTATATTGATATTTTATTAGATATTTTACGCCCTTTTTATATCCTTACGCCTTTTGTCATGAACTTGATTTTACTTAATATGTTTGGAATGACTATTGTACATGGCATGATATGACAAGAACTTGCATAACACAACAGTGACCCGTAGTGGTACACTCCTGACATGACCAACCTGACATGATAGTAGCCCGTCGTGGCGCACTCTTGACAAGTACCCTGGCATGATAACTTAACTTGACCTGTCATGACACCGTGGGTGGTTCTTTCTTGCTTGCTTGTTAAATCCACTTGTCCTGTCTTGCATCATGTCTAGGAGGGGACTCCTGAGTACCACGGTCAGGAGTACCTACTAAAATGGATTAAGGTTAATAACTAGAATAACTCAGTAGTCATGAAGAGATGACACAGCTACAGGCAATCCCGTTACCTGGGCGCTCTTGGGATCTGTAGCCTGCCGTCGAGTAGGACACATTTCCAGCGCACCGTCGAGTGTTGCACCCTCTAAGTCACCTAAGGGTACATGTGTCTCCTGGACGATGTACCCACCTGAATTCAACCCTAATCTTTCGTCCTGGGTAGCCTGGATGGTCTGCAGGACTTGTGGCTGTGGAGCAATCTCACTACATCTTGTTAGTAATTAGGCCTGTGATAACCCTAGTTAGTTAAAGTAGTAAGCCGTAGTATCTGCTTGGCCGTGATTGATTGAATGAGGTATAACCAGTTTAGCCATGTCTTGATCCAGTACCAGATTGCTTTCTGTTTTGATTTCTTACATTACTTATCTTGCCGATAAATGGTAGGAAACCAAGCTCTGTTCAGATGAAGGGTTACAACCCCTGTCCTTGTTTGGTTTACGGGTTGTAACCTGGCTATCGGAATAGTTCTATGGTTATCTCGTCGTATATCATCCTGACGTGTTTTCGTAATTCTAGTTTTAATATTAGATTTTCTTGTGCTGATTGCTGGTTTTGTTCTTATTTCGTGGCCCCCTTGTGGCACTTGCTCTTTCTGGGGTTGACCCAGCTGGTTTTGTGTGGCCAGATTTCGGAGCAGCTCCCGAGGATCTACCAAGCTTCCAGCCCAATGGTGGCGACTAGAAGGAACCCGGGCTACGAGTGGGTTTTCTATTTTGTTTCGCTCACTCTATTGTAAATTTATTCTTTTGAGGCGTTTAGCCGACGAGCACCTGTTAGCTCGATGCACTTTTACTTACTGTCTGCCTACGGGCTGTAAACATGATTAACAAATCCTAGGGTTGATCATGTATGACTTAAACTCTTACTAGTCCTAACATTTTGTACGACTAACTTCATGGTCAGCTGATATGTAATATTTGGGATGCCTTTTATTGTATATTTAATGATCATACATCTTGTAATTATATTACTTGCTTGAGATTGAGACATAGGCTTGACCTTAAGAGACTGTTGGCTTGTAGTAAACCCTCATCTAGACAGTCGTGACCGTATAGTTGAGATGTATTCTATTTCAATATACGTAGCTGGCTATGTCTGCCCCCGCTCTCCAGTATTCTGGTTCTGGGGCGTGACAGAAGGTGTTTGATTTTATTCCTCAAAAAAGATATTTAGATCTATTGGGTTGGTGATAATTATAGTAGATAAGCTGTGAGAAATTTTGTTCCTTTGAGCAGTTGAGTTGGGGTCAAACAATTCATTACTGGGACCAAAATTTTGATGTTAGTGCGAGACTACCGGAACTGCCGAAACCTATACTGATAGAATGTTCAAAATTGAAAATAAGTTTATGAACCTTGTCCCATGGACACGTATCCCTTGAGCAAGTGCAAATGCAATGTCATCAAACTGCATAACCTTTTAGGTTCAAGAAGGAAAGACATGCATTTTATGATACGACACATATCCACCTGTTTGAGACATGCACAGGGACAGTAGCCACAATGAACATATACCTCATATAAATGCACTTTGAAAACTTATACTATGTACCTAGTATCATGCCATCAAATTGCATACAATTTTTCAACCTTATACTATGTATTTATGTGGCACACTAGGATACCTCTTCTCTTTATGTGGAGGCTTCTTTGTTATGTATTTATGGAGACTGCAGAAATACATGTCTAATTAGTGGAAGTTGTTTAATAAGTACAAAGCTTTAGCCTTTTCTCGTAGATTGTTTGTATAACTTGTAAGTGACACTTCTATTGTATCTTCTCAGTTGTAGATTGCTTGTATAAGTTGTAAGTGATTCTTCTATTGTATCTTCTCAGTTTATATGGTAGCTTGCAGTTAAGCTATCTAGTTATATTTAGCTTGGCTTGTATGTTCCGGGAAGCTTTGGCAGACAAGAATACCCAAGAGTGGTTGGTTTTGCTATTAGGATCGATTATTCATGTGTGGCGACTGAGAAGGAAGTTCAGAGAAATGTATGGGTCAAAAATGTTAGGCAGTTAAGAAACAACTACAAGAAAGGAGCATAGCTTAAGCAAGAATACTGAAATGGGTGAGTTGCACTACATTAAACGAGGATAAGTACAACATAGAGCAATATAGATACAAGTTAGGACATGGTTGTGACAGGAATTTGTGAACAACTGCTGGTAGAGCTAAAGAAAGTTTAATATAGACTAATAAAAGGATGTGGTTCTTGTTAATGTTAGGAGGAGATGACCCTTAATATAGCTGAATGTAAGGCAATAATACATGCAACTGACAACAAATTTGGGGATAGAGACTTTGTTGTTGTTGTTGTTGATTGAGGGCTGATTTGGTTTATATTTTCAGCTTGTGTAGATTATCATGACTATTTTTCTTCATTGATAGTAGCAGTCTTTGGTAATATTACTCTTGTTTTTGGTTAATATTACTTGAGTTTCTAGATACCTTTTGTACAGATTTGAGCCCCTGACAATGTCAGGGTGTAGTGACAGACTGATCTACAAAGAACCTAGTTATATTAGAAAACATTTTGGAGTTCATTTGTGGTGTTGTCGTGTGACCCAACTCTTTAGTTCTTAAGAAGGTTACATTAGAGCATTGCAAGAACATGTTACTAAAAAAACTTGTACCTTATAAATATGTATGCATGGATTTGTATGTCTATATTGAGTTATTTGTCGAGTCCGATGCACATAATTTGATAATAAAATATTAAGGACCAGTATCACCATGATGCTGATACATCATGCTTTGGTGAATTGACGCCAGAATGGAATTTATAGAATACTCCAGCGTCAAATGCGACCTGAGACCCGAAAATTGAGGTGCCCTAGAAGAAAAATATTTCTTGATCACCAGGTGGACTTTTCCTGTATATATATCAAGATTACCTAGATTGCTTAGTGTGACCCAAGTGTGAATTAGATCTTCCAAGTGGATATAAAATTTTAGGCCTAATTTATCATGAAGCATGTTATATACCTGCTGAGTCAGTGGGCTAGAAAATCATGGCATACGAAACACCTTTGTAGCTTAGGAAAGGTAATAGTACATTTTCTGAGATAGTGTCAAGCAAACTGGGAGCGCCCAAACCGTTGCAATGTGGTCATTACTCATTAGAGAAAGTCGAGGCTTTAGAGCATTGTCTTCCTTTTGGTGTTTAGTATCGTATAGTAAAATGATGTCGGATAGCTTTAAAATCCTAGAAATATAATCCTAAGCTATCAAAACCTTCATTGGGGCCCAAGTCTGAATTGAGCAACCTTTCTAGACAATACCTTCTCTAGAATCTTGTAACCAATGACAGTAAACGAAGGACGATTTATAGAATAAAATATAGTGTAATTAGCTTTTACCTAAACACCTTTGGCAAATTAGTATTAATGTGCAAACACCAGGTTTTCTCTAGATGTCGTTTTCTCCGAAAGGTATCATAGCAGATCAGCACTTTGAAAATTTGGTGACTGCACTCTACAAGGTAAACATGCATTACAGGTAAATATTGCCTTGTTGATATCAGTGTGTATCAGTTATTAGGTGTCATAGCAGTCTGTATTTAAGTATTTGTGGCAGCAGGGTACCACTGAAGGCACAATGTTGATTTCTATATGTGTGTCCTGAGCAAGATGTGCACAGCAACATAGAGGGGTGTCACTGGTTAGGGACTGCAACATTGTGGTTCCTGCAGATTTCTATGTGTGTTTGAGTGAGTGTCAAGTACCTTTGTGAGTGAGTTATGGCATCTGGTGCATAAAATATTATATTCTCCGTGGCAAAACAAATGTTTGTCCCAAATTAGAATTATTGCAATTTGTAGATAAGACGATGGTTGAGTGCTTATAAGAGAGCATTATTCTACCTATTCCAAATGGCATTGGCATTAATTAAGTAGATAATAAGATTGTAGATTGGCATTGGCATCTGGTGCATACATCTGATTAAGATCAAATCCAAGTCATTCACACATGAGTATCTATTTGTGGATAAGCTATCAATATTCTCAACTTGACATCTAAGTTGACTAGTTTATTTGTTACAAATGAGCTTAAACTACATTACTACATAGGTATTCTTGCTCACCAAGTAATCTTCGAGATTTTGTGTCAATGTCCTCTCTAGCTCGTAACTGTGTTGGTCTGGGATAGCGAATTGCGTTGGATTTTATTCTCTTCGTCCTCTTACTGAACACGGTGAAATAATAAAAATGTTAACTTTTCCCTCTAACCTCTTGTTGTCCCCTGCATTTGTTCATTTCTTTTACGTCCACACTTTGTCTGCCATCAGATCACATGCTTCACCTCACCATATTTTAGAACATCGAGAAATATTAAATCATATCTTTACAGATAGCCTACCCAAATTTTTTGGGATAAAGGCTTTATTGTTGTTGTTGTTCAAATGGTTGCTTTGTTCTGTTGGAGTTAACTCAAACCTCTTTTTTCACAGGGAGAATAAGAATCTCACAGGAACGGCACGATATACAAGTGTCAATACTCATCTTGGAGTTGGTAAGTTTATGGATTACCACTCTACAATTGTGAGTAAACTGAAGTTTCTTATGTTTACATCTGTTTACTCATATTCTAGTTACTCTTTTATATGCAGAGCAAAGCAGGAGGGATGATCTGGAATCTCTTGGATTTGTGCTCATGTATTTTCTAAGAGAAGGTTAGAGTTATCTTATAAACTCAAAAAAATTTGTTTGTTTCCTTTGGCTTCTGTGATGATGGAGGTATAACTGATTGTAGTTTCTTTACTTCATATCAGCCTTCCCTGGCAGGGCCTAAAAGCTGGCACAAAGAAGCAGAAATATGATAAAATTAGTGAAAAGAAAATGCTCACTCCAGTAGAGGTATTGCAAATACTTTGAGCCCCGTAAATGTTGGTAGAAATGTGGTTATCAATTAATTAATCTTTTATGCATGTTGTGTATGTTTTTAATATTACTCTACAACATTGTCAATATGGTACTTTGCAAATCTTACCCATCGGAGTTTATATCGTACTTTCACTATTGCCGATCCCTGCGATTTGAAGATAAACCAGATTACTCTTATTTGAAGAGGCTTTTCCGTGACCTTTTTATTCGAGAAGGTAATTTTTAAGTGTTCTGCTTCTGATATTACTGTTTTAAATTAAGTTGCTTATTTATATGTAACATAAGTTTGTTCCATGTTTGATTTTATGCCATTACACGCTCATGCTCTTGAGTTTCTTTTACTGCAGGTTATCAGTTTGATTATGTATTTGACTGGACTATATTGAAGTACCCTCAGATTGGGGCTAATGCTAGAACAAGAGTATGCATTCTATAGTGTTTCTCCTGTATGGCTGTAAGTAATAATGTCATTTTCTGTTTTGTTTACTACTATGTCTCTCTTTCCTGCAGCCAAGTGGAAGGACAAGTGGAGCTGTTGGGCCATCAGTGGAAAGGGCAGAAAGGACATCAGGTATGTCCTGTCTTGTGGTTTGCAACTCAAAACTTGCTTGTGGTAGTAAATTAGTAGCTTATCTACTTTCCTCATTTTATAGTGGGACAAGAGATTCGTGATAGGTTCTCAGGCGCAGTTGAAGCATTTGCGAGAAGGAATAGTCCCAGTACTGGTCGCTATGGAGACCATTCAAGGAGCAAGAATCTGGAAGAATCACCTTCATCATCCAAGGAAGCTGTAAGTCATTATGGTTGTAGGTTATTTATTTTTTGAGTATTTTCTGCATCTACTATATCTCAAGGTGCCATACCTCGTGAATAAGCCTTATAAAGCATGTGATAAATGAACTTTTAAGGCATATAAAAGCAAATTTGATAGCAATATCTCCACTATATGTGTGTGTGTGTGTGTGCTTGTCATACTCCTTCAAATATCTAATACGACGTGCCTTTTTCTATTGCTCTGGAACTCTTGCAAAGTATTTGTTTTTTATGCCATTCTCAGTTATGCTAAAGCCAAAAAAACCTGCAAAATAGTCTCACCTTAACACTATTGCATTTCTGCCAGGTAGAACAAATACTCCAAAACTTTTACATGCTATGTGCATAAACCAAAATATATATACAAGAGATGTGCCAAAATTTAGTTCCCTGCTCAGGTTTCCAACTGTATCTTATCGTGTACATAAACTAAATATCGCTCTTGTCAGCATAAAATAGTGTTTCTGAATTCACAAATAGGAATCAAGTGAATTATTCTTTGAAAAAGCTTAGGGGACTGTTATATAGTTAGTTCTGTTCCAAGTCTCAAACAAATTTTGTTTCTGATTTTGTTTTCCCTAGCTTTGAATAAAATGGGCATAAAAATATTGAAGAAACTTGGAAATTTTGGAAAATAATAATTAGGAGTAAAGTTACTAGGGAACTCTATATAAGAAAACCTTGGATGTCTTCAACGATAATTTACATATAATTTACATTTATGTGATATGTATATATAATACATGATAACCCTCTATGCGGAATTACATTGCCTTGGTTTCCAAATTTTGGTTGGTAAATTTTCTTGGTTAACCTAAATTTTGTCTGAAATTTTGGAAGCAGATGCCCTCTGACGCTATTCTGGGGCCTTGGGGTCATTTATGTCCAACTTTGATGGTGAAAAAAGTTGGATAGCTGACATGATACCAGTTTTCAATTATTTCATGAGATTTTTGCATATTCTGAATCTCAGATTGCTAGTTAGGTAGGTATGATCTTGCTCAATCTTGATTTGGAATAGTATTAGTCTTTTGAGTTGGTCTACTACTACTATTTGGTCAAGGTTATATTTGAACTTTTGTTCAAGTCCAACGTAATTTGAGAAACATTATATTGGGAATATGTTAAAGTTGAGCTTTGGTTGGATCAAGCTTCTTTGAGAAAAGGCTAATGCTATCTCCAACTTATTTTTTAATTTTTTTCTAACCTTTTTAGATACTAGGTGCATTGAGCTAGTTTTAACTCTCTCTTTTCTGATACTTAACCTGTTTGAGACTGGACTTCTTTCGGTCAAAATTCTCAATATCTTTGTTTGAAACAATTCCCTATAGCGTACAGTTTGATCATCGTATCATCTTCTCTCTTCAATATACCATAGCAGGGGACTCATTCTGATGTGAGAATGCTCAGATGAACGGTGATTTTCTTGCACTTTGCCCATTTTCATTGTAGTGTGCAAGTGACAATTGCCCACTTCTCTAATTCCTTCATAATTGGGTAGCTAACCACACAAAAATGAGTGAGTTTCCTAGTTTCCATGCTACTTTTAGGTTACCAAACAGGCTAGTGAGTGTTTAAGGAGGCAGAAGAGGATGTCTCATCCTGTCAATGTTGTTGCAACCTAAGCTAAAATAATTGCACAACTGTACTATTGTAGTGAAAAAAATTAAGGTATGTCAATTTCTATGGCTGCTAAGAATTTATTTCCTTCCGAGAGTTTTTGTTGTTGTTAGTTCACATACATATATCATGATCTTTGTTTGGGATGAGTAGTAGAATAGACTGGATGCATCTGATGAAGTTTCCACTGGTATTTAATGATGTGCATAAAATTTGCTCTAAATTCTTTGCTTAATGACAGGTTAGTTTTTTGTTGGGGTGCATGTATCCGAAAAATGTGTCAATTCTAGGTTTTATGACGTGATCCTATATCAATATCATGCTACGTACTACTTTCTACTAGAATTTTGCATCAATCTTGTGATAACTACTATTGCATGAGTTGTTGGAAAATATTTCTAAAACATGCAATCAGAAAGTACACACAAATTAGAATTAGAAAATGAAAGTAAAGGATTTGAGGTACGTCACATACGTTGTTCTTATAATAGATTTTCGTCCCTCACAAGCAGTGCGGCAGGTTCTTGAATATCTATCCTCGAGATAGAATGAATCCTAATGATAGAAAATGATAGTATCATTCTAGAAAAAATCATGATCTTTTGGACATCTTGGATTTACATATCAAGCAGATGTATTTTACTCCTTGTACAGTAATAGTGCTTATGGAAGAATTTATGACTATTTTTGCAGTTTTCTTTTGCTTCTTACTCGGTATATTTTATGCCATTGGGGTTATAAGCATACACAATGTTGCATTGACAAGCCCTAGGATGTCCTTGCCAGATTTGGGACGGAAACAGCCAGAAACTAAATTATTTTTCATATTAGTTTTTCAAATCTTCTTTTTTTTGCTTGCTTAAACTCTTATCTTTCTCCTGTATTGATTTTTTTTTAAAATGTTTCTCCTTATTGCAGCCGAGTGTGCTATAACCCTCATGTACTGATCAAAAAATATGGACTTAGGTGCTGGAGACAATGCTTCTACAAAATGGCAAATAAATTGGCTTTATCACGCTAAATTCCATCATTATAAGAGGACATTTGTATTGGATTTATAAAGACCAAAATAATGATATAAATGTGTGAACTATTTGATTATGGCATAGTTCACAACTTCATAGTATCGGCCAAATAAATTGGGTTTATCAAGCTAAATTCGATCATTTTTTAAGTCCTTTAGCTTCTAACAAAATATGCTATTGTACTCCGAATTCAAAGATTCCCTTCTGGATATCATCTTGAACTAGGATCAGTTTCGCAAGCATCCTAATAATGACACAACCTACATTTTTTACTCAGAATATCCAATAAAATATCCAACAGGTTTTGCGTACGGGTATCTATGGATGGAAGGAACTGTTCTCAATGGACAGTTGCAATGCAGGTATGTTATATCATCTAGATTTATTTTCATGTACTCATCTTAAGAATGTTAACTGGGAACTAAAATATATAGGAGATGAAGAAAGAACCAACAATAAATAAAAACAGAGATGATATTTAGGAGACTGAACCATATCCTGGATAAGTCCTTGCTAACTACACACACAGATATAATCAAGGCTCATCAATTACTCAAGCTTAGCTTCCCATAAGCACATGTTGCCGTAAAATGGAAATAGTTTAATGAATTATGCTCGAGAAAACTTAATGTCAGAACTTTGGCCCATGCTCATCCTGGTCACTTACACAAGCACCATTACTAGTCCCTTGATTTTCATATCCTTACGAACTAGTTTCTTGAATTCTTTCAATAATGTTTTAAAGAAGATTAAAATAGTAGCTCCTGAACTGCTGCATCGCGTAGGTTGTAAAAGTTGTATTTAAGAAAAATCCTTTTTATTTTACATCCTCTATCAATAATGTCCCATATTTTTTCTCAAGAGTACATTGTGTAGCTGCTGATGCAGGTACAATATTTGCAGTACTTGAAAGGCCTTTGACCATGATGATTATCTTACATACAGCTTTGGACAATCTTCATTCTTATTTTGATTACAGGTGACATATATGTCTTAAATACCTTGTTTTATAGTTCATTTCAATTCAAATACCCTAGGATTCTTGCTACAGAATTCCTTTTAATGTTTTATGTTTTCCTAATCAGGTTGATTTATCTAATCTTCACTGAAAGAGCCAAATTCTCATAAATTTTCTGTTTTCCTAATCTGATTGATTTATCTTTTTAAGGATGCTATTGTACTCTGAAACCCAGATGATTTCATTTACTTATGGCACCCAAAAATCGTAGGTATATTAGCAAAACCTACACTAGAAAATCAACATTGTTTTGTACTTCTTATGGATCCTGATCTTACCTCTCGTCTCCATCAGGGAACAACTTGGGTTATACAGCCTTCCGAAGGCCATTAGTTCAGCAGTACGAACCTGACATTGAAAGAATTTCAAGCACTTCAGGGTTAGATTTGTCGACTTGCTTTTGTTGTACATCAAGAATTTCACAGATCGGAGAAATAATTTGTACTTGGAGCATGTTCTGTTATTGCCTATGACTTAATTTAGTTGTTATTTAAAAATTATATGGAATGGATTAAATGTTATGAAATGGATATGTTGATATATATATATATATATATATATATATATATATATATATATATATATATATATATATATATATATATATATATATATATAATTATATATATATATATTTTATATATATATATAAAATTTTATATATATATATATATATATATATATATATATATATATATATATATATATATATATATATATATATATATATATATATATATATTGTAACGGTTATAGTTGTTACAGTAAGTGGACAATCGTGACAGAAAAATGCATTGTAATCACAGTAATACCGTGACGAAAAAATATTTTGTAACATTAATAACCGTTACGAATGGTAAATTTCTCACGGTAATAACCGTGACGAATTATATTTTTCTCACGGTTATTACCGTGAAAAAATATATAATTCGTCACGGTTATTACCGTTACAAAATATTTACCACGCCCAACTAGTCACGGTTATTACCGTGACGAAAATTATTTGTCACGGTAATAACTGTTAGCAATCGTCTATTTTGGTGTAGTGTTCAAAACCATATGTATTGTCTATCATGACATCAGTAATCGGAAGTAGAAATTCGTCTTTTGGACAAGCTGCATTAAGATCTCAAAAATCTATACAAACTCAGACTTTTCTATTCTTCTTCATGACAGGTACAATGTTGGCAACCCAGTCTGGGTGTTGTTCTTCACGAACAAAGCCACATGTGATCAGCTTTTTGACTTCTACTTTAATTGTATCCTTCATATCTGGTCAAAAATGTCGTTGCTGGTATTTTACAGGTTTGGCATTAGGAAGAATATTGAGTTTATGAGTAGCTACTTTAGGATCTAGATCCGGCATATCCTCATAACTCCATGCAAATATATCAATATATTCTTTAATCAGCTTTATCAACTCTTCTTTTTCATCTTCAGAAAGGTTTTTACTGATGAATATCGGCTTAGACGTAGTTCCGTCTCCAATATCAATCTGGACAATTTCATCTTCTGTAGGTGGCTGTCGCTGTTCAAAACGAAGCTCCTATTGAGTGTCCATTTGTTGTGCCCAAGGGTCATTTTCAAATGGCTCAGATTTACCATCAGTTTGAACCATGTTGACTGAAAAGACGCACTCAGATTCAATATACTGGTTTCCTCCAGAATCTGAGGATTGTAAAGAACTGGAAGAAAATTCATCTTCCATATCTTCTTTATACATGTAGGATGTATCAGATTCAATGAACTAGATTTCTTTAGAATCTGAGGATTGTGAAGAACTGGAAGAAAATTCTTCTTGTATATCTTCATTAAACATATGGGATGGATCATATCCCAATCGATGACGAGTTTTTTGGTAAAACGGATCACCGCATAATGGTAACCGTCTACCTTTGCCTTGATTGGGACCTAGCATAGTTTTTAAATCATATCCCATATTTTGGATAATTTTAAGAGATTGTTGACTATATTTGTCAATTCTAATTTTTTCTTTATCTTTCTCTATGAGATCATCTGTCTGAGTAACAGGAATATTTCTAGCCAAGCCAAACACAATTTGATGCTTGTTTTTCTTATTAGACGGGATCACAAAATAAGATTCTTTGTGACGTCTATAAGTTACACAAGCTTGTGATGACGAGGCTACAGGTAGAAGATAAGGAGAAGACGTTAGGAACCTTTGAGCATAGGGTCCAACATCGACATGAGGAGGAAAAGAATTTTCCTTATGATTAATATATAAGATTTTCTCTGTATTTATGTCATTTTTATGTTGATGACTTTGATTATCAGCTGATAAAGTCATTCTTTCAATAAATTTAACAGCCATATACTCCAAAAGAAATTTTTTATTAATATAAGAAAATACGGAATGATCAATATTTACATCAATTATAAACTGACTACTACGCTTTGGATTGATCCTTAACGGACCGTCATCCGTCTTCAACTTAGACTTGCCAAGGTTGATAATCAGTGGTTCTGGATCATTTGTATGAGAAGTACATCCCTTGACCTTGATCATGAGAGGTTGAACTTGGCTCTTGACTGGAATTCTCACAGATTCCTCAGACAAAGCTCGAGTTCTTCCTTTAACCTTAATCATCAAAGGTTTGTCATTGACAGGTTGGGGTTGAATTCGACCTTTAATTTTAATCATCAAAGGTTGATCTTCTGGAGGATCTTCTAAGACAGATTGATCTTCTACAGGCGACCGATCTTCAGCCATATCAGATATTTCTTTCGTATGCTCCTGCTTGTAGAGTATTGAATCAAAGAAATTGGCTTCAACACCCTTAAAAGGATTGATATCTGCAAATTCAGTCTTCACAATCCCTTGAAAATCTGCATACTTGAAGCATTAGTGGAGAGTTGAAGGCATAATATTATGCTCATGTATCCATGATCTTCCAAGTAGGATGTTGTAAGATACATCTGAGTTGATAACATAAAAGGTCACCATAGTTCGAAGATCACCTATTTGAATCATCAGACGAATCTTCCCCAATGGTTTACTCTTTCCAGAATTGAAACCAACTATTGTTGTACTAGTGTAAGTCAAATCACTAGTAGGAATCCTCAAGGGTCATAGCATACTCTAAAGAATAATGCTAATAGAAGACCCATGATCAATATAAATCCTATCAATTTTAGAAGAGTCAATATACCCTGTGTAACACAGAGGCCTGTCATGTCTATTATGCTTCAACAGCATATCTTCTTGTGTGAAGGTAATGTTAGAAATTGATTCCATCACACTATGATATTGTGGACACGACACTGGTATATTGTCAGGACTTTTGAGTTGAGCTAAGCATGAATCTGTCTGTAGCAAAGCTTCGCTCAAAGTTTCTCAACTTTCTTTAGAAAGACGAAGCAGCTCAAAGATAGAAAGTCTAGCCGGAGTATTAGCTAATTGGGCTAGAATATCGAACGTGTAGGATTTTATCACTACCCCTTGATTTGAAGCAGACTTCAATGGGATGTCAAAGTGTACTGCTTTCTGCTTTCCTTTTTTAACTGCTGATAGTTTAGAAGGTCTTGTCTCAGTAGGAATAGAAGATGACTGAGTTGGTAGTGTTTCAGTGACGTCATCTGCTTCTTTGGAAGTTTCCTCATAATCTTTGTAGTACTCTTTTCCAGATCTTGTACCAGTAAAAGTTTCTTCTTCCGACTCAGGAGAATGAAGTACCATATTACAGGATTTAGTCTTCTTTCCCTTAGTCTTCTTCTTGTGAGGATATTTATGAGGAACCTCAAATTCCAATCCAATGGTAGATTGTTGACCTTAAATTTGTAAAGGAATTTGTATCCCTTTATCATAGTTCAAGCCTTTCGCCTTTTGAAAGTCATAGCCCATCTTTTTTATGAGATGGACTGATTATTGACTGTACATGTGAGTGGGTAGCGGACTCTCAACAAATGATCCAACAGAGGAAGAAGGAACAGAGACCTCTGTAGGCACAGGAGTAGAGGTTTTTGAGATAGGAGGAAGAATCCCTACAGGAGCTTTCTTATAAGCAGCAAAAACTTGTTGTGCCCTGTATAAAGGGATACTATTCATTACTAACCATTGTCGATGAGTAAGTTTAAGTTTGGTAAGAGGAGCCAAACTTGGAGGTCATATATTCAGACCCCTTAGTCTATCCTCCAAAGGAATGTCGTCCCAAAGATGATCCAAATCATCATGATCTGGAGTAACAACATGAGAAATCATATTGCAGGTTTTGACTTTTCGACCTTTCTTGGATTTTGAAGTTTTACTTTCATCTTCTATTTTTGGTACTAAATCAGGGTGTACCCACATAATTTTACCATTTTTTAATGTGAGAGACAACAATCCTTTACTTTGCTCTCTAGCTGGCGGGAGATTCACAATCTTTATTGTTGCCTTTGGAATTGGAAAAATCCCATCTGGAACTTGCTGTAGAGGAAAATCTTCAAATTGAAGAGAAATTATATTAGTTGTGACTATATGCTCATCATTGGTTAAAGCGATAGAATTAGCATTTATCAACTCTTGGATTTTCTTCTTTAAACCATAGCAAGCCTTGGTAGGATGATTTATGTATCTATGATAGATACAATACTTGGGATTATCAGTTAGATTCACCTCATCAGGTCATTTTGGCTCTGGAATCTGGAGTTTATCACTCTTCACAAGATATTAGAATAACCTTGGGATATCACTGTCATCAAAAGAGTACTCTTCTTTTGGTTTGGAAGACTCTGAATTATTTGGCATCATTTTGGGTTTTGAAAGATTCACCACTAGGGTTTCCTTCCATTTCCCATTATGATTGCCAGAATTATTACCTAAAGAGTCTTTCTTTTCTTTGTCTTCTGAGGCGAAGATCATCCCATGTTCACAAGACAATCTACCATTGGTCTCGACTGAAATTGTTGCTATAATGAACGAGGCCCAATCTGTGAATTGAGATCCTGTAAAGACAGCAATGGTTGGTTGCAGATTCATTTTGCATGTATCAGTTAATGCTGAATCTGGCATACCAAGAGGCATCTTCAAAGTAGCTTGTCGAAAACATTCAATAAACGTCCGAGTATCTTCTTTCTCTCTCTGTTTAATCTCTATTAAGGACAACATATTCATGTCCATGCCTCCTTCATAGAAACGAGAGAGAAATATTGCTTTGAGTTCGTCAAAAGATGATATGCAATTATCGGGCAGACTGCAATACCAGTCATATGCAGTACCTGTCAAACACCCAATGAAAACTCGGATGAGAAAAACATCATTCTTTTACAGATGCACAGTAATAATATCAAAATAATTGATATATTGACTTGGAGAAGCCTTTCCATCAAATAACACCATAGATTGTGGCTTGAATTTTGGAGGAAAAGGCACATCATTCCAATGGAAAGGATAAGGTTGCTTGATCCCTAACCTCTGAAGCTGATCTTTGTGCTTAATAACCTCAAACTGTGCTTTTAACTCACGTCCCGCTTGAATAGCTTCACTAGTTTGAGGAAGCACATTTGACTGAATAGTAGCTGGATGTACCGTAACCCCCACCGGAGGTGGTACATCTTCTGGAATGAGAGGATCTAGAGATGCGGAGTTTTGATTGATAGCAGGCTCTTGATTAAAATTATTTAAAGGTATATCAACCCCTTGACTATCTTGAGTTTGTGCTGCTACCTGCACCGGTGTTACCACTATCGGCTGAACAGTTTGCTGAGTCATTATTATTTGATACATATTTTGTATCATGGCCTTCAGTGATTGTTCCACTGCTGAGAGACGTTGCTCTGTATTAAAAGTAGACGTCTCTGGTTCTTCTCCGATAACATAAGATTCAACCTCCCTTGAACATACAGAGGGATTGGTGTAGAGGTATGAATCAACGCTATCAGTTTCTGACTCCAAAGACTGGGTACCCCTAGCTTCTGAATCTGAAGATTGCAACGATCTTTGACTTCTTGACCAAGTATGCTGATATACCCCTTCAAAAGTGTCAACGAGTCGGTTAAACTGTTGTTGGCTTGGAGTCCGGGATGAATTGCGTCTTGGACGTCGTCCTCTACTGATATGAGATGCCATATTGACTGATGCATAGGACAACTCATGTTCATGATCATCAACTTGTTGCTGAGGCACATTGTAGCTTAATCGGTCAAAAACTGACCGTTTAGAAGCCGAACAACAACATTTGATTACAATCTAGTGACACTCACAATGATGATTTTCTTGGAGGAGTATCATAGGAGATTTTCTGTTTTTATGCTTTTGTACAAGTAACTCGCATAAATCAGAAGGAGTGAAAGGAGTCGTCTTCTTTATTATATTTGGGACAGAGAAACGTTTAGTCCTTTGCGTATAAAGAAGATTACTGGCTGCATTAGCAGAACCAAACTGTATATTTTTACGCGCCTGGAGTTGCGTGCGTAAATCCTGAGATTTTTGTGCACAAAGAACTCTATCAGCATTATGCGTAATCTAAAGGTTTGGTACCTTGCGTAAAGCAGTGTAAGAAGGTTGTTGGTGCAAAACTGAAATTTTACTAATAATAGAATTTTTGTTTTTATGCTGCATGCGTGTAGGCAAATTTACTTTAGATGCAAAGGCATTATTGTGAACTTTATCTACCATGTCACCAACAAGAGATTTACCCTTATGCGTAGAGCGCAAAATATGAACATCTGCCACGTCACAGACGGAAGATTTACCCTTATACGTAGAACGCAAGACTTGAGTGTCTACCGCATCACAGACAGAAGACTGATTTTTACGCGTGGGGCACAACACTGAAGTAGAGACTGCCTCATCACCGACGGAAGCCTCCACAATAGGAGTGGAAAGAATTCTCTTGCCTTTAGAGACAGCAGGGAGATCAGAGGATGCTTTGGACTTAGGAATCCAAACTTTTCGCACCTTTTGCGATTTTTGAATATTAGAGCAGCGAGTACTACCCCCAGTTTGGAGCATTTCTTCGTAAGCAGTCTGGTCGAATTGAACAACCAGAGTCTGCATTGTCGATCGACACATTATTATATTGAGCAATTGCTTTCTCGTCAGAGGAGAAAGTCGTCCCCAGTAGAGTCGCCATTTTGTTTCACTTCACAAAATGTCTAAAATTGGCTTTTGAAAGAAAACGAGAAAAAGTATAAAAGTACAAATTGTTTCTGGAAAGTATTGCTATGGAAGTCTGATCTGAGAGCGATCACTTTGTTCCTTGGACCACACGATGATGATGAAGAGAACTGCTTGAGGAATATGAACAATCGGAAGAACTAAGTCACCAGAAAGGTAACGACACAACGGTACTGATGGCACAGTCGAATGCTTTCCTGCTTTGCTTCACCCTGTTCTTGAGAAAAAGTTGAAGAAATGCTTCTGGGAATATCACTCTGAAAGTATGAATTTTCTCAGAATCTCCTTCTCTATATCTCTCTTCATGTCTTTCTTCTGTAAAAAATAAGTCTATTTATAGACTAGACCCTCTGTACGTAAAAATCAACAAAATTGGGTCTCTACGCAAGTAACTATCACCCACGATTGAAAATCAATCTTTACGTGTGATGACACGTGTCCCATATAGAGTTGTGATCTCTACACATGGTGACATGTGTCCTACAACTTCAACAATATGGGGAGAACACGTACACACGTTCCTCGATAAGTATGGCATGAAAGCCATATATGCAGACCACGTTCTCACATAGCCAGAAAAGATTGGGTGTAAAAATAATCCAAAATAGACTTCCTACGTAAAGTAGCGGACTGGGCGTAAAATAACCCAAAATATACTTCCTGCGTAAAGTGGCTGAAAAGTAGCCTTGAGCGTATAATTAGCTCAAATAAACTCTACGCATACAAAAGCCTTGAGCGTAAAGACTCAAATATCTCTCATGCGTAAAGAAAGTGGTCTCTTGAGCGTAAAGTAGCCTATCTGCACGCTAAACGACAAGTGTTGGGTTTGGTGAAAAAATCTTCTCGGCTTCTGTAAATGTTCTGTCAGAAAATCATACTGTCAGATCAATATCACGCGCATTAAATGCTGCCTGATAGCCTGTCGCCCTCGTATAAAGTTTGAGGATAGCTCTTGCGTAAAAGAGCTCACGTAGAATTTGAATCTGATTCAATAGAGTTCTTTAATGAGCCTTGCGTAGAGTCTGACTTTGCGTAAAGTTCTCAAATTTCTTTGACTTGGTCTACGAAGTTTATTTTATGCTTCTACAGTCACCATCTCCTTTCTCGAGTTAGATCGGTGTCATGCCTCCCGGAGTACCACCTCGTGTCTTCCCTGCCACCATCTGGCTACTGGAGTTGTCATTGAGCTCTTCGCCTTCAACTCCCTCGCCAATCGTCGACTCGAGATCCGTGTTCTTGAGATCCATATCCTCGAGCTGTACGCTTTTTGAGCAGCGTGTCAGCCTTGATCCCCGTGTCGGAGCCTCCGGAACCAGCTACCGCTCGCCAGAACCATTGATCTCCTCCAATGCTTCGAGAACCTCCTGATCCACCACTTGTGCCAACCCGAGATGAAGCCGATCGGCCACGTAGTCGCAACTACCTCCCCTACGATGTCGTCGTCCCCGCCGCAACCTCACGCTCCAATCTTATTGAGTCGTGTCGCCCCGCGTCAGATCCGGGAGCCACCGCAATGCCAACTAGATCTGGTGTCGTGTTGGAACTTGCCTCGAGATTCGCTGCTTCCCTGGTCAATGATCACCGCGACCGGTGTCCTCCTTCGTGTGCGGCTCTTCCTCGACGAGTTCACCAGAGCCCTAAAGCGAGCAACCTCTCGAGCCTCTCTCCTCTTGACCCCTTTCCTTTTATCTCTCCATTTTTTTCTCTCTGAGATCTTTCACTCTTCCATTCGTCTTCTGTTGGGATGATGCTGCTTTCTCTCTCTGTAAAGAGATGAGTTAAGCTTTAGATATTTGCTTTGGGCACAAAGCCCATGGCTGCTGATGGGTTTTGGAAAAAAAAATATTATTTTTCCTTTAATTTTAGGCTTAGAAGCCACTAGCCCTTATATTAATTTTGAAAGTTTTATTCAGTAAGTCTTGGGCTCATGGGCCAGAGCCTGTTGCTTACTTGTTATTTTCTTTGTGTGGAATCAAATGTTGGGGCTGGGCCAGATTCATGGTGTGGACCAACTCTATATTTGAGCATACATGTTTAGTGTAATAGTGTTTTATAATTATTAGTATATTATAAATACAGATACTGTTCACCTATAAAATATTTCACACTAGAACTAATTTATAAATTAGTACATATATAGTAAATAGTTTTGATAAATGTTGTTATCATTATATATATTGTTAAAACCTATTTTTCAACTTGGTTAGCAACCTAAAATATTATTCTAGTATTTTATGCCTCACTTATAATCTTGGGATATTTAGTCCAAATATTTGACTAGAAAAAAACTTAGTTTCCAAGTAAATTATAAATATATTTTCCTTCATAAATATTTGTTAGTCTTAGTGATATTTTGATTATAAAATGCTTTACTCTAAACTTTCCTACTATATAATTTATTCTTGTGTTGCTAATCTAAGTTATTATTATGCTAAGACGTATTTTGCTAGAAGTTGATATAATTTGTTAAGCTAAACTTAAGTATTTATTCTAGCTAGTATGTATGTGTTTTAGTGATGTTATATAAATAGTTAGTTTGTAGATGGGTAGCGATTAGATAGTTAAATGCTAGAATTTAACCTATTCTTGCCATATTATAGGTGGACATTGAGACATTGATTTGCAAAGACAAAGTCAAGTACACTACAATTGAACTTTACTTGTATTTCTGCATTGCATTGATCTCATATTGGACATGTTTTACACACGATTGATCATGTGTTTCTGGTTATGGTATCTATCATGTTCTTGTTTTTACTTGTGTCTGGCGAGGAGAAATACTACAGATATGTGACCAAATTCATGTGAATAGCTTAGGTCTCACAGTGTGTGTGTAGGACCCAAGCCGTACCATTATTTATGTACCATGTGCTACCGAATCCGGTCACATATTCTAGATATATTTTAATACATTACACATGTCAGGTTCCTTGTTATATTTCAGGTTCAGGTTCAGTTCATGTATTTATTTTCCTGTACTTTAAGTTCCTTACTTTTTATGTATTCATTGCATTACAGTTTTACATTATACATGTTCATTTCGTAGGGTTGTACTTTGCTCTTTTCCTGACTGGATATATTGCAGGTGTCGATGTATTCTACCTTAGCATTATGGCCTGCCAGATGAGGTGATAGTTAGCTAGACTGAGGCTATGTGGAGATCAGCGATGGGTTAGGACTTTGATGTACAGGTTTACTTTCAAATTGATGATGTTGTACTATAAGGATATAGTGATTTGTAATATTATTTTAGCACGTAATTAGATGTTGTGATGTGATTTCATGATGTAACTTGAGATATTAGATACTTAGTACAACTTAGTACGTTGTATCTTCTAACGTAGGTTGGGCGTTTCCGACACGTATTTCATTATTCGAGAGCGGGTCATGACAAGCAGGGCGCCCCAGGGACGAGCTCCTTAGGAAGTTCCCTGAGTATCTCCGACCACCCCGACTTCCTCTTCGTCTGTGCAAACGAAACAGCAGAAAGCCTGGGATAAAGACCAGTATAAAAAGACTGAGGTATACCTGTGAAGAAGATTCAACAGGCGGAGTGTTCTGCCGTGTTGAAGACCGTCGTGTGGATCTGCTCTGCGTGGGTATAGCCTGTTTGGTTCTCTTAGTAAGAGAAGAACTCACCTCCGAAGGAGCCTGACGTTTCGATGAGGTACTTAAGGGCACGACGACCTCTCTTCTTTCTCGAGAAGTACTAGAACTATCTGAGGACCTACCACCCGATGACGCAAGCTCTCGGAGACGCACAATGGCTGACTAAGGTGCCTCCAACTTCATCCCCTCAATCAGACTCTGTTCTCGATCATAGCCTGACGAGAAGTTATTCGCTAAGCAGTGAAACTTTACAACGAAATACAAGATGTGGGTCTCCCCTCGTATTACAGGGATCATAAAATTTACTCCAGTATACATGGCATTATAATAATACCATGTAAGAGCGCAATCCAGCAAACTTCCCTTATAACCAAGGCAAGAGCTTTGGTTGTTCATCATAGTCTGGCTATAGTCGAACTATTGCGCAAACCGACTCGGTAGATAGGGCACCAGATATACTCGATTCTGACTACGATACACTAAGTGTGAGGGACGAATGGACTGCAGCCAATGGAAAGTACCGAGGGTCAGACCACTCTTCTACCTGCCCCGGTCTACTAGCTCTTCGTCTGTAAGATAACCCTTGTAAGACGACAAAACCCTATTGAAATTATAGCCATCCAAACGGCCTAACACCCAACTACAGACAGGGACACCCTGGTAGAGCCATTTTGCCTAGTGATAGTTGTGCAGCGTCGCATCCCCCTCCTCATAACCATAAATGGTATCAGGGGCTATCAAACATGGGCAGTGTAACGCCAATAAAGCCATCAAATAATGGTAAGGGATTTCAGCCCGAAGGAAGTCACTATCTCCGTCTCCCCCCACGATACTCTATTATTTTCCTGGAGAGCTCCCACAGGCCTCATAGGGTATTACATATCATGGCTGGAAGCAAAGCCAGCGGATGCCCAAAGACCAGCTTCACAGTCGGCATAATGAGTTCCCGATTAATCTGCCCCACCAAGCCAGAACCTCCAGGCACTACGGTCTTATGCAACCATATCATCAAAAAAGCAGTCAACGTCGCTTTCGAACTCAAGGCGGCCAAGTTCTGGCAAAAGTAATTATGAACAATGGAAGTGGGATTTTCGTCAACATCTACTGAAGGAGCGAATAACCTCGCTTTGACCATCATAGCTTCTACTTCATCAGTGGTGTACTCCCTACGTATGGTAAAGTGGACCTTCCCCGGCTTCGACGGTTCTTGCATGAAGATATAGTCCTACCAAGCAGAAATGTGGGGATGAGTCTTCGCGGGCAAAGTAGTTCTTTGTACACTGCCATCATTTCAGGATACTTGTTCTTCAGTCCCAAAAACACCTTTTTGCTAGAAGTATATTCTTCATACGGCTCTTCACCCCAAGGCAACTTCGAGATGGCGTACATCTCGTGGAGGGCCAGCCCCTTCTCTCCACATAGAGTATAGAAAGTCCTGGTGTGGTGACTGTACATCTCCAACAAAGCCACGAACAGGGGCTGGTTGATCTCCATACCATGTTTAGTAGCTCTTATGGCACGATGCAAGCCAGTACCTCTCAGCTCTTTCTTGAACCTACCCAATACACATTGGGTTAATTCGTGCCATTTAGCCTCAAGATGGATCCAACCTTCGATCCAAAAGATTCCTTTCGGATATGTGCATCACTAGAAGCCGACTGGCAAAAAGAGAAGTCCCAAACAGATATACATCCGAGGTATGCTAACCAGGTGACTACGAAGCAGCACCCGTAAAGTGTGTGATGGACAGTCACGGACACACTTGAAAGTATCATTTCTCTTAGAATACGTGTCCACCTTAAAATGGCCCGTCATTAACCCCCTGCACCAGGGTAAATTCCTATTCTATACACTATTTTTTGACGAACCAGAAGAAAACTGAGAGCGGAAGGTGCCGATCGGTTGATGCACTACAACAAAAATACCTTTTAATGACGGCTAAAAAGCGTCATTAATTACAAACCATGACACTTTTTTTCTCCAATCCAAGCGTTATAAAAACGGGTGTTATAAATGTTTTTAAAAGCGTCATAAATAATTCTTCCAAAACCGTCATTAATAGGTTGAATTTCTGCTACGGTTTATTTTTCAAAGCGTTATGAATAGATGATCTATATATGGTCATTGTATCACATTTATAACGCTCTATACTGCATGTTATATATTACATTACAAACACTTCTCAATTCAATTCGAAAACAACCACTTTGAACCATATTCATAACAAAACATTAAAATGTAATATAAAGTACCATTCTCCATTTCAGTGTCTCAAAATAGGGTACATTAATATCTCACAGATATAGAGTACTTAAGCTAGCTACATTTCATTATCTCAAAATAGAGTACTTTTGCATATCAATTGAGACCAAATTATTGAACGAGCAAATGTATGGTATACCATCCTTGAATAAGCAACAGCAAGAGAAACATGCTTGACATCATCTTGATGCATCACTAGATCTGCTCCTCATTCCTCTCCCTTATGTTAGAGAAACCCTTCCAAAGTACAGCCACATGATCCTTTGGAACTATTTGTAACAGAACTGCATATCAATTGAGACCAATATAAGCATTTGGAGGTATGGAAAGGAAGCAAGAAACTCCAATGTCTTAAAATTTTGTTTTGAGTTCATAAGCATATATAACAGAATATATGATTAAAAAAATAAACCTATCAGCTCATGAGGCATCCAACTCATATTTATAGTACAAGAAATAATATTCACCATGTCAAGAGTAAAACAAAAGAAGACATCCAGATTTCTCAGTGCCTAATCTAGTTCTTCCCAAGAGCATTTCCTAATCCAAGATAAACTATCAAAATGCTGTAATCAGGATCAGTTTTATCAAGAACTAGAAATAGGATTAATAACAATGTCATTAATATCTGCAGAAAAGTAGATCTAGCATCCTAGCCCCTAAACACCACCCCTTCTAAGGGGTTAGTAGTCTCAACTAAGAATTTTAGAAATGGACTGAGACAGCTCTATTTTGTAACCAAAATCAGTTGTAACACTTATTTGAGTGAGCAAAAAAAAGAAACAAGAAGTCTGAACCATATCATATTGTAATACCAAAGAATAAGTGTAAATACTGCACTGAAGAAATAAAGGAACACAATACCAAACTACTAGGCTCAAATGACCAGTATGGGTCAAAAAACAATAGAATTATAGGAATTGCCAGAATTGGATGAATGCACCATCATCATGAGTAACACAAACTTCACAATGTAGCAAAGTGGGCATCAAGGAAGGCTTCAGCTGGTAATGACCGACTTCCTGATTCTGTCATTACGAACAACAATAAAAAAGAAAAGTTGCTTGGTACCAGATTAGATTGTAGAGAGAACATAGATAGCTTTATACGCTTTGAATCAAAGTTTATCCATCAAATGACAGATTTTAGCATAGAACTGTTGCACTAAAGGCTCGATATGTAAGTATCTATGCAGGGTATTACCAAATACAAGTATGAAAATCTTGCTAGAAAGTATGTTGCAGATATAAGATTTTAAATCCGCAATCAAGCCAAACTCTCAAACTTAGTTTAATCAAGTGCGAAAATTTTTGCAAGGAACAATAGCAGAAAATCTGTTGATACTAAACCAAGAACAAATTCTTGATCTCCAAACAATTTACATATTATCAAGCCCTTAATATTGGGATATGGATGTGTAATTATTATATTTATTACTATACAGAGAAGAAACACCAAAGAAGCAAACTAAAATAAAATTATCAGGGATTCATTTCAACATTAAATTTGGAAAGATATCTCAGATCAACAAACTCTTTGGTCCCAACTACGGCTTTCTCTAGGTATATGACTCAATGACCCCCTTTTTCTGGTTCACACAAATAAACCATGGCAGTAAGCAAACAGAGCTAACAAGGGAGTCAACCATTAAGATCTTTAGCATAGGAAGACGATTAAGAGAGAGAGGAGGCCAAGCGTGGAAGAAGGAAGCCTTACTTGCAGAGTGGATCATCTGAGTAGGAGTGACGATCCGCAGAATCGGGACGAGAGCGGCCTCTATGCCCTTGGCCAGCGAGATTATGATGGGGACGCTGATCCTCTCCATCCAGTACCTGCTGATCTTCTTGAACACCTCCCTCGTCTCTGTCGACGGCAGCCCATTCACCACGACGTCCGCATCCCACACGGCCTCCTGCAGGTTGGTCACCACCTTCACGGGGCACAGCGGCGTCTCGATCATGTTCAGGCAGAACCCGTCCCTCAGTATCTCGTCCGCGTACAGCGTCCGCTCCCCGAGCCGAGCCTCCACGTACTTCAGGTATGCGTACCTGCATATCAGCCGCCGCAGCAGCTCCTCCCTCGAGTTTATCACCTCAAACAGCTGCTCCGCGGTGGCCTACAGGACATATATCAGTTATTTATTTTAAGTTCATAGTTCATATCAACATATATTACTTATTTCTATCATTAGATATATTTAGAATAGTGACATAAGAGATCTGAACGAGTGATTGTAAACCAATATTTATATATATGTTTACACCACGTACGTATGAAGTTGGTCCATTGATCGATCCGACAAGAAACTTGTATAAGGAAGTAACTCCATCACAATTATATATCAGAAGAAAAAAAGTTAACTTAATGGTTTCATCTGAACGAATAACTTGTTTCCTGCACCAAATGATGCAAGTCCCCGAAGAAAAAGGAGAAAAGTACAGATCAACGAAGAATGAAAAAAAGTAAGAAAAAACTAATTTTTTTCCTTCGCTTGTCCTTATGCTTTGACTCTTTGTATATATGAAGTGATCACCATCATCACCTTTTCTAGCTAGGTTTATATTTCTGGTGACTAATTTTTCCTTAAAAATTACGCATACCTAGATCTTGTCGTGGAACCGGTCGTAGCCGTCCTGTAGGAAAGCGGCGAAGACGCTGCCCCAGGCGCCCGCGTCGATGTTGACGATCTTGAGCGGGTCGCCCGCCGGCTTGCCAATGAGGCCACGGAGCTCGTCGAGCTTAGCTTCAGCTGCCCCTGCGGTACCGGAGCTACGGAGGGATCCGGAAGAAACCCTAGTATATAGATTCTCCCATAGGAATACATCGATCAGAAAAACCTAATTTTCGAAGAGAAACCCTAATTTGAGAAAAATGAAAGAGAAGGACAAACCCTAATTTTGGCAAGTATGCCCTTCTTCTTGAGCGTACGAGTGACGAGAGTCTCCAAATCCATCATCTCTCGAGCATAATCCATCATCTCTCGGCGAGTTGGGGAGTTGGGGAGCGGGGGGAGAAGGAGAAGGAGAAAGAGAGAGGATAAGGGCTGGGTTTTTTCTTAAGTACGGGGGAGTGGAGGTTTTAACTTAAATTTTTGTGCTTTTTTTTATGACGCTCGTATGATTGAAAGACTATCAATAACGTTTATACTGGAAACCATCATAGAATGGAGTCTTGCTGAACTTTGATGACGCTTCTTTATCAGCCGTCATGAAATCCACTTATCAAGCATCATTAATAGGTCTTTTTGTTGTAGTGATGGAACATACAAGACAAGGCCGTCGTTCTCAAACTACCAGTCCCCCTTCATCACCAGGAGGTTTGTCTCTTTCAAAGATAGCTGGTCACCAAAGAGGAACCAAGGCTTTAGCATTTCAACCCCAACATCAAAGGAAGAGGACAACTTGCCTCGGTCCATCATACGACGAAAGTAGGGGTGCTATTGATCACGTATCTTGGCCTGCCATCCCTCCGGTTGGTTTTAGACGATCAACCTCTTGGCAAGATTAACAATCTCCTCATCGACATTTATGCCTAGTGCGCAGACCAATGAGTCGAAGATGACCTCGTCAAAAAGAGGCATAGTCACGGGAACTGCACATGAACAAGATAAGAGTCAGGAAAACATAAGTATTTTTTGCAAGAAATAAAATGTGCAGGCACTCTTTTGGTGATAGTGCGCATCACTTAGCAAGCATCTGCGCAGGCTCTGTCTAGTGGCACTATGCATCAGCAAGAAAGCATCCGCACAAATACTACACAAGTATCACTGCGTGTCAGCAAGCAAGCATCTATACAGATACTGTTTAGTGGTACTGTGTGTCAGCAAGCAAGCATCCGTGCAGGCACTATTTTAGTGACCCTGTACATCAGCTGAAGCCTCAGCACATCTTATAGTCATTACTTCAAAAAGTAACAAACATACGTATCGACAGACAGAGCTTCAGCACGTCTTATAGATACTTCTCCGAAGAGTGGTGCCCATGCACATCAGTGGGAAGAGCTTTAGCACATCCTCGAGATGCAACTCCGAGAAGTAAACGCTCATGTTGTAACATCCAGTTTTCTAAAATGAGGGTAATTTTGAAATTTTGCAATTTTGATCATTATTTATGGCATTTAAATCATGATATAATTTTTGGTAATTTTAAATTATTTTAAAAACTATTTAAAACCATGACTTGTTATTTTGATGTTTTGCAAGTAAAATCCTAGAGATTGTCTGACCTAGAGCCCAACCATGTGATTAGAATATTTTATTTATTATTTTGGCCTAAGGGTGTTTTGGTCATTTGACGTCTTTGAATTATTTTGATATTTATTGCATTGGTAATTGTTATTTTTGACTTTTGCTAGTTGTGACCTTAAGAGAGTAACCTAGAGTTGACTTTGACTTTGGAGACTAATCTAGATGTTGATTTTAGCTATGGTGACTTGATTAGCATGGTGGGACCCTAGTCTAACTTAAGTCAACCCAGGTTGAGTTATTTTGGATCAAGTTTCATATAAAGAATAAGTGATTTAGGTTCATGGACTTTTGACTTATGGATTGATTCTTTTAGCATTGAAACTTAGCCTAAGCCCATTAGCCACAACCCTAACCCTAATTTCTTTCTTACATAGCTGGCCCCCCTAGGGAAGCCCCTCTCCCCTATTTAATGTCTTTTTCTAGTTCTTGTCTCTTTTTACATCACAACAACTTTTGGCAAGAAAGAGGTATTGGTCTTTCTTCTTCAATCCATAACTCTTTCATATTAATTCATTTTTTGACTCTAGTCTCTTGCATTAGAACCTAATCATACTCTACTTGCTGGTCATGGAGAGAAATCTCAGATTTTGCACAATTTGGAGCTTTTGACTTGCAAGAGGAATCTTCCTATTTGGGGCTTTTCCTTGTGATTGATACTCTATAGGTAAACACCTCAAACTATCATTAAATCTTGATTTCTTTGCATGTGTGTGTAGATCTAGGTGTCCCCTAGCTATCCCTCAAGTTGGTAGAAAATTGTGTCCATTTCGTGTCCGTATCGGACATATATCAGTACATTAATGTAGGTGTTTGTTGAAATGCCAAAGAGAACTTTTATTTCATATTTATGAAAACTATTTAAACAATATTGTAGCTATATATGTTTGATTTGATTTTGTTTTGCACTGAACACAAATTATGTCGTCTTCGTATCCAATTTCTTATTGGACATGCAGCACGAGGAGTGTGCTCGATGCCCTGCTACTCGAGGTATCGTGCACACTGTACATGACACGATTTGACACTATTTTTTGGACACACGGAGCACATGTCTGACACGACGCCCAAGAAATTTTATACAATATAGTTTCGTATCGAGGGAGAAATCGCGTGTGTACGTGTTTCACACTGCACTGTGCACGCGTGTCTCATCCCTCTGATACGGGCTTCGTGTCCCTCGTGGACACGTCGTGGTGATGTGTCAGGGACACGAACGTGTTGCCCAACGTTAGGCGAACATGGGGACTCGAGCACGTGTCATGATTTGACTCATGTCGTGTGCAAAAATTCATGGCACGCACGCACCACACTATTTGTGCTATGTTTTTTCTGATACGGTTTTGCTGTGTTTGGACACGTTTGTGTCCAGTTTCTTGGACACGAACATACACCTTTGACATGAATAATTATGCACTACATGCTAACACACATTAATTGATATTTAATTTGATTTTCATATGTTAAATTGGTTTTGGGTTCGAAATTACATTTCTCAGATACATGTTCTTGCTGGGTGTTTCAGAGAACTATTTGTAATTAAATTTTTTTTAAATGTTAAATTGATGTTAACTAGATGTTATTCTACATGCATACAGTGTCTGAATTAATGATTTCATGAACTAGAACCACTATGATGCATGTTGAGTTAGCTGACACATGTTCAGTTCTATTTTCTGAGCTAATCATGATTAAATTGATAATTACTATTATTTAGTAACGTTAACATGAATAAAATGCCTGAGATATAAATGACATGACTGAGATATAGGTTTCATGTTTTGGGTTCAATGGTGAAGAGTTTTTGTGGGATTTCAAATAGCTTTTGACACTCGAATTCATATATTGATACCTGTGTGTTTCAAACTACGTTTCTGATATATTTTTTAGATTGTTTTTTTTTTTGCAAATTCAAATGTTGATTCACATGTTTTATGTATGTTATATGGTTGGGATATGAGTTTATACAACTGGGTTCGATTGTGATGGGGTTCGATTGTTTTTCGGTGTTGGGTTGGCTTGACACTCGAAAGGAGGAGAGGTTTGATACCTCTTAGGAATTTCTGAGTTCATGCATACTTATATGGTTTCCCTGAGACTTGTTTAGGGTTATGTTGTTGCTTTGTTGATGATAAGCATGTCTAATATTCTGATACTGAGATTGATCGTTCATTTAATTTCCTGGATAATGAAGTTCATGTATACACTACATATATATATATGTAATGCAATACAATGTTGACACTCCTATGCATGACTGAAATGTACTAAAACAGAGCCATGTATTCCCTTTCCTCACCTACATACTATGCTAACCTGGGACACTCCCTACTTGTATAAACACACAATAGCTAACCTTGCTGTCTTGAAAAACTGAACTATGCTAAACCCCATTGACATGTTATATATTAGTCCCAATACCCATTTTGCTGAAAGCTTGATAACCTGAGAATAATTGGATTATAAGCAGCCTTGTGATGTTATCTGAAATCTGAGTTTGAGATTGGTAAATTGTTTTGATGTTGAGGTTAAATCCTATTGCTGAAACCTAGAACCTGGATATTGCTAAACACATTACATTTGAACTTGAATACAAGTTAAACTTGTTTCACATACCAGGAAAATTGAACACCTTGTCATAACCTGAACACATATGGATACATAGTTAGCCTTCCTATTAACTGAGCATTGAATTTATCTGTAACATGAACCTGAACTCTCCCTTACATAGACCCTACCTTACTTGATATATTGCTGCACACATACACAACTATGACACTTTCACTTGATAGTTTATTGTACACACACACATGTACTTGTATAAATTATGTACACTGTCCTTAACTAAGCTACACTAACCATTATGCACTTCTCACTCTTTCACTCTCTATATATATGGTATATATTTGTTCAAGCATGATGGTATATATGTTATATAGGTGCCTGGCCTTATGCCAATTGGAATGCATACATGTATATGTTGGATTTTGCTAACTGTGTGGCCTTGTGAATGTGTGTGAGTGCTAGCCTAGGCTTGGTTAGGCCTAGTGAGACTTGTTAGACTTGTTTGGGCTAAGACTTGACTTAGTTGACCTAGTTTGACTAGTGTGGTTGACTAGAGTTGACCAAGTGTTGACTTTAGTCTAGTTTGACCTAGACAGCATGCAGATGCATTGTACATTTCATTTATCATCCTATGTATACATCTTGACTTGTGTTGCTCTAAATAGGAGTCAGATACCTCATCTCGGATAGTTATTCTCACAGACATTCAGATCGCAGGCGAGTACATTCTCTGATCGTTTCATAACTTGCTTAGGATTATATTCTTGCTCTTGATTACCTTACTTGATGTTGTCACGATATTATCACGGATTGGTACTATATGGATCCCTACATTGAGATATTATCCCCCTCGGGAGCATCGGATACTTCATGTCATGTGTTTCATGTACATCATATATTTATCGCTCTCATGTTAATTATGTATACTCATGTGCTTCATGTACGTTCATGTACGCTCGTGTACTCTCATGTGCTCTCATGTACGACCATGTTTCTCATGTGCTTCATGTGTAACCTATACTTTATGTGTACCCATTTATGGGCTTTCATATGGAATTTATGTGCACTCAGTTCAGAGCCCTCATGTATACTTCATGTGCACCCATCTATGGGCTTTCATGTGAAAATTATGTGTGTAACATAACTTGTCTGGATCCTTGTGTATTGATTGGGGTATGAAAGAGTATAAATAGTCATGTGAATAATTCCAAAGTAGTATAACTATGTGAGCCTCTTTAGTATATTCATGTACAAATCCAGTCGTTCACATGTCGACTTTGTACTCTATATCACTAGTCACTGATAGTTCTTTACTTATAGTAGATATTTCCATTACAGTTCTCTCTTTTACATCATGTACATTCTTTCAGTTTTCATCTATGTTACTCTTTTGCATGTTTATATTTTCTAACCCGTTATGATCTGCGTGAGATGTATTGTGCTCGCTCCTGTCCTGACTGGACCTGTTGAAAATATTACAGAGGATGATGAGAAACTATGCACCCCCTACTATGGAGCTTGCCTAGATGACACTCGTGATCTGGACCCCTGTGGAGGTTCAGGCAGCTGCTGAGGATGATACCATGCATAGTATAGATAGTTAGACTGTTCTTCTTTCTTGTCATTTGTTGTTTTGTTTGTGAGTTGTATATTATTAGAGATGTTGAGACTTGATGTTGTTGCTTGCTTATTTCACCTCTGTTGTACCTCGGTTTTAAGGATCCTCTTATCTTTTCATCGTGCTATATTCTACCCACTAGATTTGTGATTGAGTTGTACCTTCTGTGACTTGGCCTCCAGTTGGAGAGTATTTTATATTGTGTTAGTTATATTCATGACCTAGAACAGCGTCCTACCGTCGATACTGCGGCATAAGCTGGACGTACCCACTTCTCGTGCCCCTACACTGGGTGCGGGTCGTGACACATGTGCATCAGCAAAATAAGGCGTCGATGTTCATCGAACACCTACTTGCAACAGGTGGCCGCACGTCCCCGTGCGCTCTAGCATTAGCGACCAGAAAGTCGTCAACGTCGACATCCTCCGAAGCCGACCGCTTCCTTCTGTCCTTTCTCGTGCTCGCTGCAGCCGCCTTGGGAACTATGGGGGCTCTCGATTTCTTGGGGGACATGGCAGAAAAACTAGGGTTTTGATTTAGAGAAGAAGAAGAAATTTTCTCTAAAAAAATTGGAAGAAAAGCAACAGCAGAAAGTTTTCTCTCTTCACCTAGAGCCCTACTTATAGAACGAAGCCACATCAGCAGATAAAGCCAAAAAAGACCCTTCGTATTTAAAGAAATGCTTCGAACATCGTGGAGCTGAAACAAAATCATGATGAATCTTTTTCCTAAAAATGAGGAGTCATCATCATTTTTAAAATGAAACGATGGCTCGAAGCATTAATATTGACGGCTATTAAAAAATGCTTGACAGCCTATCAAGAACCCGCTGCACACTTCCTGTGCCATGTGTCGTTTCATGCTTCTGTTCAAAGTGTTCCAAATTTGTCTAAGTTTGAAAACTTTAAAAGGGGTCTTGTAGAAGCATGAAAAAGTACAGCATCTACAAAAAGCACAGAAGGTACTAGTTGCTTCACAAACATCACAGAAGCGCAGATGGCGTCAAGGTGCTGCGCACACCAGAACTTAGGCCACCAAAAAATAGTACATAAAAGAAAATTCTTTATTAAAAATCATGTTTACAAAGATCTATTACAAACTCTTCATGATTACATATAAAGACCAAAACCTAAAGCACACATCATAACGGGCTACAAGTGTGTAGTCTTCAAAAGCGTTCAGTCCACAAAAGCATAGCAGCGTCACAGCGAATCACTTCTTTGTCAGAAATTCAGCACTTCCCAGCCCCAATATGGCTAATGAAGCATTTATTGAGCAGGGCAGAGCACAACCTGTGGCTCTTCAGATTGGCAATCAATCCAAATCCAGTATCTTGGGCCTCGAAGACCTCCAAGATGTTGTTCAGGTTCGAACCCCCCATCCTACACACTCAAAGTGCATCTCAAAACTCTGAAGTTGTTCTTTCACTAGACTACAGCTTCTTTGAACGAAGAGATCTACAACCAACAGTCGACTTATGCAAAGCCTATGGCCATTTGAAGCTAAGTCGAGGTCGAGCATGACAAAGAAATGTCAAGAAATTATGATCAAAGTCTTACCCAAAAGCTCCTCTTTATATAGGCTGTCTGGTCAAACCCACACACCATGTGGAAGGTGGTCAAAGGAATCCGGATTAATGAGATGAACCTAGGACTCAGCACAATGAATCTCATTTAATGGATTCATTTGACTAAGCTTTTAGTCACCGCTCCTCGAGCTCCCCCCCCCCAAAGGGGCAGTAATTAAAAAGACTTTTGACTCAGCCACTAAGGAGACTTTTGACTCAGCAATTAAGGAGACCTTTTCTCCCAAGAGGCGCAGCTCCTTCATAGTCGTCCAAAAGCGAAGTGACTTCGACTTCTTTGAAAGCAGTCACTAGACTCCAAAGAAGCGTGTTCCTTCATGGTTATCCAGAAGCACGACTCCTTTATTGATCTCTCAGAGCTTCCAAAGAAGCACAGCTCCTTCATGGTTACCTAGAAGCACGGCTCCTTCATTGATCTCTCGGAGCTTCCTAAGAAGCGCAGGCACTTCACAGCTCCTTTATTGATCTCTTAGAGCTTCCCAAGAAGCGCAGCCCTTTCACGGCTCCTTCACTGATCTCTCAGAGCTTCTCAAAAGCACATCTTCTTCATGGTTCTCCAGAAGCACAGCACAGTGACTTTGAATCCTCCATAGCGGTCATCCATCGCCCAAAAGCATAGTGACTTCGTCGCCTCAGAAGCACCATCTTCTCGTCGCCCAAAAGCACAATCTCTCCGCCGCTCCCCAAAAGTATAGCTCGTATAGCACTCAGCTCCACCACAATATGGCATCATGCCACATGGCTAGTATGGCAGCCGTATCTCTTCAAATACAATCACATCTAGTTTGTTCAAATAGTTGTATCTCCTCAAGATACAATTGGATTCAGTTTGTTTAAACAACCATATTTTTTCAGATACAACCGAATCCGATTTATGGAAACCGTCGCACCAAGATAAGGTCGGGATCCAGTTTGTTTAAACTGTCATTCTTTTGATAGAAGAAAATTCTATTTGATTTCATCCGAGCAAGATCGTCGAGTAATGGTCACACGAACGTGTCAGTTACTCGGTCATATTAATAAAGGATGCTAACTGTCCAAAATCTCGATAACGGAGAATCCTAACCACTTCCACATGTCAGCTCAGCAGCAGCACCCATAGTACGGTTAGAATAGATTCTTCTAAAATCTCATGCGTACAGCGCTCCTGCGTGCCAAAAATCCCTTCGCATATCGTATATGTGCTTGCCTATAAATAGAAAAAGTCTTCTTTCATTCAGGATGGCTGAACGTCTTCTTGATTCGCAACCCAGATTACCATTCACAGGCATCAGAAAGTCAGGGCAAGTTTGTTTCGTCGTCAGATCGTCAACGGAGTAATGCAGCCATTGTAGTGCTCGATCTCCACCGTTACACTTTCCCAAAAAACTTTATACCTAGATATCCTATTTAGGAGTCTTCTGTACTCTTTTTTAACGTTTAAAATATAAAAGTTCTTCAACTTTTTGTTCATGGAAAACAATAGGTTCTTGGGTCCCTGCTGGCAACTTGACAGTCATGGGGGCCGGATCTGTTCCATAAATCTTGGCCATGAGAGGAGCCAACTTTTGGGAAGGCTTTCCTTTTAGTCGAACTCTCAGCGGTTCAGTCACCGTTGCGATTTTGCTTCATCGTTCGCATCATTGGCATCATCGTCCTAGGGGAATGGCTTGTACAAATTAGCATTAGCGCAATATGCCTCAATTTCTTAAAAAGGATCAATGTCAGCAAACTTTGTCTTAATGACTCCATTGTTGGCCACGTACTTCATGTATTGATGGAGGATGGAGGGCACGATCATGTATTCATGTATCCACGAACGTCCAAATAATACGTTCTAAGATATGTCTGCATCAACAACATAACATGTCACATCTGTTTGGAGATCACCTATCTGGCACTTCAAACAGATTTTTCCCAAAGGATTATTTTTTGGGCATTGAAACCGCTGATGGTGGTGTTGGATGCAATCAGCCGGTGCATCGGTATCCCCAAAGTCTGGAGTAAACTTTGAGGGATGATGCTGAAGGAAGAGCCGTAGTCGATGTGGATGCAATCGACTTTAATGGCACCAATATATCCTGTATAGTACATGGGTCTGTTATGCCTATTATTTTTTAGCAACATGTCTTGCTGAGTAAAGGTGATGTTTGGTATCGTCTCAACCATACTATGGCAATATGGACAAGCAGCTGGATCTTCTTCAGGTTACTAGACCGGAATAAGAAAAGTCTCAGCATGTTGCAGTGCTTTACTAAGGGCATCATGTGTCTTTTTTAAGAGATGAAGAAGTTCAAATAGTGACAGCCTGGCTGGAGTATTGGCAAGTTGTGCCAATATATCAAAGTTATAGGGCTTGATTGCCCCTACCGCTGAGTCTTTCCTCAGTAGTTTATCAAAACGAACCTCCTTATGCTTTTGCTTCTCTGTTGTAGGAGGTTGAGATGGACCTGCCTTTGGAGTATCGGGTGTAGTAGCCGAAGTAGGTGGGGGTGCATCTTCTTCTGGGGTCGTATTGTCTTCCTGCTAGTAGAAAAGACCAGAGCGGGTTCCCACCAGAGCTTCATCGGTCGTGGCATAAACCATATGACACGAATTGGATTTCTTTCCCTCAATAGAATGTGTCATGGGTCACATCATGTTTGGGGCAAGATCTGTATGAACCCACATAACTTCGCCTCATGGCGTTGTAGGCGGGATCAGGCCTTGAGCATTGTTATGGGCCAATAGAAGGTTAACAACTTCCATTGTCATCTTGGGGATAGGGACGACACCGTCTTGGGCTTCCGTCTTCGGAAAGCTGCCAAATTAAAGGGTCACCATATTGGCAGTGACCGTCTTATCCTCGTAGTCAAGTGAGAGGACCTTGGCATCAATGAGCCTCTGTATCTGCCTCTTCAATATATAGCAGTCACGTGTCGAGTGGTGGATATATCGATGGTAGTAACAGTACTTGGGGTTGTCCACCTTATCCACTTTATTGGGACGCTTGGAAGGTAGAAGATGTATCTTCTCACCCTTTATTAGTACGTTAAAGATCTCCAACACGTGTTCCTCGTTAAAGGAATAATTTTTCTTTGGTCTTGGCAACTCTGCCGGCTTCTGGTTTACAGATGCTGAACCTTTGGAAATGTTGACAGTTAGGGCTTGCTTTCCCTTTTCGTCTTTATTGGTGTTGATATGGTTGTTGCCAGATAGGCGTTTCCCTTTGTCTTCGAGTATAGGAAAGTTCACCTCCAGCAAGCATGCATCATGGGCATTCCTTTTAGTATTGTTGGCACTAATAATGAATGGCGTCCACTTCGTACATTGAGGGGGGTTGTGCCAGAGATCGATTACAAGAAGCTTATTTTATAGCATGAGTCTATTAACAGGGGTTCAAGCACACCGAGAGGTAGCCTCAAGGCCACTTGGCAGAAGCGCTCGATGTAGGTACGAACGGGCTCCTTTTTTTTCTGACCAATATCCATAAGAGCGGACATCGTAATGTCCATTCCCCTTCATAGAATCAAGAGAGGAAGAGTCACTTTAAGTCGTCAAAAGATGAAATACAGATGTCAGGGAGGCTGTAGAACCATTCGTATGCCATCCCCTGTAATGCCCCTAAGAATAGACTTATGAGCAGGGCGTCATCTTTTGGCAAATACCCTGTCATAGAGGCAAAGTATGTCAAATATCGACGAAGAGACTCTTTTCCGTCAAACAGTCAGAATTTGTGGTTTATATTTAGGAGGATAAACCACATTGTTCCACTCAGAAGGATAAGGTTGTCGAATCCTCTATTTTTGGAGTGACTCGTGTTTGTCTTTGGTATCAAAGCGAGCATACAGCTGCTTAAGAGCTTGTTATATGTCTTCTGACATTGGCGGGCTAGATAACCGTGGCAGTGCATGGTTCTCAGTTGGGAGTGGTGCCTGAGAGGGTGCATTAGATTCCTCGTTTGTCCTCGGGTCCTGATTTGCTGGAGCAGAGGCAGGGTGATGATCTGTCTTTGAGCTCAAGGACCACTTGGGTCAAAGATTGTATCGATTCAGTCAACGTATACAGGTATGTTTCAAGGGCCTCTATACGTTGTAAGTGGTTTGATCCTTTGCTACTTCCCACATGGTCATCCCCTGTCATGTATACTGATATTAGGTGGTGAGAAGTAGATGGTATGGTAGATCTTTCGCTTAGGTTCAGATCCCTGGCTTCGCCATCCTGAGGGAAGACATGTAAGTTGGTATCATCTTTCGATTCAAGGTAGCTACCCCCAGCCTGTTGGTAACTTGCACCCCGAAGCTTCGGTGTCAGTCCCGTACAAACCCCTATCTGGTTGGAAGCAGGCTCTTACTAGCCGAAATAGGAGGATTTTTGGAAGTTTTCTTGATGGAAGGTGAACTCCACGTAGCATTGCACGGGACAATCAGAAGTTCATTATCGTCTTCTATCGACAACCTTTTGCCGAGCCGTTGTCGAACAGGTGTCGACGGTTGCAGCCATTAAAAAACTGACTGCCTTCTTGGAGGAGATACTGTCCCCTGGTTACAACAGCATTTGATAATTATGTTAGCACAAGTATGCCCTAAGGTAGGCGCATTATGCATAATAGAGGTCTCTTCTATCTTACGCTTGTGAGAGATCACATTACGCAAGTCGTAGGAAGAGGTATTCATATTTATGCCCACTTCACATGCACAACCGAGCTGGGTGCATGAGGTAGACCCACTTTACGTTCGCAGCCACACTGCTTGCATGAGTCTATCACCACAATGTTTGCCCACTAGCTTAGTTCCTGTATATGAGATGTGCCCAAGTGGCAGGGGGACTTTAGAAACTGTGTTATTCGAGGTACAGGAGCACCTGAATCAGTTATGTATAGTTTAACGTCAACTGTACACATTACTGTCAACGCATGCTTTCGACTAGCTGTTGGTGTAGTACGTTAATCACGTACGACGCGTGCTGCCTTGGACTTCTTCATACTAGCCCTAGAAGGCAAATAGTACTCAAAGTCCAACTTGGCCTTACCCTGGGGTAGGCAATTCTATCAAAGACAAAGGATCTTTCCTATGCAGTTGGCTTCATGCGCGAATGAGATGTTTTGTCTTTCTTCTTACGTTGCACCTTTGTCTAGCGTGCTGCTTGGGAATGGCAACCTCCGATGCGCTTCTCAAAAACTAGAGTCAATTGAAGAACTGCAGCAGTAGTAAATATAGGCGCATAGAGTGCACCTAAGTTCTAGAAAGCTTGGGCACGTCCCCTTTAAGCTTGCTGCTTGGCACAGCAGTCTTGGGCACCCAGGTGCGGTGAGTCTACTCTGGCTTTGTTAGCTGCTTCGAAGGACTCGTTTTACCTTCAGAGAGTAAGTCCTCAAAAGCTTGTTGGTCGAAACGTACAACCAATCTCTTTTGAGAGGACCCAACAAGTTGTTGTCAGATTTTGTTACTACCTTCTCATCAGAGAAGAAGGAAGTCTCCAGCAGAGTCGTCATTTTGTTTGCCATGAACAAAAGTTGAAGAACTTATTATATTATAAACGAGAAGAAGTACAAGAGAAATCCTAAACAGGAGATCTAAGTACAATTTGATTCTGGGGAAGTCTGACGATAGAGATTAAACACTGTAGTGGTTCCTTTAGTCTGTTGACGATCTGACGACGAGAAGAACTTGCTCTGACTCTCTAAATGCCTGTGAGTGGGTAATCTGGGTTTTCCAATCAAGAAACAGTTGAAAACCCTAAATGAAGGAAGACTTCTTCTACTTATAAGCGGGCACATATACTATATATGTTAGGGTTTTTGGTGTGCATGAGCCCTGTGTGCATGAAAACATCGTCGAATATGTTGTAACTGCACTGTTGGGGCTGCTGACGAGATAACACGTGGCAGTTGTTGAGATTCACTTGTTGCTGAGATCATGGGTGGTTGACACCCGTTCATATTGAGTCAATGACACATATTGTGTGCATATCGCTCAAAGATCTCGTTTTGTTTGAACAGGTTGGATTTGATTGTATCTAAGAGATACTGCTTCTACGTGGCATATTCCATCAATGTCGTGAGTGGGCTGCACATCATAGATGTTATTTTTCTACACATCATAGAGGCTGCACTTTTTAGCCGTCGTAGAGGCAGCGCTTTTTGGTGTTCCAAAGATTGCGCTTTCTGTAGTGTCGAAGTGGCTACGCTTTATGGGGTGCATTAGAGGTCGTGCTTTTTGTTGATGTATGTCATATGACAACTGACTTCTGCCATCTGATAGCAGACATTTGATAGTTGTCTCTAACCTTTGTGTCAGCGTGTCATAAATGTCCAGCTGTTTCTTAAGCACTGCGCTTTTGGATGCTTCCAAGGTGCTGCGCTTTTGTGGCTCCGGGATGCTGCGCTCTGAAGCATTGCACTTTTTGAGGCATTTGAGTCAGCGGCTCCTTAATTTCTGCCGCTTTGTGGGATTCATTATGATGAATACGAGGTTCATCCAATTAACTCGGAGCCTTTGACTAGCTGCCACTTGGTGTGTGGGTTTGACCACACACAACCTATAAATTAGGGTATTTTTTAGGTCACAACTCATTCGTGCACCCTTTTCTCTCATTTTCCATTAGAGGCAATGTTGTACCCTGATGAGTCTTTTCCTTGTCATGCTTGGCAAAACTTATGCCAGTCGGGGGCTAGGATTGCAGAACTCTTTATTCACAGAAATAGCAAGCTTGATGAATGAGTCTTTGAGAAGAACTATGGTAGGAGTTGTCCCTATTTATGCAGCGTGCTAACTGTGGTTTGGTTCGAGACGACAACGAGTGCCAAGATGTTGAACGTTGGGTTTAGTTTGATTGCCAACCCATGTTCTGCTCAATAACTACTTCATTCTGAAGGAGTATGCTTGTGCTGAGACGAGGAAGTGATGCCCTCCTAACGAGGAAGTGATTTACTCTGACGAGGAAGTGATTCACTCTATGCTTTTATATGTTATGATTTTTATGTCATGCGCTTTTATACGCTGAATAGACAGTGTGCTGCGCTTTTGAACACTGGATAGATAGATTTATGTGTAATCATGAACATGAAGAATATATAATAGACTTTTGTAATTATGACTATCTTAATAAAGAATCTCTTTCATGCACTTTTCTTTCCAATTTTGCCTTGTGCTTTTCTTGATGTTGTTTTTCTGAAGTGAACAACAATTCCGTAATTTTTTATTACGCTTGTAGATGTTGCCCTTTCATGCTTCTACAATAGTGCTAAGATGCAGCCGCATAGCGCGTGGCCGTATATGCATATGGCCGCTTATGCACCTAGATGTTTAGACGCCTTGACACATAGATGCCTTGACGCATAGCGCCAACCGCATGTGCCTCGAGGAAGCAACTGTGCATGCAACTCATGCATAAAGAAGCGCACGAGCGTCATGCGATGAAGCTGACATACTTAAGTGAAAAGTGTGCCATAAAAATGCCACTTTACGAGCCCGACCCCGAGTCCGAGTCGCTAAGCGCTTACGGGGCCTAGCTCCTATGGATTCCCAAAGAGATTGCCAAAATAATGGATTGTTCCTAGTGACTTACACTTAACCCTCTAGGAAAAGCAACCCACATGGGCCACCTCAACCCATGTGCATACTCCAACACAAGCATAGCTTTATATTGAGATATACATCATGGTGGTTTTCCAATGTGGGACTAAAAGTTCCCAAAGCCTAGTAAAAACACCAATAATCCACCACATATATCACAATATATGGTTGAGCGTTCCTCATAGTGACTGCCATCATGTATTAGGATAGATGTTGCTTCGACTTAAATCTTTTTGTATGGGTCGAACAACAGTATGATACAAGAATGTCGCTACTGACTTGAATTCTGCACCATAGTTGTAGTTCTTTCCACTCACGCAATGACATCAGTTGTGTTACGAGTTGCAAATTAAAGGCCCTGTGCTAGCCTGGTTTCGATGTATGACTTTTGCGTGTCTACAAGTTTACCCTCAAGAGATGGCCTATATCTTTGTTCATACACTCTAAGTGAGTTCCTTTGTTGAGAGTCCCCAGCATAAAGCCTCGTGCTTCCTTGCGGTGATACGCTGCTGTGACTTGGCCAAAGGCCGAGGCTTTACCCCAATAAAGTACCTGATCGTGGAGTCACTCCAATGTAGCATGAGGTCACAGGCCTCTTTGTAGTGATGTACTACTCAGCATGGAGCCTTGTGCTCCTTTGTGGTGCTACGCCGCTATGACATGGCCTGAAGTCGAGGCTTTATCCTACCTGGTACCTTATCGTGGTGTCACGCCACTATAGCATGGGGTCACCGACCCCTTTATAGTACTGCATACAACTCTCCATTCTTTAGCATTAGGCAACCTGCCTATATACGGTGCTATGCCACTATGACATGGTCCGAAGCCGAGGCTTTACCCTGTTAAGGTACCTCATGGCGGTGTCACCCCACTATAGCATAGAGTATTGTGCTCCTTTGTGGTGCTGAGCCACCCATGCTTCCTATAGAGCACGTCGAACATCCACGATGCTCGAGAACTCATTAAGGTTTCGAAGCCATCCTCCCACAGGACTTGTTCTATTTAAAGAACAAATAGTAGACTATAGTAGTTTCGGGTACTTATCCCATACTGTCCAAAAGGACTACCCATTGTACATAATATTTTTCCAGTTAATGGTCCTCCCTTGAACCAAAAGCTAGATGCTTACTAGAATTCTCTTTGAACTAATACCATAAAACTTTATGGTAGGATTGCAGGGACACAATATCAGAGGTTCGTCAAGCCTATTTTAATGTTGAGTGCTCCACGAACTGGCGCTTGAGGTCTTGATGAATGGATCAGTCAGATTCTCCTGACTCCGAACATCACCCGCTGTTGTCACGCCCCAATCCCAAAATATACGGGACCGAACCACGTGGCATAGGCCAGCTACGTATTCAACCAGACTCTAGTCCGACTAGAATAGGTATAAGCTGTTCGAAATGGTGTAACTATCACTACATAAACTTTATATCTCAATCTAAATAACAGAAACATAAGAAGGAAAATATGAATACTAGTCTGCAGCCCAATAATCATACTCGTCTGAGTAAACTCGAAAAGAATATTATGAGTCTATAAACACTACGCAATCGAGCAGATATGTAATAGCAGAAGATGAAACTTCGAAAGTGTATATACCTGAAATGAAATGAACACCAGCAACAATCCAGGAAGGAGCTCTACAAACCTACTATGCCAACTTGGAAGAAAATCAGGTCCTCAGCGGAACGTAGCAAGATACATAATATACATACTGCTATAAAGTACAGTAAATAATATATGAGCGTAGTAACATGCGATCCAGATGCTAGACACGTGACTAAGGTAGTAAATAGGTCAAGTGGCACTAATACTAGGCAAACCATTTAGTCTGTGTGATATGCAATTGAGGACAACTTTCGGCGTGAGGGCTTTCCAAATATAAAATCCGTAGCTCCGGTATAGAGACTCCTGGGATACAGGATCGTAGATCCGGTATAGAGACTCTCGATAAATATAGTTATAGCTCCAATATAGAGACTCCAGATAAATATAGTCGTAGCTCCGGTATAGAGACTCCCGATAAATATAGTCGTAGCTCCAGTATAGTGACTCCCGATAAATACGAGAGGCACGTAACTCCGGTTACAAAATCTTTCAAATAAGAATATATAATAAAAGTACATAGTGATATATGCATAGTAGCCCTCTTGCCTAGTAACTGTCCTCCCCATCCAATGCTATTGTCCGTATCGTATCCACGACACATCCAGTCCGTCTCTAATGAAAGATAACTCTAGAGTCCAGTCAAAACATGTACATAGGAAACTATATGGACTGATAAGAAACTATAAGCATATAGATACTGTAAATCATGTTGGCAAGGTATACTTGCCTAGAGTTATCAAAATTGTGCTGAGGCTGTTGTACCAAGGTCTATCCCACTATCCATCAGAACTATACTCCATGCAAGTATCTATCAATCCAAATCACAAACAAATATATATCACACACTATAGTACACGTATGATTATATGACTAATAACTCCCACCTAGGGAGCTTATATCGTTTCTAGTTACCTATTACCTTAGGTTATTTATGACAATTGTTAATTAAATTGTCTAGAATTAGGCCACACTAGTTGCTACGATCACTATTGCAAATAATATGAGTGGTAGATTTAAAATATCAAGTTTGCACCTCGTTATTCGTACAGCGAAACCTATGATACACAAATCGAGACAAGATAATCAACTGTAAGGTCAACAATCTTATTTGGCGAACCACATGGTTACCTAGTCAATTTCAGCGATGTGAGATCACTGGAATCGACTAATCTCAGTTTTGACGTACGGATTCCGAAATACTAACATGAATAGGAATTAATTATAATTAAGGGTGATACATAAAGAAAAATCTATAGACATCGTTGGATGATGAGACAAACATCACTAACGCATCCAAAATGGTCAAATTAGCTAGGATAGGCTATCCATAAGTCTAATTTGGATACAGAGGTAAAATGGTAATTTTGGGTCAAAACGATGTCCGTCGTTGGACCCGCTTTGTACCAAAAAATATACCAGGATAAAAGTCCACGAAACCTAGCAATTATATGTCCACGAGTCCAGAATGATGATATGAACCCAACGGTATATCCGAAATTGGATTTCGATGACCCAATCTCAAAATGATCCGTTGACCCGGACGTTGGGACCCGATTTGCACGAAAATGCATACCAGAGTCATAGTCCTCTAAATCTGGCAAAATATATGTCAACGAGTCCAGAATGAAGATACGAACCCAACGGCATATCCATAATTGGATTACGATGAGCCAATCTCAAAATGACCCGCTGACTCGAACAAAGTGACCTGATTTGCACCGAAATACGTGCCAGGGCCATGTTGCTCCAAACTCAGCAAATTATATATGAATTTTTGCCAAAACGATGCCACGAGTCCACTAGTGGCATCGGAATTGGAATCCGAATTCCCGGGTCCAAAATTAGAATTTTATAAGTTGAAAATTATGGTTTCAAGCGGCCAACTTTAGCGTCGATTTTAACCAACCAAACGACGTCCTATGAAGCTACAATTTTTATGGCACGAAGGTGGTTATACCTGTTGTGCATAGGAACTGGTGGCACATCAAATGGAGCTACAATGGCGAAGAAACAAATATATGAAGTTGGCTCCTCGAAACTATCTAAAAATAACACAATTTAAACGGACAACTTGGTGGCTAGTTTTGATCTATCAACGATCGAATTAACGGCTAAAATTTTAGGTGGAGGTAGAGCCATATACAGAGATTGCAACAGAGAAATGTGTTCGACGATCTAAAGGTCAAATTTCTTTAAAAATGTGTACGAAGTTGTTATCCCGAAGCACGAATTCTGACTTCAAACTCGCGCGTCACGACGGGATCTTGTGCGAAATGCACAAATCAACTTTTTTGTGTGCTGGAGACGTTGTGCTGGAGACGTTGCCTCATGTCAAATTCGTACGCAGGGAGATCACCGACGATCCACCACTCCTATACGGTCGACAAGGGGTAGCACGCGGTGGCTGCTACTGTCATCTCGGTCACACTGATATCGCGTGGGACTGCACATAGTCGGCGGAGAGCCGTACGGCCACGCGAGAGAAGGTGTCCAGGGGGTAGATCACGTCGTACGCAGTACGCAGAGCGGCACGTGACTGTGCCACGACGACAAGCTTGCCGGTGGCGTCGACTGCGGCCATCAGCAGCGACAACTGCCTTAATGCAGCGCTACATGCCTGTGGTAGGGTGCACGCGACTACGTGCAGCATGCGGGGCCATGCATGAGGTAGTGTGAGGTTTGTACGGTGGTGGAAGGATGGTCAGGTTCTGCTCTGACTGTCATGGTTGCACGGGGAAGACTACGATAGCAGCATCTGAAGGAGGAGAAAATGAGGATGAAGTGGTATTCCCTTTGGAGAGGATGAAGAAATAAGGAAGGGTTGATGTACTCTGTATATGGAAGAGGAGGAGGACAAGGTGTGCTCGCCTACTACTACAGTCGTACAAGCTGCAGTAGCAGAGAAGAAAAAGACAAGGAAAATTTGAATGAGATGGATATGGGTAGGTTATTGGGTTGTGTATGTAAAATATCAACCCGTTATGTCAATTGGAATATCCAAGAAGATATTTTTGGTCTTCATGTCCATAGGCTTGGGCCCGAGCATTGGGCTGGATTATTTAGTTAAGGGAAAGGGAGGAATATGAGGAGAATGAAGGGAGGAAAGAATAAATATGAAGAAAAAAAATGTCAAGCATATCACACAGGGGTTGGGCCACGATGTGGGTTGGGTTAGGAAGTTTTGGATCAAGAAATTCAAGGGTCTCAAAACCTAGGAGTTAGGTATTGGCTATATACATAACATATTAACTATTTGCCAACAAGATAATCAAATATATTATATAGGCAATAATAAATTCAATACGGTCATTTGATGATAATAATAATAATATTATACATTAATATATATAAAATATGGGGGGTTTACAAGAGAACGACACTTTCTTCCATACAGTGCCTCGAATGGTGTCATGTGAGTGACCACAGGAAATTGGGTTGGGTGTTTGGGTTCGATTGGGTCAGGTTTGGGCTTGGAGAGATCATGACTATAATTTAAGTCATTTATGATTATTGATGAAATAATAGCAAGGAGAGATCAATAGGATGGCACACTAGCGACAAGTGTGTTGTAGGCTAAAAATAGGTCAAAACCATATATTGGGTCGATCAGGTTGGATCGATGTCGATCTCCAAAATTAAATTAGAAGTTAGGTCAAGTTTTACGGTAGATGATCAATGGCCTAAAGTAACCAAGAAGATGTGTGATGCAAAAAAGAACGCAAGGGAACAAGTTTGAGTAGGACACGATATATTAAAATGAAGATAATCTTGTCTACTACAAAACTCATGAAGGAAGTTTTGAGAGATTGACATCCCTGGTGCTCTAAAAATAAAAGTCATGGTTAGATACATTTAATGATCAAAAACTAATTATAATAAATTATTTATTGAAAATAATTCATTTAAATTTTTTTAAAAGGGCCCCAAAATTCGGGGGGCTCACATCCTACCCACCTTAGAAAATTTCGTTCTCGAAATTACACTTAGGCATAGAGTAAAAAGGATAGAAGATTAATATCTAAAGGAGTCAAGTACAACTAGTCGTATATGGTTCATATGGGACGTTGATGCCACTAGTATCTAGAGTGTATATCCTTCCAAATGCTAGAGTACACCCCTAACTCTATAAGGCAACAACAACTATGGTCATGATTTTTACTAGTAAGGTTTCTGGAATAGCATATTTTCTAAAAGGAAATACGAGAATATCGACATTACAAACTGCAAAAACCTAGGGGCTTAGGTACTATCACCATACTTATTGGTCAAAAACTCTATAAGGGAATTAATATCAATCCAGTGCTACTCCTATATGGGTTAAGGTATCAACAAGTTTAGAAGAATTTGGCTCAGTTGGACAAAGCTAGAGTAAGGGGACGTAGAGGGATTTATAATTGTGTAATGAGGAGACAAGTTCGAGAGAATCGCGAACAGAGAAGTTGCAGTAAGAAAAATTTTGATAAGTTTTTGGAGTAATTTTCACAAGAATAAGGCATGACCAGGTAGGCACGTGGTCAAGAAATTTGGAAGAATGCTACCTAGTAATATTATTAGGCACAAGAGAAATAAAATTAAAGCATGGCTTAGGAAGAATATGGTCTTCGTAATCGCATAATCTGGAATGATTTGTATTGCCAAATCACAAAACCGTGATTTGCAAACATAGAAATAGGAAGGAAAAGAGTAGTGATACGCCTAAAACATCTTTCGGTCACTTAGAATAATTTGATAATTAAACAAGCTGAAAAAAATTGCATACCGATTTATACTATGGTCTAGCCTACCTATCAGGGTTCTAGGATAACACATGATTCCTTAAATACAGTTAGTCTAATCTTAATCTTGAATCTAACCAATAGTATTTGATGTTCCTCTGCCTTACCTCATTTCCATCAGCACACTCCTTGACCTAGTCTTCTCATGGCAACTTTCGCTAACACAATATCAAGATGCTCATCATGTAACCTGTCAAGATCTTTAAATGCCCTAGATTCTCAAACTTCAACAAAGCATTTAAATTCTTACGTTTCCCTCAGTCTATGGAACATCTTCATCTCAGAAATTTATTATCCTCTATTTTCTATTCAACTTTAGATTCTATTCATCAATTTATTTTAGGGTTCTCTATTTTTCTGTCTTGAAATCTTATTTTCTTCTCATCTCATGCTATTTTATTTCTTATCCTCGTTTTGTAAACGACTTAATCTTGATGATATGTCTCTCTACAACCTATGGTGATGGTTTCCTAACATATTTGTATATCATAATCATGTATCTAACATCACTTTTATCTTATCACAAAATTGGTATCATCTATTTTTTCTAGATAAACTCCTCTTTCTTTATTCGAATCTTAACTCTCAGGTTGGATTTTATGAGTATACAACTTGCTTAAGGTATTTTTGCTCCGTAATCCTTGCTAAGTCATCGTGGATAACCATTGTCGTAATTCTCGATTCTTTTTATGTACCATCCTGTAATTCTAACCTTGTTCTTCTTCAATTATTTAACATAACCCTTATACTACTCTGTATGCTTCTTTCTTCTTAGGATGACCACTATGTACCCTTAAACCAACACAGTGTCCTAGTTACGATACTTCTCATCTAACCTATATTGACAAAGGGTTTACTAATCTTCCTTTGAGGTACGACATTTCTAACTATATTCCTAGATCCTTGGCTATGACTATCCATCGAAGATAGAAAAGTATATGCAATCCTCTACTCAATCAGTCCCTCAAGTCCTATACCATACCCTTATAAACCTTAGGTAAATCATTTTAGCAACATAACCAATATTGTACCCCTTTCTAGCCATAAGCAACTACCCATTCTTTACAAGAATGCCTAACTATTCTACTCATATCTGATAGGGAAGGTTTTAGGCTAGTTCAAATAAATACTTATTTCTGATACCTCTATCGTAGTATAACTATATTAGTCAAGCTTCTAGTCCCAATTTCTAATAGGTCGTTCAAGGTTTGACTCAACCAATATGGAGATGGTTGACTAGTCTATATCAGACTTATCTACTCCTAGATCATTTTTCTCTCTCATACCTAATCTTCCTAGGATAGTTCATTGTCATCCAAGAAATTTTATTTTTATATTCCGGATTTCTATATCCGCTACGCAAAAATTCCTCAAATTTAGTTCAATATAACTCTAAGGGTTTGTATCTAGTCATGATCATCACACTTCATAATTGTTGTATCATGATGGGGTCCTTGGGCTCTATTTGCTATAGTCCCTCATGTTGGTACTCTTCAATTTAGAATCCAACTGTGTCTTCTTTTAAGTTGTACTCTCACTCATCTCATCCTTTATGATCAGGGAATCTTTCGTATTTTTCAAACTCTGTCTAGCTTAGACAATGGTACCATGGTTTAGTATAATAACCCTCATATCTCCTGTTAGGACTAAGCCTTGAACTATACTATATTCCATATCCGATATTGATGGAGTGACTATAAAAGTCTACCCACCTTAGTTAATCACCTAGTCCTGCCAAACATATGTCCATATATCTTCCAAGTAAAACCTTCTAGATAATTTATAGGCTATAATCAAATCATCAGTTTACGACTCGTTGAATCATCCTTTCCTTGGGTCATATCATTTGGTAATTCTATTATAGAGATAGTACTATTTTGGTCTTTTTCTAGTCCCAAGTCAATCTATGCAATTTATAATCGTATCTATAGTCATCACAATAATTACTGGAATATCTATAAATATGTAAACCTTTAATATAATTCCATATGTTCTAGTCAAGGGGTCTCTCCTTTAATCAAGGGATTTTCCTATAGAAGCTAAATCTTCATAGAAATGCCATATATTTCCTATCGATCCATCTAGTAGTGACGTCTGTCCAAACCCCTATATACCCTAAATAATTACCTAAGAAATATTCTATCTGCCTTAGTCACAATCCATAAAAAGATATAACCAATTTGGTGATCAATCACAAAAGTTTTTCCCTTCCGAGATAGGGAAGGTCGAGAGTTCATAAATGGGAATTCAAGGAAGCTATAATTCAGCACAAATACGGAAGTCAAAGGCGATAGTAAAAGTCAAGGAAATTTTCAATAGTAGCAGTGGATTGAGATCCTAATATTCTATCCTAGTGCAGGCTCGTTCGGTACTGTGACATAACCGAGACGATTTATTTTGAGACCTGCATGGGCCACCACAAAAACCATGTCATGCTCCAGTCCCAAAATACACGGGACCGAACTACGTGGCGTAGGCAAGCTACGTATTCAACCAGACTCTAGTCCGACTAGAATTCGTATAAGCTGTTCGAAATGGTGTAACTATCACTACATCAACTCTGTATCTCAATCCAGATAACAGAAACATAAGAAGGAAAATATAAATACTAGTCTGCAGTCCAATAATCATACTCGTCCGAGTAAACTCGAAAAGAATATTATGAGTCTATAAACACTACGCAATCGAGCAGATATGTAATAACAGAAGATGAAACTTCGAAAGAGTATATACCTGAAATGAACGCCAGCAACAATCCAGCAAGGAGCTCTACAAACCTACTCAACCAACCTAGAAGGAAACCAGGTCCTCAGCGGAATATAGCAAGATACATAATATACATGCCACTATGTGTAGGCCTTAAAAATGAAGGTCACGCTGAGTTGATCAGAACAAGGTCCAAAAGTCATGCTGAGTTGATCAGGACAATATTAAAAAAATCACGCTGGAAGACAGCTCATCATTTGTCAGAGTGTCATTATGACTGACAGCACGACAGTCGAAGAATGTCTTCTCGTATGCCACGTATGCACGGAACTCGAAAGATCATAGCCGCCTATTGCATGACTTTTGAAATCTTCTTCAGCAAGACTCAGCCTTCACCAAGTTGGCGTACCAAAAGAGCTTCTTGTCATTTAATGCGACTGACAAAAGCAATCACTGTCAGAGATTTTGTGTCAGTCGAGGCACGTCGAATCAAGACAGCTGGCAGTCCCGCCTCAAGCTTGCGTGGATTTTGAGCCTTCTGGCCCAAATCTGCGTGTATTTTGAACTTATATGTTCCTTCCTCAAGTCTGCGTATATTTTGAGCTTTTTACCTCAAGTTTGCGTGGATTCTGAAGTTTCATGCCCCATATCTGAGTGGATTTTGAAGCTTTCTGCCTCAAGTCTGCGTGTATTTTGAGCTTTTTACCTCAAGTTTGCATGGATTCTGAAGTTTCATGCCCCACATCTGCGTGGATTTTGAAGCTTTCTGCCCCAAGTCTGTATGGATTGTGAAGCTTTTTGCCCCAAGTCTGCGTGGATTCTGAAGCTTCTTACCCCAAGTTTGCGTGGATTTTGAAGCTTTCTGACTCAAGTCTGCGTGGATTTCGTCTTCAACAAGTCTGCGTGGATTTCATCAAATTGGAGTACGTGGCAGCCATGCCACTGATCTCTCGCCTGCGTGTCCTGTAACTTGCACACGACTCATGCATGATTGCCATGTGTCCAACAGTTACAGGCCACGTCCAGTAACTGCTCACAACCTTGCGTATGTTAAATTATGCGTGATTTTCAACTAGGCACAGGCTGTGAAGACAGTTATCCTTTCAGTTATTTTTGACTCTATAAATAGAGTTCTTTTTCTCATTTATGGTACAGATACATAGTTATCTAACTTACTGTCAAAATTTTGAGAGCTTTTCTTCTTCGTATAGTCCAAAGGATAAAGCGATCGTCTTCTAGATCGGATTCCTACAGTTGTAATTTTCCCAGATACACAATAAATAAAGTGAATTTATTTATGGAAAACAAATTGGCGACTCTGCTGGGGAAAACCATCTTCTCTTCTGAGATGGCAACAACTCAATGTGACACTTCGTCAATCGGCTCGACGAAGAAGGTGATATCGATCCAATTTGATCAACTCGCCTACGAAGAAATGCAGCAGGCTAAGGGTGGCAAGCCCACTTCAGCCTCCATCACTACTGCCAAGTCGAAGGGACGCTCTGTCTATGTCCCTAAGAATCAGTTGGCAGCCAATGGTGAAGTCTCTGCCACAGTGTTTACTCCTAACACTGGCAAAGACTCTACTGCAAGCACGCACACTCTTGTGCGCTCAAAGATAACAGCATTCAAAAGTCATGCTGACAGTATTGGCTCCTTAGTCAAGTCTGTTCCAGCGTGCAATTCAGCCTTCAAAAGTCACGCTGACAGTACTGGCTCCTTAGCCAAGTCTGTTCCAGCGTGTAATCTCAATCCCAAAAGTCACACTGACAGTGTTGGCTCCTTAGCCAGGTCTGTTCCAGCGTGCAATCTCACATTCAAAAGTCACGCTGACAGTACTGGCTCATTAGCCAAATCTGTTCCAGCGTGTATTTCTAAAGTTAACAAACACGCTGACAGCACTGGCTCCTTAGCCAAATCTGTTCCAGCGTGTAATTCTAAAATCAAAAGTCACGCTAACAGCACTGGTTCTTTAACCAAGCCTGTTTTAGCGTGTACATCATCTAAGAAGAATAGCTCTTTAGCTATCTCTTCTTCTTTGCCAAGTTCTACTAGAACCGGGGGTGGTCTTCCACACAAAGTCCCTTCAAAAAGAAATAACTCTTTAGTTGTTTCTTCTGCTCCTGTAGTCTTTACTTCAGGAACAGCTTTGACTGACAATTTTGTTAGTCAAAGAAAAGAAGATAGTCTTTTGACTACTCTTCCTTCTGGACATTCTATGTCTCAAAACTTGAACAAGTCTAAAAAGAAGCATTCCTTAATGTCTTCTTCTACGACTTCTTCAAATTGGGCACAGAATTTGTCTATGAAAGAGGGTCTGTTACCAACTCCTAATCAAGGGGGTGGTTCAACTCTTCCTTCTCTGCAAATATCCAGATCAATGGAAGGAAAACTCCAAATTTCTAAAACCAATGTGTTACCTCCAACTGATCTAAGAACAAAACTTAACCAAGTCCGTTTGGGAAATACTTCTGGTGTTAAGAAACCACATCAATCGGATATGAAAATAAAAGATCCGGATGCAGAGTATGCTAGAAATTATGTGGCTCATATTAATCACTCCCTATATAATCAAGAGCCATCAAGACCCAAGAATCAGAAATATATTCCTAAAAATACACAAAGAGTGTTCTCTGATGTACCTCAGTCGTCACAGATAGATTTACGAGAACACCTTCAACAGAAGAGAAGAAATAATTCTATGACAATGGACCATACTGAATGTGACTTCCAGCCAAGAGTCATAATTCAATGCAGATGTCAATCAATGGTTCAAGACTATGTTGATCATGAATGTGACTTCCAGCTAAGAGTCACAATGCAATGCAGATGTCAAACAAAACGACAATCTGTCTTCAATCGGATTCAGTGTGAACCTATACCTGATGAAGATGAGCCTTTGTTTGCTTCTGTCAACATGACCTCTCGGGATACTGGGGTAGAGCTGATAGTCCAGATGGAGTATATAGAGGCACAAGAGCAAGAGTCCTGGCCTCTAGTCAAAGAACTTTGATCTCTGAAGATGATTCTGAATTTCTTGGAGAATCTAACTTCCCACCTCTTCCTACTGGGGGTAGTTCTCCTATAATTGACTTTGATGCACAAAGCAATGATTCAGAACAAACAATATCCACCAGTTCATCAATAATCCCTCGTACAGTCATGACTTATATGGTCGATGGGAATACTGATGAACCTTCTTCTTCCTTGACTCCTCAAGAACAAAGAATTGTTTTTTTGGAACAGCAAATGAAGTCTATGGCTGATACTATGAAGTCGATGTATGAACTCATGGCAACTCAGATACAAAATCGACAGACTGTACCAGATGCCATACCAATTGACACTGGTGTAAGTCCAGTACAAGTTCCTCCAGTAGTACAATCCAATACTCCTGGACCAGCTCAACCAAATCCTAGTCTCTCTGGAGGTGGGGGTAGTACTTATAATGATGTTCCTCCTTCCAACTATTCTCTACAAGCTACAACTCCACAATCTTCCGGAGTTGTCTCTGAAGAATTGAAGAATCTCAAAACTCAATTCGAGGCATTCAAACAGAAAGATGGTTTACAAAGGTTAGGCATCAAACAACCTTATCTGATAGAATGGAAGCAAGTATCGTATCCTCCTAAGTACAAGCCTCCTACTATCTCATTCTATGATGGAACTACCTCTCCGAGTCAGTTTATTAATCACTTTGAAGTGATGACTGACCAACTGCAACCAAGTGATGCCCTCCTTACTCGGGTGTTTGTTGGATGTCTCAAGGGAACGGCTTATGAATGGTATAGAAGTCTCCCAGATGGGTGTATTACCTCATTTGCCAGTTTCAAACAGATGTTTCTTGAACGGTTCTATGAAGGGCTCAATGACATGACTATGTCTGCTCTTATTAGAATCAAGCAGAAAAATAATGAAACTACAGAGGATTTCATTGAACGGTTTCGAAGAGAAGCTCTGAAGATGCCTCTTGGAACTCCTGATGCTGTCACCATCGACACATGCAAATCAAACTTGTTACCAATCATCAGCATGTGGACAGGATCTACTCAATTTCAAGATTGGCCTTCCTTCATAGTCAGTGCCAAGGCCGCAGAAATTAGTGCTGAAACCTTCAAAGGTTTAGGAGTGCAGATGACTCCCAAAGAAACAGGTCAAGGTACTAATAATAATGCTAAACCCAATACTCGCAAGGGAAAAGAAACCCTTAAAGTTAATCTTCAGAGTAAAGATGCATCAAATGTTCAAACTTCTCCTACCTCTACAACTCAACAACCAAGAGCACCTCGCCCTAAAGAAGAATACTCTTTTGATGACGACGATGTCCTTGGTATCTTTGAATGTCTGCTGAAAGGTAATAAAATACAATTACCTAAAATCAAGAAACCTGATGAAGCTGGGAAGACGGATCATCCTAAATACTGTCCATACCACAGAATGCTGGGTCATACAATTCGTACATGTTATGTACTGAAAGGAAAGATCCAAGAAATGATTAAATCTAGAGCTATCTCCCTTACTCCGAAAGAGAAGACCGTCACCTCCAATGTCGTCTCTATGCAATTTGGAGACTTCCTTCCTCAACTCCTTGAAAGCGGGATCGTTCCTATTCCCAAGGTGACTCTTGATATAGTGAATATTCCTCCTCCACAGGCTGAAAGATTAGTACCAATTACTATGGAAACAGGAGAAATTATGTGGATTCATCCTGATTTAGTGGCAGATTTTGAATCGCCTTCTCTTCAAAAGACTACTTCTCGAAAGTCCAAGAAGACTGGAAAAATTAAGTCATGTCATATGACTTCTCTTGGGTCTACTTCTGACACAGAGCCAAAAGATAAAGAAGAAGCACTTGCTGGTGCTACTCGAACAGGGAAATCTTATTTAAAGGATTATTCCAAGAATCCTGAGGATACTCCTGATTTCCTTCCTGCTGACAAAGATGCTCCTAATGTTCCTCTTGAAGAAGAATCATCCACTGCACCTGTTCCTTCCTCTGCACCGGTTGAACCTGCTCCTTCCAAGCCCACAGCTCTTGAGAAAGACAAACAACAGGCTCGGTTTGATAAACCAATCAAGAAGTCCTCTCCTCTTAGGCTTCAGAAGCCTTATAACTTCGACATTTTAGCTCAACTTGCTAATACTCCAGCTAGAATGTCACTCTTTGAACTTCTACGTCTTTTCAAAGAGACTCGGGAGACGTTAAGCGAAGCACTTCTTCAAGCAGACTCTTGTCTTGCACAATTAAAGAAACCAAATGCAGAACCTGCCACTTGCTTACATTACAACAGTATATTGGAGATTATCCCAAATATCACCTTTACATAAGACGACATGCTACTGGAGGATAATCGACATGATCGGCCTCTCTATTACACTGGTTATATCGATACGATGAAGATAGATCGTATCTTCATTGATCCAGGGTCTGCTATAAGTATAATGCCGAAGAGTCTATTGGATGAATTAAAAATCCCTCTTCACAAGCTTTCCAAGACGGTTACTACTATCCTGGGATTCAATCAAAGTAGAAGCGAACCTTTGGGAAAGATTCATCTGAAACTTCAGATTGGCGATTTCAGATCCAAAGTCACTTTCTATGTGATCGAGATTGTAGGATCCTATAATCTTCTTCTGGGAAGGCCCTTTCTTCATGAAAATAATGTGGTGCCTTCTACTCTTTATCAGTGTTTTAAATATATTGACAGCAATGGAAGAGTACAAAAAGAAGTTGCTGATATAAACCCTTTCCATGGGGTTGAAGCCTATTTCAATGATTCCCGGATGTATAAAGAAGAGTATACAAGGGTGATACAAGCTATGGAGAAAGAGGATTCACAAAATGAGACTTTAATAATCCCTGTTAAAGGTCGAACTACTCAGCAACAATCTCACAAAACCTCTGGAGAAGGTCCTTTCATCATTCCAGTGAGTGGATGGATTTCTCCATTACCTCAGTCGCCTACTCAAGATACACTGATCATTCCTGTCAGTGGGCGTACTACAGTTCCTGTATCTTCACATGTGAAACAGGATACTCTACTAATTCTAGTTGGAGGGCAGATTACTCTTCCATCTCAAGCTTCAAGGGAGCTCACCTCTTCTGAGCCATTTGTTATCGATCTTAATCGAAACAAAGCTTCTTCTCGTTCTTCTTCTCCCCCTTTAGTCATTGATTTGGCTAAGATCTCTAAGGCTCAGCCTTCTTCCAATGTAAATATTGCTGCTTTCGAATTTAATGAAAAGTCTCCATCTTTGCAGTATGCTGATGTGTGTAATTATGTTTATAGTTATTTACATTTGTTAGATGACTTGAGCACAATAACCATAGGAGTTGTACAGACTGTTCATACAGATGTATCCCTAGAATCAGTACAATCTTCATACTTTCTAGTTCCCAGCAGAAAGCCAGGAGACATTCCAATATTCTTCTACAAAGGGCCCCAAAATCCTTCTGATTTAGAAGACGAGGACAAAAACGATGATACTGGAAGATTACAACTACGTCGTTATAGTCAGCAATCTAAAGACATTATTAAAAATATGGGCTATGACTTCAGGACTAGCCTCAATAATAGGAAAGGAAGAAAAATGCCTGTTCGGCTTCCTCCTCTGAAATATGGGAGGACAAAATGCGGATTGGGTTATGTTGCTCCTACTCCTTTTATCAATATTGTCCATGAAGATCCCGAATCTGACGAAGATAAGAGATCGGATTCTTCTAGTACTACCTCTTGGGATTCCGATACGAGTATCGGTGATTTCTACTGCAACATTCTGTCTTCCAACATGGTCTCCATTGACCGTTCTGAAGAAAGTGATAAAGACGAAGAAGATTTTAAAATCTCACCTGAATCAGAACAATGGGCCCAAAGGTTAGATAATCAATGGAAATTCCGATTCGAGCAAAAGGAACCTCCGACTGAAGATAAACTTGTTCAAATAGATGTTGGTGAAGAAGGATCTCCCAAACCAATATTCATCAGTGAAAGTCTTTCAGAAACTGATAAGCAAGACATGATCAAACTCATTCGTGAATACATCAATGTCTTCGCTTGGAGTTATGAAGATATGTCAGGACTTGATCCACAAATCGCAACTCACAAGCTCAATATCTTGCCGAATGCTAAACCGGTCAAACAACAACAGCGACGATTTCGTCCAGACATTATGGATGCAATTAAAGCTGAAGTCAATAAACTCATGGCCTCTGGGTTCATTAGAGAGGAACAACATCCTGATTGGGTGGCTAACATAGTTCCTGATCTTAAAAAGACTGGCAAGATCAGAGTTTGTATAGACTTCCGCGATCTCAATGCAGCATGTCCCAAAGACGAATTTCCTCTACCAATCACTGATGTCATGATCGATAATACCTGTGGATTTGAACGGATGTCATTCATGGACGGGTATTCTGGGTACAATCAGATTAAAATGTTTCCAGATGACGAGAAGCATACTTCTTTCAGAACGCCAATTGGTACATACTGTTATACAGTTATGCCATTCGGTCTCAAGAATGCAGGAGTAACTTATCAACGAGCTATGAGCACTATATTCCGTGAACATTTACGGAAAATAGTCGAATGCTACGTTGATGATATTGCAGTCAAAAGTCGACAAAAGGAGGATCATATCCAAGATTTGAAGACTATATTTGATCTAATGCGTAAGCATCAATTAAAGATGAACTCTACTAAGTCCTTCTTAGGCGTCTCTAGTGGTAAATTTCTCGGCTTCGTCATTACCTCTAAAGGTATACACGTGGATCCCGAGAAGATCAAAGCCATCCAAGAGATGCGTCCTCCACACACCTTAAAAGAGCTACGAGGATTTCAAGGAAGGATCGCTTATATCAGGAGATTCATCTCTAATCTTTCAGGATGCTGCAGACCATTCAATAAACTCATGAAGAAAGGTGTTTCTTTCGTCTGGAATGATGAATGTCAGAAAGCATTCGATGATATAAAACAATATCTGATGAGCCCTCCAGTATTGGTACCTCCCATCTCAGGAATTCTATTCCTCTTGTATACCCGAGCAATGAGTCATTCATTGGGTGCATTGCTTGCTCAAAAGAATAAGAATGGTCATGAACAAGCCATTTACTATCTCAGTCGTACTATGACTGGAGCTGAACCTCGATATTCACTGGTTGAAAAAGAATATCTAGCCTTGATATTCGCTGTCCAAAAGACACGTCATTATATCATTGGCCAGACTATTCATGTCATCTCTAAGATCAATCCTATACGGGTCATGATGAAGAAACCTAGTGTTTTGAATTCTCGATTGGCTAACTGGGGAATCTTACTTGCTCAGTATGATATGCACTATATTCCTCAGAAGTCAGTCAAAGGACAAGCTTTAGCCGATTTTCTGGCTGCTCATTCAATTCCAGAAGATTCAAAACTCTATGATGAAATCCCAGATAAAGTTCTAGATTCAAACCAAATTGCTGAAGAAGATCCTACTTGGCGTCTATTCTTTGATGGAGCTTCAAGAATTGGTCCTAATGGAGACATCGTCGCTGGAGTTGGAATTGTTCTTGTATCGCCAGAAGGTCTTGCTATCCAACGAGCTTATTCTCTTGATCAACCATGTTCAAACAATGTAGCTGAGTACAATACATTACTTATTGGTCTTCAACTCGCTAAACATCTGAATATTCAACATTTGGAGGCGTACGGAGACTCTAAACTCATTGTCAATCAGATAAGGGGTACTTATGAAGTTCGCCATCAAGATCTGGTTCCTTATCATAGATCAGCTATATCTATGGCTTCTTCGTTTGAAGAATTCTTCATTGAATATGTTAGGCGAGCATGTAACACAGAAGCTGATGCTCTTGCTAATCTTGCGGCGGTGTTGGCTATCCCAATTAGACGTCAACAGATGATTGTTGTCCGTAATCAAGAGTTATTTCATCTCGAAAACAATCTGACTCTAGGACTTCTAGTCGACATTGAAGAATCAACATCTCATGACGTCAACACAACAAGAAGATTTGGATTTAGTCGTAAATCTTTATCATCTTCATCTGATTCTAGCATGGAATTCATCTTCAGTAATTCAACTGAGACTCAGAATACGGATAAAGATTGGAGACTTCCTTTCTTAGACTTCGTATTGTATGATATTCTTTCGGATGATCCGAGTGAGACAGCATCTATCAGACGACGATCACTCAGATTCTATTACAATCATACTATAAAAACCTTATATCGTCGAGCTTATGACGGTCTACTTCTTCGATGTGTTGCCGGTGATGAGGCTCAGCAGATCATTCACGAAGCACATAATGGAATTTGTGGAGCACATCAGCCTGGCCCAAAACTTCAGGACCGTATTCGACGTATGGGTTATTATTGGCCCACTATGGTATCAGATGCCATCGAATATGCAAAGAAGTGTAAAGCTTGTCAAATCCATACGGATTTTATTCATCAACCCTCGGAATTTCTACATCCGACGGCAGCATCATGGCCCTTCGAAGCTTGGGGCATGGATATTATTGGTCCGATCAATCCGCCTTCATCAAAAGGTCATTGGTTTATTCTCGCAATAACCGATTATTTCTCCAAATGGGCCGAAGCCATTCCTTTATCTGAAGTCAAGACTTCCAATGTTATCAGCTTTATCAAACATCATGTCATCTACAGATTTGGTGTTCCTCGACGCATTATTCATGATAACGGACCACAGTTCGTCAGTCAGAAATTTACTCGATTCTGTGACGATCATCGGATCAACAATATGGCTTCTACCGCATATAATCCGGCAGCTAACGGATTAGCAGAAGCTTTTAACAAGACCATCATCAAACTCCTAAAGAAGTTTGTCTTTACTAATAAACGTAATTGGAGTGAGAAGCTCGGTGAATGTTTATGGACTTATCGCACTACAGTTCGTAATACTACTAAATGTACACCCTTCTCTCTGGTGTATGGTTGCGAAGCTGTTCTTCCATTAGAGATTCAAATTCTTTCTTTAAGGATAGAAATCGCTAATGAACTCACTGCCGAGAATAATGATCGTCTTCGACTTCAGGAATTAGAAGCTCTGGATGAAAAGCGATTATCTGCTCAACAGAATATTGAATTCTATCAAGCTAGAATCTCAAGAGCTTTTAATAAGAAAGTCAGAGTTCGAGCGTATCAAAAAGGAGAACTTGTTCTAACAGTCAGACGTCCTATGACTATGACTCATATGAGTAAGGGCAAATTTGACGCAAAGTGGGAAGGTCCCTATGTCGTAAGCAGAGTTTTCTCAAATAGAGCCTATCAACTCTCAGAACTGGATGGTCGAAAAGTTATGATGCCTATTAATGGCAAATTCCTTAAAAAGTATTATGTATAAAGGCTTGTAAATTATTAGACAAGTTCATGTTCAGAAATAAAATTTTTATTTTATTTTTGATAGTACATGACTTTAAGGAAGATCACTATCATCCTTCTCTACATTTAGACGCGGGCTACTGTCGTCCTTCTCGAAAACGCGGTCAGCAAAAGAGCCGAAAACCTCCTTACTAGAACCCACGAGGAACTTGCAAGCGGCCATCCTCATGGCTTCTTCTTCTTCAGTCCTTCCTGGTTCGAGCAGGAAGTCCAGAATGTCCCTTGGTGGCTTGGGTGCAGACGAACCTTTGCCTGCTTCTACTTCCTTCGGCTGAACTGAATCAGCAAGGTGTTCTTCAGTGCCTTTCTGAACCTTCAGGGCGATTCCAGCTTTCTTGGATGCTTCTTCAGATGATATTTTTATGTTGAAGAATAGAAGTGTTCGTTCTTGTCAGAATTCTGCTATATTTATAGGCAGAAGTTCTTCAAATAATGAAGCGTCACATTCATCCGACGGTTCACACATTCATTAATGCTTGACGGTTCATCCGTTCATTTATTACATTCATCCGACGGTTCATTCGTTCATTTATTACATTCATCTGACGATTCGTCCGTTCATAATCTTCTATCAATCTATCAAAAAGAAGGGATTCGTTACTTATCACGTTTTCATAACTTCTGGATAAATTCCGAATCTACCTACTCATTTGTCATTTTTGACCTCTGCATAGAAATCAATCTATTTTCTTTTGAGTTTCTACATATTATCATGTCCATATTACCTCTGATAATATTATGTACTCTAAATCAGAAAAGAAGATTTCATTATCTTTCATGTCCACAATTCATGCAAATAAATATAAATCATTGAGCATAGAAGAATTATCATTTCCACTCTCATTTCATCATTTTCTTAAACTTTCTTACAAATCATAATGGAAATCTATTACAATGTTGGATTTTCATTCTATATACACAACAATAATCTAATGGAGATCTATTTCTTCTTTGATCTTCTCTGGCGGGTTCGTTGTTGGTGGCAATTCCTGATTGTCCAGCAGGAATCAAACTCTGGTCTTATCTCTCAGACAAGAGGAGAACCACAGAGTAGGGCAGCACGAAGACGTGTTGCTGCCAATACAACTGGTGGATTGGGAGTGACCTTTCAAAGGAGATAGGAATGTATCCAACATTGGGATACAATTCCTAGTTCTGCCGTGAAAGGAACTCTACTACCCAATTTCTCGGGGTAGAGCTGACTCCACCGTCCAACTCTCCGTGTATAAAGGCTCTTCCTACTATCGGAGGAAGACCCTTCTATCCCACGAAGAGTTCTGAGTTGTCTGATTTGCGCGTCAAAAGCGCATGAGCTCCCTGATGTTGGTGTCAGAAGAACGCTCCCCACAGCATCCAAATCGCCAATGCCAGTTCTAAAAAAATTTTGCAGCCAAGCTTCTGCAGAAAGCAGCAAAGAAAAAGAAATTAATTAACAGAAGTGTCATTATCATGAGACACGCACTGGCCAGTCAGGCGCACCTTGTTTAGTCAGAAACAAAAACTCATCTTCAATAGTGAAAAGTGATACGCAAACTATGTTAGACTCACCATCGAGATCTAGATCAGAAAGCATTGCTATCATTAATTTCTTGTTGAGAATGGAATCTTGCAAAAAGGTCATTCTCAGAGAAGAAGAAGAAGAATGAAGGAATGAGTATGCATGAAACTCACCTATCTATTTAAAGGACAAAGTGCAGGCCTATTCTTGGAAAAGATCCGAGTAAAAAGCGCTCATAAACCATGGAATGAGTGTCACGTGTGCTTTGGAAAATAGCACAATATTTGAAACATTCAAAGAGTGCCACTTAATATTCTTCATTAGTACACGCTGTTCGGTATAAAACTAGTTTTCAGCACAAAAGTTGTACTATATTTTTCAAAGCAGATACTGATGACCTTACATAGGAAAAGAAGTACAACATTTCTCAAAAAGAAAACAGAAGCATAAAAGACACGCTCTATTTTTTGAAGCGACTGAGCTTGGCGCCCAATTCCTCTACACTAGTGACTCCCATACGATGTAACAGAACATTGAGCGTTTCACGCTGCTCTGCAAGGCTGCGCCCATTGGAAGAAGACGAGCCGTCCAGACCAAAGTGGCTCAGGAAGTTCTTGGCTAGTTGTGTAGGGTCATCTTTGAACTCAAAAACTAAAGGCTCCGGTTCCTTACCCCCGAGAGTAGGGTCGCCATGTGCACAGAAACCCAACTTTTTTGCTTCTTCTTCAGCTTCTTCCTTCGGAGTCATGTTGACGTAAGATGAATATCAAAGCTGAATTTTCTCCCCATTTATATAAACGAGCTCGCCGGCGGTTCATATTCCACCATAAATTGGATTCAATCAGTCTCGAAAACTGAAGAGTCATCATGACATTTAATAAGTTCATTTGGATATTTTCAAAGTATTTCGAAATTTTAAAGTCTTTTCAACTTTCGAAAACTTTGAAGGGGGTTTTGTAGGCCTTAAAAATGAAGGTCACGCTGAGTTGATCAGAACAAGGTCCAAAAGTCACGCTGAGTTGATCAGGACAATATTAAAAAAATCACACTGGAAGACAGCTCATCATTTGTCAGAGTGTCATTATGACTGACAGCACGACAGTCGAAGAATGTCTTCTCGTATGCCACGTATGCACGAAACTCGAGAGATCATAGCCGCCTATTGCGTGACTTTTGAAATCTTCTTCAGCAAGACTCAGCCTTCACCAAGTTGGCGTACCAAAAGAGCTTCTTATCATTTAATACGACTGACAAAAGCAATCACTGTCAGAGATTTTGTGTCAGTCGAGGCACGTCGAATCAAGACAGCTGGCAGTCCCGCCTCAAGCTTGCGTGGATTTTGAGCCTTCTGGCCCAATTCTGCGTGTATTTTGAACTTATATGTTCCTTCCTCAAGTCTGCGTATATTTTAAGCTTTTTACCTCAAGTTTGCGTGGATTCTGAAGTTTCATGCCCCATATCTGAGTGGATTTTGAAGCTTTCTGCCTCAAGTCTGCGTGTATTTTGAGCTTTTTACCTCAAGTTTGTGTGGATTCTGAAGTTTCATACCCCACATCTGCGTGGATTTTGAAGCTTTCTGCCCCAAGTCTGCGTGGATTGTGAAGCTTTTTGCCCTAAGTCTGCGTGGATTCTGAAGCTTCTTGCCCCAAGTTTGCGTGGATTTTAAAGCTTTCTGACTCAAGTCTGCGTGGATTTCGTCTTCAACAAGTCTACGTAGATTTCATCAAATTGGAGTACGTGGCAGCCATGCCACTGATCTCTCGCCTGCATGTCCTGTAACTTACACACGACTCATGCATGATTGCCATGTGTCCAACAGTTACAGGCCACGTCCAGTAACTGCTCACAACCTTGCGTATGTTAAATCCTGCGTGATTTTCAACTAGGCACAGGCTGTGAAGACAGTTATCCTTTCAATTATTTTTGACTCTATAAATAGAGTTCTTTTTCTCATTCATGGTACAGATACATAGTTATCTAACTTACTGTCAAAATTTTGAGAGCTTTTCTTCTTCGCATAGTCCAATGGATAAAGCGATCGTCTTCTAGATCGGATTCCTACAGTTGTAATTTTCCCAGATACACAATAAATAAAGTGAATTTATTTATGGAAAATACTATAAAGTACAGTAAATAATATGTGAGGGTAGTAATATGTGATCCAGATGCTAGATACGTGACCAAGGTAGTAAATAGGTCAAGTGGCACTAATACTAGGCAAACCATCTAGTCTCTGTGATATGCAATTGAGGACAACTTTCGACGTGAGGGCTTTCTAAATATAAAATTCGTAGCTCCAATATAGAGACTCCCGGGATGCAGGATCGTACCTCCGGTATAGAGACTTCCGATAAATATAGTCATAGATCAAGTATAGATACTCCCGATAAATATAGTCGTAGCTCTGGTATAAAGACTCCCGATAAATATAGACGTAGCTCCGGTATAGAGACTCCCGATAAATAAGAGAGGCACGTAACTCCGATTACAAAAATCTTTCGAATAATAAGAATGTATAATAATAAGTACATAGTGATATATGCATAGTAGCCCTCTCGCCTAGTAACTGTCCTCCCCACCCAATGCTACTTTCTGTGTCATATCCATGACACATCCAGTCCGTCTCTAATGAAAGATAAGTCCAGAAGTCCAGTCAAAACATGTACATAGGAGATTCAATATCAGTAACATCTAGAGATCATAAGATTCACCTATATGCCATGCAGTAAAAATCTGTATGTCAGGTCTATGTGTCAGCAGGAAAAATTATGATAGTGTACTGACAATGAACAAGAAAATCGTGTACAGTATATCCAATATGAATCGACTGATAAGAAACTATAAGCATATAGATACTGTAAATCATGTTAGCAAGGTATACTTGCCTGGAGTTGTCCAAACTATGCTGAGACTGCAGTACCAAGGTCTATCCCACTATCCATGAGAACCATACTCCATGCAAGTATCTATCAACCCAAATCACAAATAAATATATATCACATACTATAGTACATGTATGACTATATAACTAATAACTCCCACCTAGGGAGCTTGGATCGTTTCTAGTCACCTATTACCTTGGGTTATTTACGACAATTGTTAATTACATTGTCTAGAATTAGGCCACACCAGCTGCTATGATCACTATTGCTAATAATGTGAGTGGTAGATTTAAAATATCAAGTTTGTACCTCGTTATTCGTACAACAAAATCTACGACACGTAAATCGAGACAAGATGATCAACTATATGGTCAACAATCTTATCTGGTGATCCACATGGTCCGATATGAGATCACTGGAATCGACTGATCTCAGTTTTGACGTACGAATTCTGAAATACTAACATGAATAGGAATTAATTATAATTAAGGGTGATACATAAAGGAAAATCTACAGACGTTATCGGATGATGAAACACCAATATGTCCATAATGGTTAAATTAGTTAGGATAGCCTATCCATAAGTCCAATTTGGATACAGGGGCAAAACAATAATTTTGGGTCTAAACGATATCCGCCATTGGATCCGCTTTGCCCTAAAAATATGCTAGGATAAAATTCTACTAAACCTAGCAAATTATATGTCCACGAGTCCAGAATGACGATACGAACCCAACGGTATATCCAAAATTGGATTCCGATGACCCGATCTCAAAATGACCCGTTGATCCGGACATTGGGACCCAATTTGCACGAAAATACATGCCAGAGCTATAGTTCTCTAAATCTAGCAAAATATATGTCAATGACTCCAGAATGACGATACGAATCCAATAGTATATCCAGAATTGGATTCCGATGAGTCGATCTCAAAATGCTCCGTTGACTCGAACAAAGTGATCTGATTTGCACCGAAATGCGTGCCAAGGCCACGCTGCTCCAAAATCAATAAATTATATATGAATTTTTTCCAGAATGATGCCACGAGTCCACAGTGGCATCGAAATTAGAATCCGGAGTCCCGGATCCAAAATTAGAATTTTACAAGTTGGAAATTATGGTTTCGAGAGGCCAACTTTTACGTCGATTTCAACCAACCAAACGACATCCTATGAAGCTAAAAACTTTATGAAACAAAGGTGGTTCTACCTGCTGTACACAGGAGCTGGTGGCACGTCAAATAGAGCTGTGATGGCGGAGAAACAATCCACGAAGTTGGCTCCTCGAAACTGTCCAAAAATAATATAATTTAAACGGTCAACTTGGTAGCCAGTTTTGATCTATCAACGATCGAATTAACGACTAAAATTTTAGATAGAGGTAGAGCTATATTCCGAGATTGTAACGGAGAAAAGAGTTCGACGATCCAACGGTCAAATTTTTTTAAAAATGTGTACGAAGTCGCTGTCCTGAAGCACGAATTCTGACTTCAAACTCGTGCGTCACAACGGAATCTCATACAAAATGCACGAATCAACTATTTCATGTGCTAGGGATGTTGCCACACATCGAATTCACAGCAGGGAGATCATCGGCGTTCCAGCATTCCTGAACGGCAGACGAGGGATGGCACGCGGCTGCTACTGCTGCCATCCCAGCCGCACTGATATCGCGCGGGACTGCTCACAGTCGGCGGGAAGCCATGCAGACACACAGGAGAAGGTGACCAGGGAGTGTCTCACGTCTGATGCAGTACGTAGGGCAGCACATAGAGGCACGACGACAAGTTTGCCGGTGGCAGCGACTACGGCCATCAGCAGCGACAGCTGCTTTAATGCAGTGCTGCACGCGTACGATTGGGTGCATACGGCTGTGTGCAGCATGCGAGGCGACGCACAAGGCGGCACGAGGCTTGCGCGATGGTAGAAGGATGGTCAGGGTCTGCTCCGACCGTCGGGGTCGCGTGGGGAAGACTACGACAGCAGCATCAACAATAGAGAAGAAAGTGAAGGAGGGGAAGATGAGGATGATGTGGTGTTCCCTTTAGAGAGGATAAAGAAATAAGGAGGGGTTGATGTGCTATGCATATGGCAAAAGAGGAGGACAAGGCATGCTAGCCTACTGCTACAGTCGTACAAGTTGCAGTAGCAGAGAAGAAGAAGACGAGAAATTTGAATAAGATGGATATGGGTGGTTTATTGGGTTCTATATGTAAAATATCAACCGTTATGTCAATTGGAATATCCAAGAAGATATTATTGCTCTTTATGTCCATAGGCTTGGGCCCGGGCATTGGGCTGGATTATTTAGTTAAGGAGAAATGAGGAATAGGAGGAGAATAATGGGAGGAAAGAAGAAATATGAAAAACAATTGTTAAGCATATCACACAGGGGTTGGGCCAGGATGTGGGCTGGGTTAGAAAGTTTTGGATGAAGAAATTCAAGGGTCTCAAAACTTAGGAGTTAGGTATTGGCTATATACATAACATGTTAACTATTTGCCAACAAGATAATCAAATATATTAAATAGGCAATAATAAATTCAATACAGTCATTAGAGGATAATAATAATAATATACATTAATATATATAAAATATGGAGGGTTTATAGAAGAACGATATTTTCTCCCATACAATGCCTCGAAGGGTGCCATGTGAGTGACTACAGGAAATTGGGTTGGGTGTTTTGGTTCGATTGGGTCAGATTTGGGCTTGGAGCGATCATAACTATAATTTAAGTCATTTATGATTATTGATAAAATAATAGCACGCAGGAGCTCAATAGGATGGCATGCGAATAACAAGTGTGTAGTAGGCTAAAAATAGGTCAAAATTATATTTTGGGTCAATTAGGTTGGATCGATGTCGATCCCCGAAATTAAATTGGAAGTTAGGTCAAGTTTTAGGGTAGATGATCAATGGCCTAAAGTGACCAAGAAGTTGTGCAATGTAAAAAATAATGTAAGAAAACAAGTTTGAGTGGGACACGATATATCAAAATAAAGATAATCTTATCTACTACAAAACTCATGAAGGAAGTTTCGAGAGAGTGACATCCCTGGTGCTCCAAAAATCAAAGTCACGGTAAGGTACATTTAATGATAAAAAGCTAATTATAATAAAATTATTTATTGAAAATAATTCATTTATTTTTTTTTCAAAAGAGCCCCAAAATTCAGGGGGCTCACAGCTGTAATGATCCACGCTGAATGTTCTCATTCAGTGTCCCTGTGCCCTTGTCACATGGTCCTCTTCTTATTATTAAAGAGATCATCTGAAGCACTACTGCAGCTACCTAGTTGTCGCAATACATCGATATTATCCAAATTTGCGCAACAACCACAAAAAGATCATGTATGGTTGTCGCAATACATTGGCATCATCCGAATTTGTGCACCAACCACAATAAAGATAATTCCTAAATTCTTGAAGCTATTCTGCTTCATTTGCTGCAGCTGAACATGCACAAAACTCAGATTCATAATGAAAGAAAGGTATGCCTCTTCGATTACATCGATATAGCAACACCACCTTTGGATCTACTTCTTCGACTTTCACGATATAATAGAGCCATTCATGGAGAATATATAGCTCCTTCGCTCTCTCCTTCTAAGTACTGACTGGCATCTCTGAAGCCTCCTACCACTGCTGGATAACTGTTGTTGAGCATCCTTCTTAGTCCCTGAGAGATATCCCAATACTCTCTATACAGTTTTCTAAAGATCAACACCGGGATAGCTCGTGAACTGACTCGGCATGCATATAGCAAAAGCTATGTCAGACCTGGTGGTACTTGTAGCCTATATCAACCTCCTGATGATGCTCGAGTACACTAACTATCCGATCCTGCTTCCTGAATATGGCTTTGGCTTCTAATCACGCCTCTGAGGAGTATTGATCCTTGGAAGATCCTGATATCCGTAGCATATGACCATCATTCCATGTAGTGAGCTTATGACAGAGCAAAGCCCAGCTAATGTCTGGATTATATTAATCCCCAGAATGACATGTGCGTCTCCCATGTCCTTCTTTCAGAACTTTAGACCAGAGGAACTTCTTCGTTCTCTACCACCAGCGAACTTCGTGTAGACACACTTCACAGTTCCATTGTTCCTGTAACCAGTTGGCTTGTTGATAAGGTCAAACTTCTCATGCCACAGATTGGGAGCTTGCATCTGGCCGTACATAGATTCACCAACTACAGACTTTGTCTTCAAAACCTGAACGACAAATCAATCTCGTTGTTGCTTGTGAATCTCTTATATCATATCCCTATCCAGAATAACTGTCTTGACATCCTTTATATGAAGAATCAGCTTTACTTTATAGAAGTCTCGATCATTGTCATCCTGACAGTTGACACCTAATAGCTGCAGGAGGATATATGTCAAACTCATCAATCTCATGTTCTGAGCAAACCCCTCCGGCTATCAGCCTAGCCTCGAACTATCAACAGTTCCTTTGGCATACGTCTTCGTCTCTAGAAGAATATATAGATATAGCTCCTTCAGGCAGATTAACAACATTCAAGTGAAGTTGAATGTTATGGAGTCAATCTCATCATTCACTCCCTCATCCCAGAAGATCACATCTCTGGTCTTTATCGCCTTATCAGCCTCCATGTAATGGACGATAAAGTCGTCTCCGAAATCATTTGGCCTTCTCACTCGTCTTGCTAGTAGCTTAGCAATTTACTGGTTCAAGTGTTGTCTTATAAGGACAACCTTCTCCTGGACTACTCTTCCTTTGGAAGTACTTGCTCCTGCAGTACCAACAATGTTCTCCGGAACATCCGCGAGAATAATGTTCTTATTCCTAGCAATCTTGTCTTCAAAGAATTCTACGTCGCGAGACTCAATGATATGATTAATACAATATCAAGAGATCTCCAAGCATAGTTTTTAATAGCTTCTTCCAGAAATACTATTTTCTTGGTCTTTGTCCCTGACTTCTGAATCTTGATATCCAGTAATTTTATGTACACCAGACACCACCACACTTGAATGATATTCAGGTCAGGCCTAGTCTTGAACTAGTGTTAATGAGAATCATAATCAGATATGCGAATGGTACTTTATCCGCTATAAACGTAGCCATACACACAATCTATCCACAGAATCATTTCAGAAGATCCACAATATAGATATCATCATCTTTGACAGCATCCTAATCTTCCTCTCTGAAACTCCATGGATTAAAGATACTACGGAGCAGTTGTTTAATAGCCAATTCTATGTTCATAGCATAACGATGTGAATCCAAAAAATGATACTCTCTACCTTGATCAATCTCGAGTATAAATAAAGAGAGTACAAAGCAGTCATTTTATAGCCAATTCTATGTTCATAGCAGAATAATGCGAATCCAAAAATGGATACTTTCTGTCTCAATCACTTCCAGGGAGCAGTCATTTCATAGCCAATTCGATGTTCATAATAGAACGATGTGAATCCAAAAAACGATACTCTCTACTATGATCACTTATAAGTCTCTTGAGTTGTCAACCGGTTAGACATTCAACTTAAGTCCTGAAGTCCCTGAACTTCTTGAACGCTCCATCCTTCGACTTGAGAAGATATGCAAACGTGAACTTCGAGAAGCACTTCAACCAGGCCTCTGTGGAGAATTGATAAAAGTTACAGATATCTGAGTGTACCAACTCCAGAAGATCTGTACTTTAGTTCAATCATCTGAGCAGCTTCCTCATAGTCTTGTCTCTATATAGACTCCATAATCCCTCTACCTCCTTACCCCCACATTCTGGAGATAAGGCCCAGATTGGACATCTTGAGACTACTTCTATCATAGAACAACTCTTAGTCCATTCTTTTATAGCTCAATAAAGAAACTTCATCGATATCAGCAGAAGTTCGAACATCCCTTTTGTATCGAACATCTTCTCGAAGCATATTCTTTGCCAAGAAATTACCATCTGGCTAGTACGAATGTCCATCTTCAAGTCTGTATCATGCAACAGGCTTCCTGAGATCAAATCTTTGAAAATCTCTAGTACATGCAACATGCATTCCAGTGTCCTTGCCGGTAGTCCAGACACTGTCTTAATCTTCAGATCCTCTGCTAGATATATGTTCGCCATCGAGACCTTTGTCATAACAAGGCTCATCCTCGATGAACAACTCTTTCGAGAGCATACATGGCCAGATGCACTAGTGCCCGACCACTAGTCAGCTACCATGCTATATAACTCAACCTGTACAATAATAGCAACCAAGTTAAGTAATCAAAACAACCAAGTTTAGCCATACCTACTATTTTGATTTAAAGTAGGATTTGTAATCCTTCTTCAAATAGTCCTCCAGGTACCGAAGTAGCAGATCCATTCTGTACTATTTATGGTCTAGAGCAATTGAAGAGTCATGCGCCTAGATATGCTAGATCCCATAAGCATATACAGAAGGCGCATAAATCTATAGATCATATAGATCACTATGCGTATCTAGCACTGCGTATTGAGGCAATAGACGCATAAGGCACTATGCGCCTAGGCCTCCGAGTCCAGAGACTGCTATGCGTCAACTCTCTTAGGCACATAGAATACTATGCGTCAAGGCTAAAAGGCGCATAAACCCGAGCTGCAATAGCCTTGGACATCTTCCATGTGGCAACTTATACTCGATCAAATCTTCATCAAAGATTGTTGCTTGAACACACTAAATGCCAGCTTCAGAGCTGTAGTGGCCATGGATAAGTGCCCCACAACACAGATCCAGCAATGGATGTGTTGACTGTCAATCTTTCAAAAACTTGTAATGAGAAGACTTACACAGCTGTTTTGCATCTTTCTCGGATCTTGCTTTGAGATTGTTGGTCCCGAGATATACCAAGATGAGAACCTAGGATAGGAACAACAGAGTTTCATGCAAGACTTTTCAGTCTGCACTCTGTTTAATCCTGAAGAAGAAGTTCAAGAATTCATGCAAGAGACTTACTCCCCGAACTTTACAAATCCAGCAGAACTAAGTTACAAGCAAACAAAGAATAGAACATGTTCTTCCTTATAAACGCAGTTGCTATTGAGATAGAACGTTCACATCAAAGAAGGATGAAGAAGAAATAACCAAAAATGTTCTTCTTTTTACGTTCGTAGACGCTACAATGAGATAGAACGAAAAACAACAAAAGAAAAGTAAAAATCATCTCCTTCTAGGGTGAACATATCACCGATGCTCAAAATAAGATTCGTCCCATAGTGCTCCCAGGAGCCATAAAGTTCATACAAGAACTTTTGGAACGCTCTGGGTCAGTTTCGGGAAGACTTGGAACTTATTAGAGCCGAAGCTCACCGAGGCGCATAGGTCTCTTGGGGTAGGCACATAGGCCTGATGCTGCCCCATAGTCCCGCTGTAGTGTAGTAGATTTTCTCTCTCTTCCAACCCTCCAAATGAGAGGAGTGGAGCTTTATTTATAGAGCAGGCTGGCACCTATGGACGCATAAGAATGCTTATGCATCCATAGGTGTCGATCAACCAAATCCTACAATATTCGCTGCACAAAGTACTATGTACAGACACAATAGCGCATCGTACACTGACAGCACTGCCACGTCGAAAGCAATGGCAGTAGACAGGCCTGACAGCGCCAAAAGCAGCCACCCACAACTAGGTGCATAGCCCTTGGACGTAGGGGTAGGCATTCGGTTAATTCGGTTCCAACCGAAAACCGAATTCGATCGAAAACCGAATAAGCAAAACCGAAACCGAACCGAATTTGTCTATAACCAAATTAAACCGAACTGAATTAAATCGGATCAGTTTTCGGTTTATTCGGTTTATTTGCTTTTTCGGTTCCTATATATATATATATATATATATATATATATATATATATATATATATATATATATATATATATATATATATATATATATATTTTTTTTTTTTTTTTTTTTCGGTTCCTATATATATATATATATATATATATATATATATATATATATATATATATAATTTTCTTATTCGGAAACTGAAACCCAAAACCGAAACCGAAATCGAAAAAAAAAATTTAATATTTTCAAAATCAAAACCGAACCGATTTTTTTTAAAATTGAATCGAATCTCTTATTCGATTTGGTTCAATTTTCAGTCCAAAACTGAATAATGCTCACCCCTACTTGAACGCATAGAACCTTGACGCATAGCGCCAGGACTCATAGCCCCAACATGCATAGCTCTTGGACTCATATCACTTGACACATAGACGCATAGACGCCGAGCCGCTTAAATGCCATAACATATAGACGCCATGACGCATAACCGCCTGACTCATAGCGCTAAGATGCATAGTGCCGGGCTGCATAGCGCGTGGCCGCATATGCACATGGTCACTTATGCGCCTAGACGTTTATACGCCTTGACGCATAGACGCCTTGACGCATAGCGCCAACCGCATGCGCCTCGAACAAGCAACCGTACATGCAACTCGCGCATATAGGAGCTCACGAGCGCCATGCGACGATGCTGATGTGCTTAAGTGCAAAGTACGCCATCAAAATGCCACTTTACGCCCTTAGCCCGAGTCCGAGTCGCTAAGCCCCTACGGGGCTTAGCTCCTATGGATTCCCAAAGAGAGTGACAAAACAATGGATTGTTCCTAGTGACTTACACTTAACCCTCTAGGAAAATCAACCCACATGGGCCACCTCAACCCATGTGCATACTCCAACACAAACATATCTTTATATTGAGATATACACCATGGTGGTTTTCCAATGTGGGACTAAAAGTTTCCAAAGCCTAGTGAAAAACACCAACATTGAGTACCTTCGTACTTTTGTGGAGGAAATGAAAATTTTCTGGCTCGTGCGACATTTTACTAAACAAGATATTTAGTTAGTTCTTATCTAATAATTAGTTAATAAAATAGAAAATTAATTAACTAATATTTAGGGTTAGTATTATATAATTATATTAATATGTATAAAAGTAACTAATTAGTAAATAATAATTATTTAATACAATTGATTTGATTTACTAACTAATTAGTTAATATTTAGGATATCACTTAGTCTTATTTAATAATCAATTAATATTAATTATTTAACATTAATAATTTTTCTCAACGTAAAAATCATATTTACTATTATTATAATTCACTCTCCAACTCACCCACTTAATAAAATATTTGGTTATTTTAATTGTTAACACATAAATTTAAAATAGGTTAAAAACATTAATAAGTAATTATCAATTATATAGATAATTAGTTAGTTATTATTATTATAATGCACTTATTTACCTTTCGAACTTTTTATACCCAACCATCCAAATACAAAAGTATGAATTTGGTCACTACAAAATATCATATATCCAAACTTTTTTTTTATAACTTCTCAATATGCATATACATTATATGTGCAAAATGTAATATATATATATATATATATATATATATATATATATATATATATATATATATATATATATATATATATATATATATATAAGAAAAAAATATGTTTGGATAAAAAAAGATTTTTTTTTTTTTGATATTTTAAGGACTTTCATGGATCCAAATAGACCATTAAAGAATCAGGGTTAAAGAGAAACACAACAATGAAACAAAAGGTGACACATTTAAATACTTAAAATAGATATGTTTGATTAAAGTAGTCTTGATCTAATTATTAATCCTTTTTCTTTAACACAAAATCTAACAATGAAATTCTGCCACTAAATGTTGACATTCCCGGAAGGTTGATTTGTTTTAGTCAGAACTTATTTCCGTTGTCCCTTAACCTTTATTGAAGTAAATATAGGTTTAAGTTGAATTTGGACTAGTTCAATCTTAAGAAAAATAAATGGCATATGGGATTGCTCTATACCGTAGTCAACATATGACGTTCCATAGTCAACAACTGACGTGTAATAGTCTTAACTTTTCATCAATAGTGCATGCCGCCATGATAAACCAGAGAATAATGACATTGAAAAGAGTGGAGAAAAGTAGTGTTTCATAGCACTATTGGGGCTTGGGTGGGACCACTATCATGCCGTGAGTCAAGACCACCAAATAATTTGATTATTTATAAGGACACATCAAAAGTTTATTAGGGCTAGCCAGGATTGGGGTTAGTCCATGTTTGAGAAAAAAATTACTCAGATTATCCCATTTTCCTACTCATTGGGCTGTTCCAACCCCACACCCCCCCCCCCCCCCCCCCAAACCCCAAATTTTACTCTCATTTGCAAATTTCACTCTCTTCCAAAACCCTAACTTTCTTCCTCCTCCTCCTCTTCTTCTTCTTCTTCTTCTTCTTCTTCTTCTTCTCCACCATTTCCTACTCCCAAAACTATACATCTTCTTCTCCATCTTCTTCTCCACCATTTCTCCCTCTCCAAACTATACATCTTCTTCTCCATCATTTTTCCACTCTAAACCCTAGTTTTCTTCTCCATCATTTCCATCAAAATCCTAGTTTTCTTCTCCACAATTTTCATTCTCATCATTTTCATTCCTCACAAAGAATGCACGAAAATAAACCCTAACATGTTTATTTCATTCTAAAAAATGCATGAAAATAAATCCTAAAATGTATATTTCACTATATTATCAAGATGGAAATAAACCCTAACATTTTTTTTTTCATTCGACCATTTCAATTTAAGGACTGCCACAATTCCTGGTAGTCCTCAATACTTCTAGTACTGCGAGAATTTGTGGCAGTCCTGCTGTATAACAAGTCCCTTTCAGAACTGCCATAATTTCTGACAGTACTTAATACTTCTATGACTGCAAGAAATTGTGGCAGTCCTATTGTACAACAAGTCTCTTCCAGGACTGCTATAATTTCTGGCAGTCCTCAATACTTATAGGACCGTCAGAAATTGTGGCAGTCCTGATATAGACTTGCTCAGCAAATCGATTTATTCTAGAATTAGGGTTTCATCCATAATTTCTTATATTAATGAAGAATAATTGATTAATAGATTAATAGATTTGATAACCCAATTTATTCTACAACTAGGATTTCATCTATAAACTAGGGTCTGGAGAAAAAAGAATGAAAAATTAGAAGAGAGCAAAAAAAAAACTAGGGTTTGGAGAAAGAGGTATTCTTCTTATTTTTCTTTCTTCTTGTTCTTCTTTCTTCTTTGTTCTTGTTCTTCTTGTTCTTAGTTGTTCTTCTTCTTGTGAAGAAGGAGAAGAGAGCAAAAAAATATAAAAAGTTGACTTATATACTTACATTTGGGCTAGTCCTGAGTAAGTTTTTTAATGACAAACTTGTAAATAAACCAAAGTTAAATTTGGACTAGTCCTGATCAACTTTTAATGTGTCCTTATAAATAATCAATAATTTTTGGCAAATGTTAAAGGACACCCCCTTTTTACTAAGGGCAACCTATCTACTAAGGGCAACCGTGGCTTTGTTTTTTTTTTTTTTTTTTACTAAGAGCAACCTAAAGTTCACAAGTTTACTAAGGGCCACCAAGAGGACTTTGGAGGAGGACTGCTTCGGGGAGGAGCTCGGCGGCCGACGGGCTTGTGCTCGTGCGAAGGAACTGCTTCGGGAAGGAGCTCGGCGGCCGACGGGCTCGTGCTCCCTCCCCCCGTCGCAGCCCCCCCTCCGCCTCCCTCCCCCGCCACAGCCCCACCTCCGACTCCCTCGGGTCACGGGACAGGTCGGGTCATGCGCTTCCTCTTCAAAATCGGAGCACGTGCACTCCTCCATGACGCAGGGCGTCGCCGACCAGCTGTCGAAGATCTTCTCCACGGACATCAGGATCCGCCACTCCTAGACCGTACTCGAGACAACGAGATCCGACCGAAGCAGCTTAATTTGCTCCAAGAGCCTCCCATGGTCGCCGACGTCCATCCCCAGAGCGCGAGCGACGTCCATGATGATGACTCCCTCCCCCCGCCGCAGCCCCCCACCTCCGACTCCCTCCCACCGCCGCAGCCCCCCCACCTCTGCCTCCCTCCCCCCGCCACAGCCCCAGCTCCGCCTCCCTTCCACCGCCGCAGCCCCCCTAGCTCCCCTCCCTCCCACCACCGTGGATCGTTCGTGGGGAAGGCGGACTGCAGGTCTTGCCTGCAGTCCTATCTTCACTTTGGACTGCAGGCAAGCCCTGCAGTCACTGTAGGTAAAAAAAAAAAAAAAAAGAGAAAAGATTGTCAATCGAGGACTGCAGGCATGCCCTGTAGTCCTAGATTGACAGGAGCAGGATGACCCTTAGTGTTTTCAAGATGGCAAACTTGTAACTTTTTTTAAAGTTTTAAGTTGGTGGCCCTTAGTAAAAAAGGGGTGGCTTTTAACATTTGCCTAATTTTTCCATGTTGAGGGGTACAAAAAATAATAAGAAACATTATTTATTTATTTGCGGTTTTTTTGGGTTCCTCTCCCGAATCTAGGGTTTGGTTCTCTCTCCCTCCACTTTTGAATCTCGAGAAAATCCTAACTCTAATTCTCCGAAGAAGAAGAAGCGGTGCGATCATGGCGTTGGTTCTTCCGCGTTCTTCCTCGACGACAGAGGAGGAGGAGAGCAATGGTGGCGCTGGCGGCACGAACCATCTCTTCCTCAACATCTACGACTTGACTCCAGTCAACAACTACCTCTACTATTTCGGACTCGGAGTCTTCCACTCCGGAATTGAAGGTATAATAATTCATCACTTGATCGCACTCAATTTAGGGACTCTTAGTTTGGAGTAGTGAAGTGTGAATTATTTTGAGTATATGTTTTGAAACCTTAGTTTGGAGTGCTGAAGTTTGAATTTTTTTGAGTATATGTTTGAAAATTTTGAATGAGTATTTAGGGAACATCTATTACTGCTGTCGTAATAATATAGTCACTTTGGGAACATCTATTTCCGCTGTTTAGTCACTTCGGGTTGCTTGTTTAATGTAGAATGGAATAATTAGATGATTTATTAATAGAGATGGATTATATATATAAGCCGCCTCCTTATTCTCTACCCGATGTGAGACTAAATAACATAACACATAACAAATATTCAACACCCTCCCACAAGCTGAAGCATAGATGTCAATCATACCCAACTTGTTACAAAGAAACTGAACCTGAGGACCTAAACGAGACTTCGTAAAGATATCAGCTATCTGATTGTCGTTCCTCATGTGGTGAAATTTTATCATTTTCTTTTGATACTCATCACGGACAAATCGTATGTCAATCTCATTGTGCTTTGTCCTTTCATGGAATACAAGATTAGTAGCAAACTGGATAGCAGACTGGTTGTCACACCACATATCTGCTGCTTTAGATCCCGATTCTCCCAGCTCTTGGAGAAGATGCTGCAGATATAACACCTATGCTGTGCTGTGAGCAATGACTCGATACTCCACATCTGAACTTGATCGTGAGACAACACTCTACTTCTTGCTCTTCCACGACACCAAGTTCCCGCTAATGAATACCGAATAGCCATATGTAGACCTTCTATATGTAAGACTAGCATCCTAGCCAGCATCTGTAAAACACTCAAGATGAGTATGTCTCTGATTCTCCATCTGAATTCATTTCCCCGGATCCTGAGCTAGATAGTGCAGGATTCTAAGAATTGCCTGCCAATGTGGAACTCGTGGGGAAGCCATAATTTTACTCGCGACACTTACGATAAAGGAAATGTCTGGACAAGTCATGACCGCCAAATAATTGAGTTTTTCAACCACTCGACGATACCGATCCAGATTGGTCATCAGTATCCCCTTATCGGGGAGTAACTTTACTTTGGATCCATAGACGAGTTGCTCTCTTAGCTTGCATCAATCCTGCATAGGTTAGGATGTCCAACACATACTTACTCTGAGACATTACAATGTCCCACTTATCTCGTGTGACTTCAATCCAATAAGCATTTCAACGATCCCATATCCTTGGTCTGAAATTGTTCACCAAGAAACTTCTTCAGCCATGCAATACCCTGGCTATTATCTCCCGCAATCACAATGTCAAATCAACTTAGACACCAAGTAGTATCCTTCAATCTGATGTCTGTCGGTAAAATATCGAATGATCATTCTTCGATTGGCACATGCCAAACTGAGTAGCGACATGTATAAATCGACCAAACCAAGCATGAGGCGATTGTTTAAGATCGTAGAGGGCCTTCCGCAGATAGCATACTTTACCCTCCCTTGCAACGAATCCAGGAGACTGCATCACATATACTTCTTCTTTATGGTCCCTATGAAGAAATACATTCTTCACATCCAACTGAAGTAGGGGCAAGTCATAGCAAACAACTAAGGCTAGGAGCACACACACAAAAGTCATCCTGGTGATTGGGAAGAAGGTCTCAAAATAATCCTCACCATAAGTCTGAGAATATCTTTTAGCCATCAGACGAGCTTTCAAACGATCAAAGATGCCATCTGGTTTCACCTTGATTGGGAATACCTATTTGCAACCTACCACCTTCTTACTAGTAGGCAAATCCACCAAGTCCCAAGTATGATTCTCTCGAAGCGCACAAATCTCCTCTTCCACAGCTGCACGCCAATCAGGATGTTTGAGTCCTGCTGAATTTGGGATCTGAATCCCCTTAATAGTGGCCACCAAAGACTGGATTTGACTCGCGGGCCCTTTGTAGTTGTCAACATACAAAGGATGGTCGTGGCATATATTAGGTGATGGTGAATCAGTGGCGCTGGGGGAGGATGATAGCCCTATGGACGTAGGCACCATTGGGGATGCTTGTTCTGTCAGAGCTGGTGAGACTGGTTATGTCGATTTTGACGAAGCCAATGGTTGCGGACCTGGTGAGACTGGCTCGGTAGGGGAGGACACCCTTACGGGGGGTTGCTGTATTTGAACTAGGTACAACAAGAAATCCTTTTCTGGATAAACTTTAGGAACATAATCTGTATTTGGTGGGAGTAGAGGAAACTGTTTCAACAAAAGTAACATCTCAAGATGTAAAATACCTCTTCAAAGTTGAAAAAAATAACGATACCCTTTATGATCTTTCAGATATCCAAGAAAAATACATTTGATTGTCTTCGGATCCAATTTGGAAATAGTAGGTTGAGTATCCAAACATAACACAATAAGCCAAAAAATTTGAGAGGTAGAGAAAACGACACACGTTTAGGATATAACGGAGAAAATGGAGTATTACCATTGAAAACAGAAGATGGCATGCGATTGATCAAATAGCAAGCTGCAAGTACTGCATCCGACCAAAATCTCCTAGGAGTGCGTGCTTGAAACATAAGAGCACATGTTGTTTCCGAAAGATGACGATTCTTGCATTCGGCCACACCATTCTGTTGTGGTGTATAAGGACGGAAAGTTTGTTGGATGATGCTATGTCTAGACAGATAAGAATTGAACTCTTGTGACAGATACTTACGAGCATTGTCACTCCAAAAACACTTAATAGGAACTCCAAATTGTGCTTTGATTTCCGCATAAAAATTGCATCGAATATCAAATAATTCAGAGTGATTTTTCATCAAGCAGATAAAGGTGACGCATGAGTAGTCATCGGCAAATGAAATAAAGTACTTGAAAACCCATCATAGATTCAACAGGACAAGACCCCCATACGTCAGAATGCACTAATTAAAAGGAGCTGATGCAACTTTATTTAGACTCACCGGATAGGGAGCCCAGTGATGCTTGGCCAAAATACACTATTCACAATGAAAAGGAACTTGAAGATCTAAAGATGTATACATTTGCTGGAGAGCTTGGACAGATGGATGACATGACCGACAATGCAATTCAAAAGGATCGAGTTTTACGTCGGCACAGACAACATAAGAATTTATGTCAAACATGTACAAGCCTCTAGCTACATGTTCCCAATCGACAGTCTTTCCAGTCTTCAGATACTAAAAAACATAACCATCAGGAAAAATATATTACCGAGCATTACAAGTCATGAGTAATTCTACTAATGGACAAGAGACTGAATGGATTGTCAGGTAGTATAAAACTGACTTGAGTAGGAGACTGGAAGAAAGACGAGTGCTTCCTTTTCCATGAACCCTCAGGGAAGTGTCATTTGCAACAGTAATATCTGATACATGCCCTACAGATACGTAATTACACAACATACCTGTATCACCTGAGTATCCGTCTGTAGACCCAGATGTAAAGACTTCACCACGATGCTGAGCTTGGAAGTCAGCGAATTCGGCATAGGTCGTTGCCGTCATATGTACGGGTACCTCTACCATTATCAGGATTATCTGATGCAATGTTTATGGCATGAGTTATAGGACATTGCCACTGGAAATGGCCTAGTTGACCACAATTGAAGCATGTGTAGTGTTCTAAAACTCGGCCTAGGCGCTAGGTGGCCTCCGGCCACATCGAGTATGGCCTAGGGGCAGTCCTAGGCGTTGCCCGGCCCTAGGCTTCCCTAGACGGCCCTAGGCGGACCTGGGCGCGTCTAGGCGGCCCTTAAAATTTCAAAAAAAAAAAATCTTTTTTCATTACCTGACCGCCGCCGCTGCCTGCCATCGTTGCCGTCGGCGGCTGCTGCAGCCGCGTCTTCCTCCGTCGCCGCTGGGTTGTGGTGGTGGTAGTAGTAGTAGTGGTAGTGATGGTGGTGATGATGGTGAAAAGAGGAGAGGGAGAGGAGAGGGGTGTGCACTACAGTCTGTGCCCTCTCTCTCCTCTCTTCCCCTTTTATAAAAAAAAGAAAGAAAGAAAGAAAGAAAGGAAAAAAAAGCCAAGGGTTCGAACCTTAGCTCTTTGAAAAAGCTGGATTACAACCAACCTACTAACCAGAAGAGCCTTTAAAGACTTATGTTAATATTCAATGTACATGATACTTATATATATTACATGTATATAAAAAATAAAAAAAATCAGTTCAGCCGCCTAGGCGGCCCTTTGGCGCACCGAACCCGTCTAGCAAAATTTATAACATTGAGCATGTGCACGGTCTTCCTCTATCACGATTGCCATTGCCCCGTCCATTGTCACGGTCGGCATTCCGGCCATCATTTCTGCCACCACGACCGCTATGGAAGCTACCACGAGCAGCATCCAGGGCAGACCGATCAGCAGGGGCATCACCCACAGTACTTTCAATGACCTTCGCTGCTCGTAGGATAAGTGGGCTTCCACTAAAGACGGAACCTTGGCCCCAGTAATAATTTAAGGTCGTGCAAAGTTCGCATCAAGACGGAGAGATGCAAGATACGCCATGACATAAAGTTGCTGACGTTGAGTTTTCGTCTCATTGATATCCGTTGTTAGAGGTAACACACGATCAACTTCATAGTTAGGGCCTTAAAGGCCCAGAAGTGGTCCTTACGTATTTGTCTCCCTGATCAACTCGGTATAACAATCTAGTCATAGATACGAGACAAATCACGTTTTCCATCAAACACAGTCGCTAGGACATCCCATAACTCCTTTACCGAATTCATGTTCTGAATCGTGTCCTCAATTGATGGCTCTGTAGAGTAGAATAATGGGATGAATTTTATTAATGAATGAGAGCTACATATATATAGGAGAGGCTAACCCTACTCACTTTTGTTCTATGCAATATGGGACTAAAGTCTACTACTAATATTATTAATATACTTAACACCTTCTCTTAAGCTGGAGTATAGATGTCAATTATGTCCAGCTTGTTACATAGAAATTGAACCCGAGGACCTGAAAGAGGCTTCGTAAAGATATCGGCTATCTGATCACCGGCCCTCACATGGTAAAATTTTATCATGCCCTTTGTATACTCATCATGGACGAAATGAATGTCGATTTCAATATGCTTTGTCCTTTAATGAAATACAGGATTGGTAGCAATATGGATAGCAGACTGATTATCATACCACATATTTGCTGTGCTCGATCCTGTTTCTTCTCCCAATTCCTGTAGCAGATGCTTCATATATACCACCTCTGTTGTGCCATGAGAAATGACTCGATACTCTGCTTCTGAACTTGATCTTGCTATCACAGTCTGCTGCTTGCTCTTCCAAGATATCAAGTTTCCGCCAATAAATACAGAGCAGCCAGATGTAAACCATCTGTTTGTCAGGCTTGCACCCCAGTCAGCATCAGTAAAACACTCAACGCGAGTGTCCATGATTCTCCATTCAAATTTCTTTTTCTGGATTCTTGACTAGATAGCACAGAATTCTGAGAACTGCCTGCCAGTGTGGAACTCTTGGAGAAGCCATAAATCTACTTGCAATACTAACTACGAAAGAGATGTCCGGACGAGTCATGACCGCCAAGTAGTTGAGTTTTCCAACTACTCGTCGATACTGATCCGGATTGGTCATCAGGACCCTCTCGTCTGGAATTAACTTAGCTACTGGATCCATAGGTGAGGTTGCTCCCTTGGCTTGTATCATTCCAACATCATTCAATATGTACAACATATACTTCCTTTGAGACATTACAGTGTCCTGCTTATTCCGTGTGACCTCAATGTCCAAGAATAGTTCAATAATCCCATATCTTTGGTTTGAAATTATTCTTCCAGAAACTTCTTGAGGCCTGCAATACCTTGGCTGTCGTCTCCCGTGATTACAATATCATTAACATAGACACCAAGTATTATCCTTCCAGCTGATGTCTGTCGGTAGAATACCGAATGATCTTTCTTTGATTGAAACATGCCAAATTGAGTAACATGTGTAAATCGACCAAACCACACACGAGGTGAATGTTTTAGACCATGGAGGGCCTTCTGCAAATGACACACTTTATCCTCCCTTGCAACGAACCCGGGAGGTTGCAGCACATATACTTCTTCATCAAGATCCCCGTAGAGGAAGCATTTTTGATATCCAGCTGAAGCAACGACAGTCATAACGAACAGCTAAGGCCAAAAGGACACGAACAGATGTCATTTTGACAACGGAAGAGAAGGTCTCGAACTAATCTTTACCATAAGTCTGAGAATATCCTTTAGCTACCAGACGAGCCTTTAGGTAATCAAGAGTGTCATCCGGTTTCACCTTGATAGTGAACACCTATTTGCAACCTATTGCATGTTTACCGGGAGGTAAATCGACTAAGTCCCTAGTATGGTTCTTCCGGAGAGCTTGTATGTCCTCGTTCATAGCAGCACGCCAACCGGGATGTTGGAGACCCTCAGTGGTTTTGGGAATCTGAATTCCGTCAATAGTAGCCACCAGAGACCAAGTGTGGCTGGTAAGTCCTTTGTAGTTGTCAACATACAAGGGATGATCATGACAGGCACGACGAGGGCGAGCTGATGGCAGAATAGGCGGAGCTCCTAGCAGAACAGGTAGAGCTGCTGGTGGAATAGGCGGAGGCGAATCTATGGAGCCAAAGGAGGATGACTCTGTAGGCATCATTGGCTATGTTTGTGCGGGTAGCGTCGGCACTGACTGAATCGGTGTCTGCGAACCATCGGACCGGGTGACTGGCTCGGTAAGGGAGGGCATCCGTATGGGGGACTGTTGTGTTTAGCAGGAAATATCAAGAAATCCTCTTTCGAATAAACTTGGGAAACTGAATCCGTTGTTTGTGGAAGTGAAGGAAATTCGATTTCAACAAAAATAACATTTCGAGTGAAAAATACCTCTTCAAGACAGGAAAAAATATCGATATCCTTTCTGATCTTTAGGATATCCAAAGAAAATACATTGTATTGCCTTACGATCTAATTTAGAAAGAGTCGGTCGGGTATCTCGAACATAGCATAAGCAACCAAAAGTTCTGAGAGAGAGAAAACGGCTCTCGTCCGATATATAGCCTAGAAAAGGGAGTATTATCATTGAAAACTGACAATGACATACGATTAATAAGATAACAAGCGGTAAGAACCGCATCCGACCAAAATCTCTTGGGAGTACGTGTTTGAAACATAAGAGCACACGTTGTTTCCAAGAGATGGCGATTCTTGTGCTTGGGCATACCATTCTGTTGTGGTGTGTAAGGATATAAAGTTTGGTAGATGATGCCATTGCATGCCAGATGAGTATCGAGCTCACGGGATAAATACTCACGACCATTGTCACTTCGAAATTTTTTAATGGAACACCAAATTGTGTTTTGATTTTAACATAAAAATTGCATCAAATGTTAAGTAATTTAGAGCAATTTTTCATCAGATAAACGAACGTGACACGAGAGTAGTCATCAACGAATGTAATTGATTCCACCGGACAATGTTTCCAAATATCAGAATGCACCAACTCAAAAGGAGCATAAGCAATTTTATTATGACTCACCGGATAGGGAACCCGATGATGTTTAGCGAAATGACATTACGTGCAATTAAAGGAAGTATGAATATTTAAAGATGGGTACATTTTCTGGAAAGCTTGGATAGATGGATAGCCTAATTGACAATATAACTCGAAAGGATTGAGTTTCACGTCGGTACAGACAACCGAAGAAGGTACGTCAAACAAGTACAAGCCTCAAGTCACATGCCCTTACCAATCGTCTTTCCAGTCTTTAGATTTTGAAAGACACAACCATCAGCGAAAAATGTTACCGAGCAATGTAGTTCACGAGTAATTTGACAAATTAAAATTAAACTGAACGAGTTCCCAGGTGTAAGAAATACAGAATTGAGCGACAGTCCGGAAGAAAGGCTGGCACTTCCATGTCCTCGGACTATCAGGGAACCTCCATTGTGAATAGTAATGCCAGAAACACGACCGACATGGACATAGTTACATATCATACCTGCGTTACCGGTCATGTGAGCAGACGCACCAAAGTCAAGTATCTACTGTTTTGGCTTTACTAAGCATGCTGCTGAGTATCCGACTATGGATCCAGACGTGGAAGCTTCACCACGACGTTGAGCTTGGAAATCAAGGAAGTATGTATACGACTCTGAAGTCATCTGAACAGATCGGACACCATCATCAGGGGCATCAATTGTAATATTAGCGGCAGGTGCTTTAGTGCATTGCCAGTAGAAATGGCCAAGCTGACCACAATTAAAGCATGTGCGTGGTCGTCCTCCATTGCGACCACCATTACCACGGCCCCCATCACGACCAGTATTCGTCCACCATGACCACCATGAATGCCTGTATGAGCAGCACCAAGAGTAGAGCGATCAACATTAGCATCACCCGGAGTGGTCTCTACGACTTTTGCTGCTCGGAGGACACGATAATGTGCTATTAAAAATGGAACGTCAGATCCAACAATGATCTGAGAGCAAACAGAGTCCGCATCAGGACGCAGAGAGGCAAGATATGCCATAACATGAAGCTGCTCATGTTGAGCCCTAGCTTTATTGATATTTGTTGTAAGGGACAATGTACGATCAACCTCATCAGTCATAGCTTTAAAGGTCCTGAAGTGATCCTTATGAGATTTTTCTTCCTGATTAGCTCTGTATATGCTAACGATCGATTCGTAGATATGAGACAAATTGTGTTTGCCATCAAATGCCGTTGCTAGGACCTCCCATAATTCCTTAACGGAGTTCGTATTCTGAACCATGTCTTCCACCGATGATTTCATAGAGTTCATCAACTGTGTAAACAGTCGACTATCATCTGTCTCTCATTGCTGAAAGATAGGATCAGTCTTTGCTAGGGGTTGTCAGTCAAATGTTTGGACAACCTCATCCCTTGAAGCGTCTTCTCGACCTTCTTTCGCCAAGTCGAGTAGCCTTCTGGTCCGTCTACCCATCGATCGACAAGTCGAATCGAGAAAATCGTTACGCCAGTGCCCGTTGATCCCGCTATTGCGTTTCCGACACTAGTGTCTGTAGCATTGCTATTCTCCCCAGTGCTAGGCATCTCGCAATATTTTCGATTTGACCGTCGATTTGATCTTTTGAACTTGATAATCACTTCAACTCTACAAATGCGTTAGTAGTGTGGCCATAACCGGCACGTGCATAGGAAGTAGAGGTGAAAGTGAATCACACAAGCCAGGACAGAGATGCAACCCAAGTTATCCTCTGTTAGATCCTGATATGAAGATCAAGTAAGGAAAGAAACAAAGATTTACGCAAAACAAACACCTTGTATGCCCTTCGTTAAATTCCTGACACCAACGTTGGAAGTTAGAGATTCCAGCAAACAACACCGATGATGTTTACCCTCTGAGTATCCCAAGTCAATGTTTAGGGTAGAGGTTCCTGCAAACAAACTTGTTGTTTACCCTCTGTGAATCCCAAAAAGTTAATGTTGGAAAGTTAATGTTGTTTACCCTCAGCAGGGGGCGCTTGCAGCAGCAGCAATAGGGGGTGGGGGTAGGGGGCAATATTGGCGGGGTGTGGGTATGGGTTAGGGTTAGGGTTTTTCTTTATGTAGACAGAGAGAGGTGTGGAGAGAGAGAGAGAGAGAGAGAGAGAGAGGTGTGAATGTGTTATGGCTCTGATACCATGTAGAGTAGAATAATGGGATGAATTTTATTAATGAAGGAGAGCTACATATATATAGGAGAGGCTAACCCCTCTCACTTTTGTTCTAAGCAACGTGGGACTAAAGTCCACTACTAATATTATTAATATAATTAACAGTTCCATCGAATCATCAACTGTCTGAACAGTCGACTATTATCCACCTCCCACTGCTCATAGATGGGATTAGTCTCCTTCGGAGGGTTGTCAGTCAGATGTTTGGACAACCGCATTCCTCGAAGCGTCTTACGCCATGTAGAGTAATTGTCTGGACCATCCAGCCTTCAATCGACCAGTCGAATTAAAGATACCAATGTACCAGTAATCAGTGTTCCTACCTTTGTGTTTCCGGTACTGGGGTTAGCAGCACCGCTATTTGCCTCAGTGTTCGTTATCTTCGGCTACTTGATTTGACTGTCGATGATCGTCCATGCACAATCGACGTTGCCAGAATTGGCTTGCGCAATGTTGGCAGGGAGTCAAATGTGGATCATACAAACCAGTACATCGATTCACACAACTCAGGTAGCTCTCTGTTGGATCTTGTTGTGGATACCGAACCAGGGACAAAAATTCACGCAAACAAGCAACTTGTTCGCTCTTTGTTAACTCCCGATGTCGGTGTCGAGCTCCAGAGGTTCAAGCAAACAACCATAGTTTACCCTTTGTAGATCTCAACACCGACGTTTTTTTTACAGAGCTAGGGTTTGGATAGCGGCTGGTATGGAATGAGGGTTAGGGTTTGGAACATGAGGGGTGGTTCGCCGCTCATGGGGGGGGGGGGGGTTGCTGTAGCTCGGTCAGGGGCGGGGCCAGGAGGGCTGCCGCAAGGGCGAGAGGGGGGGAGGGGTTGGGGGAACAATAAGGGGAGAGGGGGGGGCTGCTCTGGAGGAGGGGGTATTTTTTTTAATGGTATGGCTTTAATACCATGTAGAATGGAATAATTAGATGATTTATTAATAGAGAGTGATTACATATATATATAGGAGAGGACTAGCCTCTTTATTCTCTACCCGATGTGACACTAAATAACGTAACACATAACCAATACTCAACATTGATGAATTGTGCATGGCTGAAAATTGAATTTCCCATCTATGTTGAGCGGACACACGACACGACATGATACATAACTTGGTGTCATGTAGGCGGCACCAATTTTGGTGTGTCCTAGAGTGTTTGTTGTGTCCAACAAGATGGGCAATGGACACACCATCGAGTTTTGGAATGCCGTGCTACTTTGATCGTCAAAGGAAACAATTTTTTAGGGGAAAAAATGTTGCATATCATCAGTTAGTTTACAATAGGAATTGTAGATGCTCAATTGCAAGTCCTAGCCTTCATGCGTGTAGTGTAGGAGAGGGTTAAATGTTGAAGTAGTGTTTCTGCGCCCAAATACCTACAGGAGAAAGGTGACGGGGGACAAAGGCCCAAAGGAAATAGGTTACGCAAGTGAATTATGAAATTTAGGGCAAATTGGACACGGAATTTGTAAACAATCAACTATTATCAATTTATCACAAACTAATTGTAAGATAAATGCAAAAAGATAACAATTGACTTGAAATGAATAAATATTACCCGATTTTGGATGGCGTTCTAGAAACAAGAAGATAAGATAGTCATAGATCTACTCAAGGGTTTCGGTATCACACTATTCAAATTCAAAACTAGATTTCACATTTTATTCTTCAATGAATTATTTTGAATTAACAAACTATTTATAGACTACCAAACAATCGGAAGATGAAACATATATCTAATTACTTACCCATAAGAAACTCAAATCTCTAACCAACTCAAGCAAATAAAGTTTCCATTATTTAGGTTAATCCTAACAAACAAAAGTCTAAAAAATAATATCAGTCCGATCTACGAATCAGACTCGAGTTCGAGTCTATGGATGCTCTCTCATCAAAAGGTTTCACACAGGATAGTCAAAGGCGCACTTGAGGTGCAAAGTGTCCATATCACCGAGCTACAAGGCGCACTTAAGACGCGTTTTAGCGAAGCAAGACACAAAAATAAATAAATAAATAAATAAATTAGTAATATAAGAAATAAAACCAAATAACATATTAAAACCAACAAAACTTGTTAAATATAACCAAGTGAACTAGCAGAGCAGTAATAGCAGTAGCAGTTAACAGAAATAATAAGAATTTGTATTCTCTCTACTACGTTTTTAGTATATTTTAGTTTTTCTAGTTCAATTGTAACCAGTTTTGACAATCGTGGTCCCTCCTACTTGTATGAGGTATGAGTTACTTATTTCGCCTCAAAAGTTTTTTATATATTAGATAAAAAAATTCATAAGGCGCGTATTTTCATGGTTGCGCCTTGCTGAAAGGCCCGTCCTGGGTATGCCCCTGAGAAAGGCGCCTCGTCTAGTGAGGTGCGAGGCACAACTATTGCGTCTTTCTGCGTGGCGTGCCTTAGGCGTGTCCGAGACGCGCCTTTGACTACCATGGTCTCACATGAACCAAATTGAGTTATCAATATCTAACTAGCAATTGGGAACTTTATGTGAATTTTCAAGTGCTCAAATTTCAATTAAGCAATAGGAGGTAATTTGTAACCTTCGTAGTTGTAAATAACGAGTCTCTTGGTTTGAACTCTCTTTTTTAAAGTAAAAATATGTATTAGCATATTTACAATATTTCTTCCTACCATGAACCAATATCATAAATCATTCAAAAACTTTATGACTCTTGTCTTGCTCCATTAAACAAACTTTCGGTATCCTTCATATTCATTTATTTCATTGACGTGGTTTTTCATCAATATAGCGATTTATTCTTTTATAATTTCGTTCCTGGGGGCTTATGGTCCTCATTCTTTTCTTGTTTATTCTCTTTTGCAGTGTCCAGTAGTGCTCCTACAGTCTACTAGATTGATTTATATGCCTTTTTTTTTTTACTTTAGTGCATTATTTTCTGATGATGTAGCATGAACTAACAAAAAGGTTTGGGTGCGGGAAGGAAACTGAAGATCCTAGGTTAGAAATATTGAACGCTTGACATAGTGGTAAAAGGATGAATGTTATTAATTAATATTCACTGGTTAGGAGAAGCTATAGGATCTTATTAATGGAGCTAGTAGAACTATGGTAGGCCTAAACAATCTTCGGTTAATATCTTTAAATTTTACTCTATTATTGTAAAGTAGCAATGCTTACTTTCTCTTTAGTAAAACCCTTTCTTTCCTGCCACTTTATTTCTGATTCTCCATAAATAAGAGTGTTTGAATAATTTGTCACATACCATCTACTAGTCTGCCCATTATTTTTTCTTTGGTCAGGTTTAATAAACTTCTTAGTGTATATTATTGAGGATTTATTTCTTGCTCCAATCTACATTTAGATACTTTGGAACTAAAGCTCTCTAAGACATTGTTATGTATAGCATTAGAGCCTTAATCATATTCTTCTATAGCTTATACTTTAGTTCTTTTGTATTTTATTTCTCTTTTATCCACAATTGGCTAGGCTAGCAAGCCTCCTATGTAATCTTCATTCTATGTAATCCTTGTATAGTCAACCAGCTATCGGAAGAAGGTATGCGTCATTGATTTATATATCTCGAACTTTTTCCATTATTGGGTTTTTGTGTGTTAAGATTCTAAAAAGGGCTTTATATTTGAGGGCTTCAATTCTAGTCATATTACAGGCCAATAACTGATTTTCTTTTTTCTTTTTTTGTTTCAATGTATATATCTTTTTTACTAGCTCCATGCTAAATTGTCAGCTGCCAAGTCTAGGATAAATGAGAGGTTCACTTTTAGGTTTGAACTGCCAGTACCAAGCATATAGGACGGTTAGTTTAGGTTGTAGATCAGCAGCATGAAATTTATGTTCTTTATGATGTGTTCTTATTGTAATCATGTTAGGATGTTCCTCAGTACTTGAAAATTGCATTAACACCAAAATGTTGCACTAGTAAATGGGAAATTGTGTTTGGTTAGAACATCATTCGTAAATGATGTGTGACACTGTTACACATAACACCTCAGCACAATGACAACTGAGTAATGATGCCTCCCAGAATCATTTGAGTCGCAACAGGAACTGGTTCTAATGTCAAAGATGCTAGGTTTTGTAGGCATATAGGAGGGCAGATAAATGAGCTAGTCCTTGGGAGCAGAATTAGCCAATGTCGTACAAGGTGATTCTCGAGATGTGTTGCTTTGGTTGTTTAGCAGTTAGCTTGCCTAGGTGGGTTGTGGAGGTGAAATACGATAAGGGGGAAGGAAAGGAGGAAGAGAATGACAAAGATAATTTTGTTGTTGTCGAGTGCTTGTTGCCACCTCCACCACAATTGTGGTGTTTCCTTTATTTTAAGGGGGAGAGTTTAAACACATATACGGGTACGGACACGATACATATATGTGGGGTACAGACCTTTTCAAATAGCTAAATATAAATCCTCTATGTTGCATGACTACCTACACGGATACGGGTACGGACATGATACGGATACCATTTTCCCGTCCATGCAACATAGATAGATCTTTAACCCGTTCAACCTTTTACGAACATCAAATGCAATGCAATCTGAAGATGGTTAAGTAGCAACAAACTCAGCCATAAGTGGCTGCAGTTATTTGATCTTTTTCCAATGGCGGCAGATGCTAGGGCTACCTCTTGGCTTCCTCAACTTTAGAAGAGCTACTATGCTATGTTGTATTAAGCGTGAGGCGAGGCGAGGCGACGAGGCTGTCGCCTCGCTTAGTGGGGCTTAAGCGGCGCTTAGTTAGCGCCTCACTTTTTTTTTTGCTCATACATGTAAAATACTCTATATAGTATATACACATAAATTTTAATATTTTTTCATACAATCCTACTAGTATATGCATGAATAAAATACCAATTATCAATCAAGTAAAGTAACAATATAAATACTAGAATCAAAATGCAAACTACAAGCCACACAATGCATACATACTACATAGTCATCAAAATATTATCAAACATAAAAGTTCTCTAAAGTTCCTACTTAAAGTTTTCCAACTATCCAACTATGTAAATAACAAAAGATTCGTTTAGTTTACTAAAAAAATCAAAAAATCAAAAAAATCAAAAAATAAAATCAAAAATTAAAAAAAAAAATCAAAAATCGTTAAGCGAGGTGCCTAAGGCGAGGCGAGGCGCTACTAAGCGACACCTAAGCGCGCTTAAGCGCTGATCGCTTTTCTGGGGCAAAAATTCATTAAGCGAGGCGCCCTAAATTCTAAATCTCGCTTAAGCTCCGCTTAAGCGCGCTTTTCACAACATAGCTACTATGTGTGGCGAGGCTTCTAAATGTAAATGGTCATGCAAATGAATGACTTCTGTTGCAATAACTTGGGTTGTATTGGCTACTTTGGATATAAGGAAAAGGGACATAGTTGATGGACACGAGGACTAGGAGAGGGCTATGTTGTACAAGTACGAATATTGACACAGATCAAGGTTCGTAGTATTGGTATCGGACCCTTCCTATGAGTATGAGGATTGGCACTATCGGCAATTTCGAATCGGGGTATCGAATTTTTTTTGGTATCGGAAAGAAAATATTATTAATAAATTACTAAAATTTTAGAAAAATTATTTTATACATTTAGGTATAATTTTAAGTATTTCATGTGTTGTTTGTTAGTAGTTTTGAAATGGAATGAAATAGTAGTCACCATTGCCGATTGGCTTACCTGCGATAGATAATCTTTTTCTTTTACATGCTTTTACATCCTTGTTGATTGGCCTTTTCCGTACAATTTTTTTTTTGCCGACTTGATTAAAAAAGAGACGCCCAATGTCACTATCGGTCGGTATCAATATCGGATCGGGACATGCCAAACTGCAGCGCTATTGGCCGATACTGCAAACTATGACACAGATACAAGATATATAAATTTTCAGGTAGGTACACATGCAGCCCATAGCGGACCCCAAAATTGTGGATACTGGATAAAGACTTTGTTGTTGTTCTTGTTGTACATATGTAGTCCCTTATGTCCCACAAATAGGGACACCGATATGTACGGACACGATACGGATACATACACCGTTCCTGTGTCCGAGCAACAGAGGGAATGGAAACATGAAATGAAATATAGGTATACTATAAAAGAAGAATCACAGAAACTGGTTAGGATACTTGTGCATGAAATATAGAAAGAAAGGTTGTATGAGAATAATATGAGATCATAGAATATGATGCTTTTTAAGAGGAGACTGAATCATGAAATCTACACATGGGGTAGAGGTATAGTATGATATGTACAAGGTGATAAAAATCAATTTTTAGAAAGGAGGATACTTATCCAACCGTGGTACAGCATATACAATTTATTTGAGTGTCATTCTGTTATACAAAAACTTCAATTTTTAAGTCATAATGTATGTTGTTCCTTATTATACATTTCCATCTTATTCATCTGAGTAACAAGGTCATAGAAGACTAACAAGTATTAGATAAGCCTCCAATATGTTTTGCATACAATTTAAATTATAAACGTTAGGGATGTTTCTGGTATGTAATTTTGAAAGTAGTAGGATATTAATGTTCACGAATATCCGTTAGTCCTTTGAAGTATATGTACTTAATGCAGAAGACGTTATCAATGTCTTTGGTTCTTGTACACCAAAAGTAGGATACCAAAAGTTCAAGGGGAAATTATGTGAAGTATTCTTGGCATAATTCAAATAATATTAAGGAGGAGAAAAGTTATAAATATCGGTGATTGTGTGAATCCCCAGTAATCCCAAAGTGGACAGGAGCTTGGGATCTGATAAACTTCTATATGGGTGCTTAAGTCTCGTTTGTACATCGATGTTACTTTCTTAGCATGTGGATTGTTAGCGATGGTGTATTGAAGTATTTGGATTTCATAGTAGATACTTGTAGCATATACTAATTGGTGCACAGGATTCATGAAAATGATAAAACTAATTGTTGCACATGATCCATGACACGACATTTGTGCTTGATACTTGCTTGAGAGTGGAACAGTAGTTTGGTGTCTTTGGACTTCATAGTAGAGACTCCTGCAGAGTATAATAATTGGTGAACAAGATTCATGAAATGATACTTCCATATTCTCATTTTCCCTTTTCCAGTTCTGTTCTTTCTGATGCCCATTTCTTGAGCTACATAGATCTATCATCCAGTTTCAAACAAACTGCAAACTCAAATCGACATTCTGGGTTTGCAACCAATACCTACATCTCTAAGCCATAATTTGGACAGTGTTCACCATGGAAATAAGCAATCGCTATATAAGACACTTCCAACAAACTAATTGCAGTGTTTTAAATTTCGGCCTAGGCGGCATATAAGACTCTTCCAACAAACTAGTTGCAGTGTTCTAAATTTCGGCCTAGGCGCAATTTCGGCCTAGGCGGCCGCCTAGGCCGCACCGAAAATCCCCTAGGTGGCGGTCCTAGGCGGATTTCGGCCCTAGGCGGGCTATTCGGCCCATTTTTTTGAAAATTTTTCAAAAAAATCCAAAAAAAAATCATATTTGAAAAAAAATTACCCGCCGCCGCCATCGCTGACCGCTGGTGGTGGTGGCTGCTGCTGCTGCTGAGGGGAGGGGAGGGGAGCTGCTGCTACTGAAGACTCTCTCCCCTCTCCTCCCCTTTTATTTTGTGTTGTAAGTAAAAAAAAAAACTGAAAAGAAAATGAACCACCCCCCCCTTAGGATTCGAATTCTTAACCGTCCAACCCCCATAAATCACAAACATAAGCACAACTCTGCTAGCCATAAGTGCTCACAAGCTTGTGTGTTAATATGTTACATATGTACTATTTGTATATATATATACATGTGAAAAAAATAATAATAATCGGCGCCTAGGCGCTAGTCGGGTCCTCAGCGCACCGATTCCGCCTAGCGAAAACTATAACATTGACTAGTTGATATTTAATACATCAATATTTTCTTTTTTTGGATCCTGACTCTTTAAGTTTGTCTTTATCAACTAAAATAGGTATTAGTTATCGATCCTGAGTTTTTGTCGTTATCAGCTTATTAGGTACTCAACATTCCAAACATCAGCTTTTGACAAAGCTAGGTGGTTTACAGCAGTTGCCAAGTTTTATTTATCATTAAAAGTTCGTTCCTACTTCCTATCTAAGATTTTTTTTTAATGATGAACTTGGTTAGTGTTTTACTTTTTTGTTATTTGTGAGTGTATGAAGTTGCTATGAGATAAATTAGTTACCGGGGTTGCCCAGAGCTTGGGTTGCTGAGGGTTATTTGGGAGTTCCAGGGTTCTAGCCCAGGCCTAAGCCAAAAAAGAAGAAACGAAGTGTCAGTAGCACTGTTATCTGCCTAACTAGTTATTAGATACGTTGAATTAGTCTTGTGTTGAGTTGCTTACTTGTAGGGGTATGAGTAAGTGGATTAGTGTGTGTAGTGTCCTGCTCCTAGCCGGGGGCACTGTGTGAAAAATTATGTCGGTATTAATTGATCGGAACAAAGTCAATTGAGATCCTTCTTATCTATGAATTGACTTCTTTAGAATTGAGTCATAAATGCAATGAATCATGTCTTGAAGAAGAATTCTATATAAGAGTCTCTTCCTTAAACCTTTTCTATGTTCGTTTTCGCTAAATGCTTTCGTTGTTGGTTTGTGAATTCATTTTCGTTGATGTTTTGATGGATTTCATTGCTTGCCTTCATCGATTTCCGCATTCATATTGAATTCTTAGATAAAGAGAGAAGAGTACTGAACCTTTGCTAGTGTAAATGCAGTTGAACACGTAGGTGAGGCTTGATTGAAGCGTAGGAGTTCTCTTTCTCTCGGAAATTCTCCAAAAATGAGTGACTTTGATCCTTTTTTTCTTTATCTCAACATCTTAACAAAAGAATCTTTTTATTTCCTTATCGTGTTCTTCGATCAATGATATCTTAACAAAAGAATCGAGATAAAATAGAGTAATTATAATATTGTTTGCTTGTCATATAGAATATAGGTTGTGGTACCGTTGTTAAATAGAAATAGAAATGTGGAAAAAATGTTTGGAATATGTAGTATGAAATTTCGAACAATGGCTCGAGGAATGTATATGGGAATATGTTGGATAGTTGTTATCATGTTTATTATATTTTAATATCTAAGTTTCATATGCATGCATGGTCATTGACAACTTGTGCACAATGTTCCATTTTCTCTAACGGTATCCGCAGCCACATAACCGATACGGCCTAGGAGGAACATGGATAATTAATGCTAAGGTATAAGGCACATGGATTGTGGGACCTCTAGTGAGGCTAGCTACCTGCACCGAGGGAGACGTCGTAATCACCTGAATAATCCAAGATGGTGTGTTGACCAATAAGCTTCATATAGACAAGCTGCATCGCTAATTATGTTTTATGTAGGAAAGACTATGCTAATCCTTGTTTGCAGGAAAGACCAATCGGTAGTGGGTAAGGATTACTGCTTAGTGATAGTTTTGGGTTAATTGTATTAACTACCCCTATGTTTTACACTTATTACACGAACCACCCATGTTTTAAACTAATTACACGGACACCCCCGTAGTTTCTATTTTCTATAAACTAATAACACTAACCACCCCTATGGTTAATAAAATTTATAAAGGAGGGGTAGTCTGTGTAATTATTTTCGGAATAGGGATAGTTCCTGTAATACTCATAAAACATAGGGGGTTAGTGTAATTAACCCTTATGTTTTTACATTTTTGTCTTATGAATTGTTAATTGACCTAAGGAAATATAGAAAAATTAACAATAGTCCTGTATGCTTTCACATGATTACTGTGTTGATTTTGGTGAGTCGGGTTAATGCCGCTCACCAGTGCATTTTCCAATGTATTGACCCAAGTCTCCATATGTGCTGGGAATCAAGGAGACGTATAGATGCCCTAAAAGCTCATCCAACTTTGCAGGAGCTTACTCTACAGAAGCTTTGTTATATTTTGAAGCTTTCAATTCCCTTTTTTTAATACTTCCTCTGAAGTTATTTTTTTACTTTATTTTTAGTAAAGTGATATGATGTATGGAACGATGTATCACATTTTGTTGTTTCAAAATTGTAAGTATTACTTGACTGTTTGAGAGTCTATGTTTCTGTTATAAATTATCAATAAGAGTTATTTCTTCTGTATTATGTTGTTATTCAATTTCTCTGTTTTATTCACTACAAATTTCTACAAAACAACTATATCACACCCATTGATGATTTATTGATTCGGCAAAATCAGGACGTGGCAGTAGGACCTAATGTAGGAGTCATGTTGTGAGAGGGTTGTATTGTATATTTACTTATCAATTTTAAAGGGAATAATATTATGATAATGCTTTGTCTTTACTAATGGGGGCATCGGTTCCCCTTCAAGCGAACTACAAATGGAGGTGTTTGTGGGTTCCCCTCGAAGCGAATCCGCCCCTTGATACTATTACGAATTATTGGTATAAGAGCCAAAAGTTACATGCTCATTGATGGCTCAAAGGCTAGACCGACTGGAGAAGGAGGTGAATTCTCTTGTTGTTGGTCAAGAGAGATTTCAAGGAGATGCATCCGATGTTTGCAGCCATCAATTCCTATTTCAGTCAACTCTTCAACAATCGGAATTGTGAGCATCATGATAGTTCCAATAGCTTTAGTCTTGTTGATCAAGTTAATGGAAATTAGTCCATGTGCCAAAGTATGCCAAGGATCTCTTATATTCCCAAAATGGTGGGATCTCCTATATTTCCAAAATTTTGAAAATGGTGAGAAAAAGTTTAATGTGAATTATCAGGTCAAAAGCCAATTTCAAAATTTTCTGACTACTTTTGGAAGGGAAACTGGGATGTACAACAGTGGAGAAGCCTTTGTGGTATGCTACGAGGACATGAAAGTTGGATGGCCACCACCGCACACTGGTAAGTCTATAACTACTGAAGTATAATAAACCTTGAGGACAATGTTTGTTTCAAGGAGGAAGGAATGTTATGTGCCTAGCTAGTTATTAGATATGTTGAATTAGTCTTGTGTTGAGTTGTTTAATTGTAGGGGGTGTGAGTAAGTGGGTTCTTGGGAAGATAATGTAAGAGTCATGATATGAGTTGGTTGTATTGTGTATATTTACTTTCTTATCAATTAAAAATGGAAGAATATTATGATAAAGCTTTGTCTTTACTAATGGAGGCCTCGGTTCCCCTTTGAAAGCGAACTACAAATGGAGGTGTTTGCGGGTTTCCCTCGAAGTGAATCCATCCCTTGATATGGGCATGTATAAAGCATCTTGACTAATATTATTGGAAGTTTGTTACCCCCCAACTTCTAGCTCCTGTGTGGGAGTTCTGGTTTGATTAAATATTTGGACAGTAGTCGGGAGTCTGCTATTAGCCTGGTTAGCATTTAGCTTTGTTGCTGCTTATGTGTTTATGAAGTTTCTATGAGATAAATCAGTTACCGAGGGTTTCCCAACGGTTGGGGTTGGTGATGGTTATTGGCGAAGTCCAGGGTTCAAACCCGGCCCCAAGCCAAAAAAAGAATGATGTATCAATAGCAGCTTGACAAGCTAGTTGGTGTACAACAATCCTCGGTCTTATTATCATTGGAAGTTTGTTATCCCCCAACTTCTAGCTCCTATGTGGGAGTTTTGGTTTGATTAATTATTTGGACAGGAGTTGTGAGTCTTCTATTGGTTTTTATTGTCCCAAAAGACATGTTCGAGTCAGGGACTTCTGTTTCCCCATGAAGGTTCCGAACTGCCCATTTATGCCTACGGAAGGTGTGGTTCAATTTGCTGGTTTGTTTTCCTCTTTGCTTCTCTATATTTCTTTATTTTAACTCATCTAATAGTATTATGCACCCTATTGTATAATGTGGGCGGTTGGGTCCAATATGCAAATGTCAATTCTAGTTAACTTGATACCTAGAATGCTATCAAGTTGTGTTGATTTTAAGGGTGCAGGCGAGCTTTTTATCCTTGTATGCTATTAATCTCAACAACAAGAACAAATCTTCCTTTACAGTGTACGGGATGGAATATGGCTATGGAGCCCACGACTACTCATCAAGTGGAGTGTTTGAAGTGGAACCAAAAAGCTGCCCTGGTTTCATTTACAGGCGATCTGTTTGGCTTGGCACTACTGACATGTCACGCTCTGAGTTCCGTTTGTTCCTTGAGCAGCTTTCTACAAA